>JAVLUX010000010.1:31891721-32318333 GCA_032164185.1 Moxostoma hubbsi
GGGCCAGTAGGGGGCCACTAGAGTGACTTGTTCCTCGTCCTTCCTGACCTTGCACAGCGCCCGTGCAAGAAGGTTCACTGGGGGAAATGCGTACTTGTGTAGCCCCCAGGGCCAGCTGTGTGCCAGCGTGTCTGTCCTGAGGGGAGCCTCTGTTAGGGAGTACCAGACCGGGCAATGGGGGGTCTATTGGGAAGCGAACAGGTCTATCTGTGCTTTGCTGAACCATTCCCAAATCAGCTGGACCGCCTGGGGGTGGAGCCTCCACTCTCCACTGAGCGTACCTTGTCGCGACAGCGCGTCTATTGCCGTGTTGAGGTTGCCCAGGATGTGAGTGGCGCGCAGTGACCCGAGTCACTGCTGGCTCCAAAGTAGGAGATGGCGAGCAAGTTGTGACATATGATGAGAGAGCACGCTGCCATGGCGATATATGTACGCTACTGTCGCGGTGCTGTCTGAGCGGATCAAGACGTGCTTTCCCTGAATTAACAGATTGAGATTGAATCGAGATTGAGGAACACACAGTGCATGCTGGGGCGCAATGCCAATCTCGGGGCTCGAGTCTGGAGCCAGTGCTGAAGCGGTCTCATATGTGACAGCCGCAGAGGATGCCATATGCCCCAGGAGCCTCTGGAATTGTTTAAGAGGAACCGCCGTGCCAGGCTTGAACAAGGTGAGGCATTTCAGCACTGACTGCCTATGCTCATTGGTGAGGTCATTGAGACTAACTCCATGCTGAGAAAAGAGATGCTCTGAACCGGGGTGAGCTTGCTCTTTTCCCAGTTGACCTGAAGCCCTAGATGGTTGAGGTGCCTGAGCACCTGGTCCCTGTGGGCGCACAGCAACTCTCGAGAGAAGGCCAGGATGAGCCTGTCGTCGAGGTAGTTGAATATGTGGATGCCCACTTCCCTTAGCGGGGCAAGGGCTGCCTCTGTGACCTTCTTGAAGACGCGAGAGGACAGGGACATGCCGAAGGGGAGGACCATGTATTGATACACCTGGCCATCAAATGCGAACCGTAGAAACGGTCGGTGTCGAGGCAAGATAGAGATGTGGACGTACGTGTCTTCAGGTCTACCGCTGCGAACCAATCTTGATGCGGGACGCAAGTAAGAATGTGTATTTGCATGAGCATTTTGAACAGGAGTTTGTGCAAGACCCAGGTGAAAACTCTTAAGTCCATGATTGGTTGTAAGCTGCTGCCTTTCTTGGCTATGATGAAGTAAGGGCTGTAGAAACCCTTCTTCACCTTGGCTGGAGGGACAGGCTTTATCACGTCTTTGAGTAAAAGGGTTGCGATCTCTGCACGCAGGGTGTTGGCGTCTTCGAGGTAAAGCGGATGCCGCCGAATGGGGGCGGGGGCTGGGGAACCAAATCGCGTAGCCGAGTCGATAGCCCTGGCCAACCAGCGTGAGGGGTTGGGAAGTGAAAGCCACGAGTCCAAGCTCCGTGCAAGGGGCACTAAGGGGACGATCATTTTCGACGTACCTGGCGAGGCTTCACAGCGGGGCAGAGCAGGTAGTGTGGCGTCGGGAGGCAAAAGCGCATTCAGAGGCTCTGGTGCTAAGAGAAGACTTGAAGCACTTACCTTTCTCCACACACACGGCAGGGGGCAGGTTAGTGACTGAGGAGGAGGTCTCGTGTAGGCGTCTTCTGGACTCCTCAGAACTGGCCGGCCAAGGGGCAGCAGTCGTGAGTCTGGAGGCGGGAGGTTCACGTCCGGGGTGCTGGGACTGTTGAAGTGTGGCACCGGGTTGCCGTGAGAATGCCATTTTCGGGCTCCTCTTCCCAGGGAAAGAGGAAATTGCTACTTTATTGGGAATGTGGGGACAAAGGAAATAAACTGAACTGAGGATTCTCCACCGGGGGATGGAGTGATCTGTCTACCAGCTCCGGAGCAAACGTCTCATTCCCTGGGTCATCTATCTCAGGAATGCTTTGGAGCCTTCCTCAAGGACGTTCGGGAGACGGGGGCGTGCGCTTCCTGTGGGGCGCTCAACGCTGGGGCTGAGAGCTTGGCCCAGGTTGGGGTGGAGCTGCCTGTTTTCTGGAAGCAGCAGGAGGACACCCTCTGCGAGCAGATGGAGCACGGCCCACACTGGTGGAGCGGCGGGGCATGATGTGAGAAATGGCCTCCATCTGTTTCTTCACTGCTGAGAACTGCTGGGTGAAGACCTCCATCCGAAGAGACCGAATTGGGAGACAGGGGCATTGGGTAATTGTGCTTTGTCCCCGTCCCGCATCTCAACCATGTTCAGCCAAAAATGATGTTCCTGGACCAAGAGGGTGGCCATCGCCTGCCTGAGTGTTTGCGCTGTGACCTTCATGGCCCTGAGGGCAAGGTCAGTCGCTGAGTGCAGTTCCTGCAACACGTCAGGGTCAGGACTACCCAAGTGCAGATCTTGAGTGCCTTGGCCTGGTGAACTTGCAGGAGGGCCATGGCATGCAGGGCGGAAGTGGCCTGTCCAGCTGTACTGTAGGCTTTGGAGATCAGTGATGACGTTATCCTACAGTCCTTGGAGGGGAGCACCGGGCGATTCCCCCCAGATAGCTGAATTCTCGGACACAGGTGGATCGCAACCACTCTGTCCACCTGGGGAACCGCTGAGTACCCGTGGACCGCTCCGCCGTCGAGGGTACTGAGAGCGGATGAGCGAGGTGGTCAGTTGCAGGCAGTGAAAGGTTACCTCCACGACCTCGTCAGCTCATCATGAACCTCCGGGAAAAAAGGAACCGTGGTTGTGAGCGGCGCCCGGACCCTAGGAACCAGTCATCTAGCCGTGAAGGATGTGGGAAGGATGGAGGGTTCCAGTCCAACTCCACACTGACGGCGGCCTGGGCAAGCATGTCGGCCATCTGGGCGTAAGCCACGTCAGACGGCAGAAAGCTCTCCGATGCAGCGGTGAACTTGTAACCCAAGGGTCTCGCAGTGAGAACGCGAACCATCCACAAATGCTGCCTTGGTGTGATCACTGCCCAGAAACACGAGGCAGCGTCTGTGACCGTCAGGAGCAGAGAGAACTTGACCACATCCATGAACTCCAATATATAACAGAGGAATTTGATCTTCCAGACTCTATATCCTCCAAAATATAGACTGAAGCCTAGCGCACATTACACAATTCAAGTTCATCTCTGATGAGTGAGAGACTAACAATGAGCAAAAGCCAATGAAATGCACAAAGAGAGCAAGAGGAGAGCAATGCACTCTCCTATTTCTATGTGCTCGAGATTGTGAATACATTTTGGGATTTTATAAGGTGTTAAAAGCCAAATTTAAGTTGACAATGCTGCTCCTCCCACTCTGCCTCTGACCATTCAAAGACCTTCATGCCATTCCCATTGACCTTGAATGGACGTAAATGGATGTGTTTTTTGCTGTATAATGACATGTTCACTGTCATTAAATATTAAAATGCATACTCAATCATTGTCCACAGTTCTCTCCAGTCAGATCAAGCTACTTGCTTAGCATTTCAGACAGAACTTTTTGTGTCAGCGTTGTTACATGATCAGGACTCCAATTACTCATATTCTGTCCACACAAAAACTGACCTCTCATCTGCTCAAATCAGATCTGACTCATTATTTAGAATATTACTTGCAAAACAAATAGGTTCAGTGAGCTTAGTCACAGGTGCTAATGCTGTTGTTGGGCAGTGGCCAGTAGGTCTCTCTATGCCAGCTCTGATTGTCACATTATTACTGAAAATGCCACAATAAATATCCAACTCATTCCAAGGCAATCTTGATAAAACAGTTAATGAAAAACATTTTCACAGAACAGTACCAGAGCAGTCTATGGAAAGAATACTGATGTGATGCTTTCTCTTTTACCTACCCATTTTATTTTATTTTCTCCTAATTTTACTCTGTCTCTTTCCCTCTTTACAGAACTGGTCAGGGATGAAGTGTCAGTTTAAGCTCTTTCGCATGGCAATGGCTCTGGTGTGCAGTATGTAAACTGTGTTCTTATGTTAGTTATGATGACGAAAGTAATTTTTTGCTTGATAAAACTCTCAGTGGAAAGGGAGAGATTAATTCTACAAATGCTGGACAAATTATCTCATGACTCTCTGATTTGCCCATTTATTAAATTAGCACTAAATATATACAGTACTGTGCAAAAGTCTTAGGCACATAAGATTTTTCTCTAAAACATTTGTCTTAAGATGGTTATTTATATCTTCAGCATTAGTGTCAATAGGAAATTCTCCCAAAACATTCCTTTTGCAAATAGAATAGTACAGAAGATCAGGTAGCCCTGCTGATTAGTCAACTCGTCGCCAGGCATGCGTCATCACAGCCAAGCCATGCTCCCCTCCTCGTCAAAAAAAAACACAGGGAAGTCAGGATCCAGACACCATGCTCTGGACATAAGACATGAGACTGACCGATGAGCGCACAGCAGGGAAATTAAAACTGAAGCTGAGCACTCACACAAAAGACAGACTGAACATGGAGAATGAGTGTCCAGATCCCGACACAGACCGAAACTGAACCAGACAGGGAAGTCAAGATCCAGAAACCATGTTCCGGACATGAAACAAGACAGACAGAGGAGCACACGGCAGAGAAATCAAAACTGAAACCATGCTCTCACACAAAGACAGACAACGAAACACAAGACAGACATGGGACGGTGGTGCCACGGTCCTGTCACACAAAAACCCAGACTGGCAGAGTGACAAGACAGTGACAACTATAGTGTATATATTTTTAATTCTTTTTTTTTTTTTCAACGCAATTTTATTCTACACAAGGCAGGTCCTCCCCTCACTGTGGCAGCAATATCGAAATCTCATGAACAGCTGAATACTTCTCACTTTTTCTGGGTACCCACTGTTATCAGACACTTCAGTTAATGTGTGTCAAATACACCTTTGAATAGATTATTTCTTCAAATAGCATCAGAAAAAGTTTGCTTTTGCGTGACCCAGGCCAATAGGTCCAAACCCCAAGACAACAATTGAAACGTAAACAAAAAAATGACTTGGTGCTTCTTTGATTGCTGTTTTGAAAATGTCCTCTTTTTAAGATGTTTTTTACCAACATGTAAATGCTTTTTCTTCTTTTTTTCTTCTAAATGTAGATCATCAATGTAAACCTCTAACTTTCTGTGTCTACAGTGAGTGTGGAGTTTGGTCGTGCTGTCTGGCTCCGATTCTCTCCCCCAGCCTTCCCACCATGCCCTAATCCCAGTTTTGTGGCCCATCTCGGGGGAGTGGCAGTGGGCCTCACCCTTGGTGTTGTGGTTCTACAGAACTATGAACAGCGTTTGCAGGAGCAGTCCTTGTTCTGGATCTTCTTCAGTGTCTACACTCTTTTTATCCTCTGCGGAATCTTCTGGAACATTTTTGCTTACAGTCTATTGGATGTCAAGTTACCACCACCTCCGTGAAGCACAGAGTGTGTATTTGTTTGTGGGAAGCTGTATGTGAAATGACAGACAACCTAATTTAATGGTTGAGAAAATCTTAAATGAGAAACAAATGCTAAGTACCTTTCTGCAGTCTCCTGCAATGTTTGTGTTAGAGCCTAAATCATGGCAGTGTCTAGTGTTATCAAAGCAACTAAAATTAGCAGACATTTCAACAAAGGTGAATGTAAAATTGGAGATTTCTGCACTGAGAATAAGCCAAAAGGTTGAAGCTTTTTACAACTACATACATTTTAAGTTGAGGGCTATTAAAGATAGCAGAACAATTCATTTCAAAATAAAACGGCTGCTGCTGTCAAAAATCAGGTTCAATCAGATACTCTGGGTCAGATATTCCCTAGCTCTTAAAGGAATATTCTGTGTTCAATACAAGTTAAGCTCAAAAGCATTTGTGGCATAATGTTGATTACCACAAACTTTTAGTAACTTTTTTTACCACAGACGTTGTGTCGATGTAGTGACACTAGGGGTCGCCCTTGGGAGCCCCAGATACCTCTGATCTTTGAGAAGAGGCCAATGGGATTTGGCGAGTGCAATTTGCTTCTCACTCCCCAGGACATACGGGTATAAAATGAGCTGGAATGCAACCACTCATTCAGGCTTTGTGCTGAGGAGCCGAGACAAGGTCCTGGCCATTTCAGAGGGTATTTCAGTGTTGTGGCAGGAGGGACACAATGTCTAGTTCCCTCCATCAGGGAACGGAGGTTACAACAGTAACCGAGACTTTCCCCTTCTGTCACTCATTCAACGTTGTGTCGATGTAGTGACACTAGGGGTCCCTATACAAAACGGCACGACTAACTGAACTGTGTTACGTGAACTGGTGGTGTGAGATGAGCAGACCTCTGTGTGCCTCATAGCCAGTGCAACCAGCCATCATGTAACCTCCCCCAATGTAGGCGTCAAATGGTCTCCTGAACCTCGGGGACAAGTCGACTGCTCAAAAGATAAGGACCAGCTGACCCAGCCATGGCCTCTTCTCTTTTATCTCCACCAAAAGGAATTAAATTGTTCAGCTGGGGGCCAAATAATCTCCGCTTAGGGGAGTGTCCCTCCAAAGAGGAGGACATCACGGAGACCACACCCAACCCGGAGGAACAGGTGAAACCACTTTACGGAATATACATCACATGGGGTTACCAATGGGGTATCCAGTGAATGCGGAGCACCTACCCCAGTACAGGGCCTAGTTAGCACATGTACTGGGCCGGCAGCGAGTTTCTCCAAAAACTCAAAGCCACAAGTTTTAAATCTGCATTCACACTGCCAGCGACATGCAGGGACAAAATGTCCTCATCACATTCATTTTCAACGAGAGCTGGCGACTTCCAGCAACCCGAGTGACCATTGGCGAACGGATGTGTGCGTGTCCAGTGAAGAGACAAAGTTGAGAAATTTCTAACTTCATGCAAACGAAGAGCAACTTTTAGGAGTGACAGCCAATACAAGAGAAGATGGTAGAGCTCACGTGATCCTAACATTTTAATAATAATATTAATTTTAAAGAAACAGGGCTGTTTAGACTCTCTATACACACCCCTGGTAGAGTGGGCACGCAGCCCCACAGGGGCAGCACGACCTGGGCATAATATGCCATAGCGATGGCGTCAATGACCCAGTGGGTGATCCTCTGTTTGGTGACAGCGTTTCCTTTCTGCTGTCCACCAAAGCAGACAAAGAGCTGTTTGGAGCTTCTAAAGCTCTGCATGCAATCCAAATAGATGTGCAAAGCATGACACAGCAAAGCCAAGGCTGGGTCTGCCTCCTCCTGAGGCAGCGCTTGCAGGTTCACTACCTGATCACTGAATGGAGTCATGGGAACCTTGGGCACATTGCCCGGTAAGGGTCTCAGGATCACGTGAGAGTAACCCGGACCGAACTCCAGGCACGGTTCGCTGGCAGAGAACGCCTGCAGGTCCCCTACCCTCTTGATGGAGGTGAGTGCCGTCAAGAGGGTAGTCTTCAAGGAGAGCACCTTTAACTCAGCTGACTCTAGGGGCTCAAATTGAGCTTTCCGTAGGCCCCAAAGGACAACGGAGAGGTCCCACAAGGGACTAAGGTTCGGTCCAGGGGGTTTTAACCTCCTCGTGCCTCTCAGGAACCTGACAATCAGTCGTCCTTCCCTAAATACTTACCTTCTACTACACTGTGATGTGCCGATATAGCAGCAACATACGCCTTCAAGGTGGAGGGGGACAGCCTCCCCTCCAGCCTCTCCTGCAGAAAGGAAAGCACTGATCCGTCTGCTCATCTCTGGGGGTCTTTCCGTAGGGAAGAACACCACTTAGTGAACAGACGCCACCTCAGGTCATACAGAGGGAGCACTGACCTGAGTGATCGTGTCTACCACTGCAGGTGGTAGCCCACTTAAGTCTTCTGTGTCCCGTCCAATGGCCAGACATGGATATTGCAGAGGTCTGGTCACGGGTGACAGATGGTGCCCCATCCCTGAGAAAGAAGGGGATGAAATTCGCCAGGGGGGGCTGTCACGAGAAGCGTGAGGTCCAAGAACCATGTCTGGGTGGGCCAATAGGGTGCCACTAAAATGACCTGCTCTTTGTCCGACCTGACCTTGCTTAATGTCTGTGAAAGTAGGCTCACTGGGGGGAACTCATACTTGCGTAGACCAGGGGCCATCTGTTTGTCAGCACATCTGTGCCGAGGGGAGCCTCAGTCAGGGAATATCAGAGCGGGCAGTGGGAGAAAGCAAACAGGTCCAACTGTGCTTGACCGAATCGACTCCAAATCAGCTGGACCACCTGAGGGTGTAGTCTCCACTCTTCCCTCTGCGTGACCTGTCGTGACTGCACGTCCGCTGTGCTGTTGAGGTCGCCTGGCATGTGAGCGCTGTTGTGGCAAAAACAATAATTAAACAATAATTAGCATCATTCACAGCATAAGAGACATCAAGATTCAAATTGTATTTTAAAAGATATTTTATTCTTTTAAAAGAGGCTTGTTCACAAAAAAAAGTACCACGACAGCTACCTCGTGATAGGAACAAGACCTACCCACACTAAAACAGACAGCCCTCTTATACCCCTGACTTCAAAGTCTCTTCTTCTGTAATTTTCCACTCACCCCCGTAAACCAGATCTGCCCACCCCCCCCCCCCCCCTTTACTGTCTTCACACCTGTGAGGTCAAAGGCTAGATAACCCCCAGGGTTTTACTGTACCCCCACCCCCCCGACCCCCCCCCCCCCCTGAGGTCAAAAGCTAGATAACCCCCCTGGGTTTTACTGTCTTCACACCCATGAGGTCAAAAGGTCTATATTTATGGCTAAATAATCCTTCTGTCCTTCCTGAATACAAATTACCCATACTAAAGTGTTAAAACTCTTTCTGACCATTTGTTTTGTGTGTCCTTTGTTCCTACCAGGAGCATACATACATTCAATGAGAGAAACACATGATTGAATCGAAAGAAACCCACCCAATGTCTAAGAAAGTAAATAAGAAAATAAAAAAGAAAATTAAATAAAATATAAATTTTTCCACAACAGCGGCCTGCAACGACTTGAGTTGCTGCTGACTCCAAAGGAGGAAACGGCGGGCAAGTTGCGACATTCGACGAGAGTGTACACTGCCTTGGAGGTTGATGTACGCCACCATCGCCATGTTGTCCATCCGGACAAACACGTGCTTGGCAAAAAAAAATGGCAAAAGCCTACACAGGGCGAGCAGTACTGCCAGTAACTCGAGGCAATTCATGTACAAACGCAGTAACCACAATGCAGCTGGAGACCTGTTCTAGGGGATCTCCTGCCCATAGAAATGGAGGCAGACAGGCGTGACAAGCACACGGTGTGTGCTGTGGTGCCATGGTAATCTCGCTCGTGACCCGAGTCTGAAGTCAGTGCTGAAGCGGTCTCATATGCATCAACCCGTGTGGCGTGACCACCGCTGATGATGCCATATGCCTCAGGAGCCTCTGAAATAATTTCTTCCGGGACCGACGTTTTCCGCCTGAACATTCTCAGACATTTCAGCACAGATCCATCATTGAGATCGAGTCTAACTCCATACCGAGAAAAGAGATGCTCTGAACCAGGAAGAGCTTGCTCTTTTCCCAGTTGACCCGAGGCCCCAGCCGGCTGAGGTGCCTGAGAACCAGGTCCCTGTGAGCACACAACAAGTCCCGCGAGTGAGCTAGAATCAGCCAGTCGTTGAGGATGCGGGTACCCACTTCCCTTAATGGGGCAGGGGCTGCTTCTGCAACCTTCGTGAAATGACCAAATGACAGGGACAAATACTGGTCGAAAGCAAATCGCAGGAAGGGTCTGTGTCGAGGTAGAACCGAGACATGGAAGTACGCGTCCTTCAGGTCTACCAATCTTGATGCCGGATGCTCGCTAAAATGCGTTTGAATGGGAGTCTGTGCAAGGCCCGGTTCAGAACTCGCAGGTCCAAGATTGGCCGCAACCCACCGCCTTTTTTGGGGTGCAATGAATTAGGTTCTGTAAAACTTCTTAATCTTGGCTGGAAGAACAGGCTCCATTACATCCTTCCGTAAAAGGGAGGCAATCTCCGCATGCAAGGCATCAGTGTTCTCGCATTTCAACGAAGTGATCAGCGAACAGCGACAGGGCGGAGCTTGAGGTGCCACTCATGGCCGTCCTGAGTCCAGGGACATCGAAGCACTTACCTGGCTCATTCCACCCACCGTCAGTGTGGACTGGGATGGGGGAGGAGGAAAATCGTTCTCGTGACCTGTCGAGACCGTCACCTGCCGTACCTGCCGAAAAGAAATGTTGCCCGGAGGTTGTGATAACAACGGCCGTGGACACCGACTGTATAGCCCAGGAAGTGAGGAAACTACTCTTACCAGCTCCTGTGTAGCTGGTCTCCAACATCCTGGGCTGCCCGTCTTAGGGTACCGGCCATAAGATGTGTGGCGTCTGCTTTCTGCGGGCGGCTCCATGCTGGGGCTGGCCTACTGGTGTGGGCTGTGGCAGAGTCAGTGTTGCTCCCGCAGGGGGACACCCTTCACGACGAGTAGACAGGGTGCGGGACCTTTAGTCGCTCTGGGGCAGGATGTGTTGTATGGTCCCCGTCTGCTTTTTGACCGCGGAAAATTGCTGTGCGAAATCCTCTATGTTATCACCGAATTGGCCAACCCGGGAGATGGGGGTGTCAAGGAATCGTACCTTGTCAACCTCCCTTGACTCAACCAGGTTGAGCGAAAGTGCCTGCCCGAGAGACCACTCTGTCACCTCCGTCACCTGGAGGGCGAGATCGGTCGCCGGTGCCATGGTGAGCAGGGCCTTAGTTGCCAATGACGATGTAAACCTACAGGCCCTGGTCGGGAGTCTCGGGTGGCCCCACCAGGTGGTGGTTCTCTGTGGGCACAGGTGCACCGCGATCGCCAAATCCACCTGGGGCAAAAAATAAAAAATAAAAAAATAAAAATCGCAGAGAGCGCACGGCGTCAGACTGAACCAGCCCGTCTCCGATGCTATAATCGTAAGCCCATCCAATTTGTGAGCCACGAATGAGATCGCAAACTCACCCTGAGAAGAGCCGGTGATCCCATCATGGAACTCGCTGGGGCAAATGAGCGTTCTGGGGAATGGGAGGTCCGCAGTGCGGCTTAAATTCCCAAATCACTCCCAGTGCTAACCGACGTGGCCTCAAACACATAGGCAGAAGGACCACGGCGGGAAGCCGCTGGGGTGGCTTTCCCTAGAGAAAGCCACGACTGCAACGTTGCACAATCATGCTCTCGCAGTGAGAACATGGCCTGTCTGCGAACACTCAGCGCGTGAAGCAGCGATGGCGGCCGAGGGAAGCTGAGAGGTAATGATCGCAACCAGGAAATATACACAAACGGAAAAGCATCTTTAAAACGACACTCTCCATGAGTGCTACTCATTTAGAATGGAAATATACTCTTTTAGGAGGAAGTATATACTCTTTTAGGCTGCTGAAGTGCCCAGGGGCGTTCTCTGCACTCAACAGGGGCAAGAGGGGGAGAAGCCGCTGTAGAGGTGAATGGATCTGTGGAGGAATTCAGCTCGCTGAAACACGACGGCTCTGAAGAAAAAGTCTGAATGAGTGGTTGCATTCCAGCTCCTTTTATACCTGCATGTACGGGGGATTGGCATGCAAATTCCACTCACCAATTCCCATTGGCCTTTTATCAACAAAGGCGATCCCTAGTGTCACTACATTGACAGAACATTGAGTGAGTGACAGAAGGGGTACCAAGTTACAGTGAGGCACTTAAAATGGAAGTGGATGGGGCCAATTTTTGGAGTGTTAAAGCTAGAAATGTGAAGCTTATAATTTTATATAAGCACTTACATTAATTCTTCTTTTAAAACTAACAAAGTTGTTCAAATGGCTATAACTTTACACAGAAAAGGTTAGAAAGTAATTTTATTACACTAAAATCATGTTCATATGCATATTGTTTATGCCTTGTGACTATACTTTTGAAACAGTGAGTATTTTATAGAACACCTATTATGGTTTTTCAAATATTACCTTTCATTCATGTTTGTGAATGTAAAAAAAAGTCTGCAAAGTGCACGACAAATGGAGTTATTGACACCCATAAGAAAGAACATTTGAGATGAGTCGTTAGTAATTCCAGACTTACTTCCTGCACTAACCTACGTAATTTGGTAGCAAAAAAACAGCCTCTGGTCTGTTTACATGTACAGCCAGTGCATACTGTTAGCCTTTTAACTCTTAGTTGTTAAGTTGGTAAATTGGAATGGTAAACAGGTAGTGCGCATTTTCTTTCCGACACGCGCTGTAAGCGGTAAACAGATCACAACAGACTGGGACATCTGACCAATCAGAGCAGAGTAGGCTTTCTGAAAGGAGGAGTTTTAAATGAATCCTTTAGAATGGATCATTTAAGGAGTCGTTTTTGACACTGGGAAAAAAAAGGTAATGCTGCAATTTAAATAATGACCAAAATAAAGTGTTTTTTGACCTTGGATGCATGTAAATCTATTGTATGAGACCTTTAAAACAAAACTAGGCACATTTAAAAATAATAGGTGTACTTTAATGTTAACTAAATGGCCCCAGTCACTTCCATTGTAAGTGCCTCACTGTTACCCGGATTTTTGCTTTTTATATTTACATTTATGCATTTGGGAGATGCTTCTATCCAAAGTGACTCACACTGCACTTATTACAGGTGCAGTCCCCCCTGGAGCAACCTGGAGTTAAGTGCCTCACTCAAGAACACAATGGTGGTTGCTGTGGGGATTGAACCTTCAACCTTCTGCTTACCAGTTCTGGGCTTTTGTGCTCTACGCCGCTGCCACAACATGCCACAAATGCTGTCATAGAGCTTTACTTGTATTGAACCCAGAATATTCCTTTAACTGGCACTGAAACTAAAGTTTTGCTAAAAAGAGTAAGATCAATATTTTGTGAGGCCTACTTAAGTATTACATTTTTTTTTTATAAATGTCTAGAAACAAGTAAATGAGGGAGAAAGATAAAGAAAAAGACAGACAGCGAGAGAAAGTACTGTTTTACAGCCTAATGTGTATGAAGGATGCTTGAATGATATATTCAAGAGTTACAGTAGTAGTAGTAAAGGTACAAATAAACAGATACCAATCTCTCTCTGCAAATGATCATTCACATACAGTATCTTCTGAATGATGTATTATTTTTGTAACTTAGAAGAACTGCATTCCTTTAACTTTTCATTGATGTCAACAAGATGGAATATTCAGCACCAGCTCTGAATGCATCATAACTTTTTTTAATTAAAGCTCTAAAATTGCACACTTATTTAAAAAAATTTAATAGTATTTTGAATAACAAATGTGTGTTATGGGAGTCTCCCGAACAAATTCATTGAGCAACATAACAAACAAAGCAACAAATGTCAGTTATAAATTCTAAAGACAACTAAATCAATCTGTAACATGCCATTAATATAAATGCATACATATTACAGTACTGTAGTTGTTGAATGAACTGTGATTGTGTGAAAACTACTGTACCTCAAATAACTGGTTAATTGAAGGTATGTAATGACATTTATTTCTGTATCATTTAGAAATGGTGCTGTATAACATTTGAACAGGTTTGTTCGTGTCTGTGTCTCTTGTGACTGGTTATCTATCTCCTCTTAGTTCTGTGCGCAGCCATTCTACACAGTACAACTGATCCTGGTAAACACTGTGGACTCAGTATCATCTGTGTGTGATCGTTGCCACTGATTTATCTTTACCCTAGAAGGCATATGTAATTCCACCCCTTTTAAAGGCATATGTGGGTCAAAAAAAGACCCAGAGGAAATCTAAATGCTTATTCTTTCTAAAACTACTTATTTTTTAAAGGAAAATTAATTTTAATGATAATTGCATTAGTTATTTAAATAGGTAATATATATTTTTTTTCAGACACATTGAAAATGGAGTAGGAGTTGAGTGACGGTGTATAAATATAAAGAAATTACCCATATTTATAAAGAAATATGGGTAATTTCTAGTTTGGTGGTATAACATGAAATTTCTCAACAACTCTACCCACACAGACACATTCAAATAAATACAATGGACATGGATAAAAAAAAAAAAAAAAATTACAACAAAAATACAAAAAATATATAGCTGCAAGAAGCGATGACGGCCCCAAGCACCATGGTTCCATTTCCACTCGGTGGCTTTCGGAAAACAGCATGATGGATACAGCAGCAACTCAACATTAAATAAACTTGGACCGTATACATACAATGCATAATAGATATATGCCACCAATCCAGTTTGACTACAACTTCATGTAATTCAGTCCACTGCCATGACAACACTATTAAAGTGACACACTTCCTTCTACCAGTTGGTGGTGCTACAGTTTAGGACGAGCTCCCACCCCTGACGGTTTGTAAAGCTGCATATCTCGGTACCTACAGCCTGAGTAAAAATTGCATGAAAAAGTCGATTTGGCGCAACATATTGGAGGATGACCGCACAGCCTGACGCATGCTACCTAGGTCAATACTGAATGTCTTAAGGCTTAAATGGGAGAGGTTTTGGTGCCTGTGAATTGATGTCAGAGTACGAGGGATAAGAAACTGAGTCAGGGAAGCGTTAAGCTTTCTAATAGACTTAGTTAGAGAATGGTCAGCCATACCCACAAGTGTTACTGTGAGTATAAGTCATATGAGAAATAGAAACAAACAATACATATACATTCATACATACCCAGTTTAAGGCTACACGATTTTACCAAAAATCATAATTGTCGATTATTACCTTTGATATTGTAATCGCTATTAGTAATGTTGATTAAAATGTTAAATTATTGTGATGTCAAAAGTAAGTAACCGTATGGTTCTTCAGAGTAGCAGATTTCAATGTTGGACACGAGCTGCGCTCTAGTTTCTTTTAATATTCTATTGTATTTCTTTTATGTTGTATTTTGCCATTCCACAGAAAGGGTGACATTTGCCTGTTGTAACTTTTAAAAATTTAACTAATTTTTTATCTTTTTTCAACACTGAATCTAATAACACACATATTTCACTATTCAAAATGTATACTGGTCAATCTCAGGTAACTTTATTTAATTTTTTACAAGGTTTCAAAGTGGGAGATGGATGCATTTTTCTCAGTCCTGTTACCAAACATCATGTGTCTTTTAAAAAGCATGTTAAAAAAAAAAAATTCAACTCATTTCTTTGTTTTCCTCTCATAAAATTGTTTATTTTAAAGAAATGGAAGGTTGCATGTTTAAATAATTGACATTTGTCACAAAAAAAAAAATCACTATATATGCACACAGGGTGTATAAAAAAAATGCAAAGCCATTTTTGAATTTTAAAGGAGACCCAAACCTTACATTTATAAATGTTTTTATCATGTAATTAATTAAACTATTGGATAAATGATGAACATAACACAATTGAGAAAATCAGTGGTTTAACTTCATTTTTTAGAGAAAACCTATTTAATAACAGGAATGAAAATTCCGTAACAGGAATGTATCCGGACTGTGTGTGAGTGTGTGTGAGAGATTTCTGAAGGAATGTGCTGGTTTGTCAGCAAAGATGATGAAAAGAGAACAAAGGAGAGAAAGAGAACGGAGATAGAGAGTGTGGCGGGTGTATCTCCTTCCATGCCATGGTGGGTGTTTCTGGCTCCCGGGTCCTCTCCATCTTCATGTACAAAACAAAACATGTTCAGTTGCAGAAAACTACATCCAACAGTGTTTTAGCTAGAATTACGCTAAATTCAAGAACACAAACTTGCCTGGCCCTTTCTACAAAGTGTTTAGTTTGGCCCAGACTTCGCTCTCGATTTCCATGTGACGACCTGTGACTGGCCTCGGGGGTGGGATAATACACACAATGTCCTCAAACAAGTACCAAAGGATGTCTTCACGGGCTGGCCAGAAAAAACGGTTGACTCCAATCTTTTGCATACAACGGACCTCAACATGTGTTTCACTTGTATCAGTGATGACACCAGGGAACAGATCACCATCGTACTTCAGCACACACCATTTGCCAACAACTTCAAGACTTTGCCACTGAACTTCTGTCTCTGTGGGGGCCATGGGAGCTGTCTGCTGATTGCTGAACTTGAAATGCTTTGCATTCAAGCACCCACAGTTCAGATTTTGTGTTGTCGAGCACAAGCAGCTGACGTCCCTGTATATCAATTCTCCATGGGCTAGGGACACTACCTGATGAATCCTCATAATGGACGGAACTGGTGGCACATCATTGGGCATCTCTGAAACTCCACTATCAACTGCTTCCTCGCTGACAAAAAACAACTGGATTTTTGTGTTTGTCTCTTTCAACACAGCAAACAGCTCTGCAGCATCCGGAATATCTCTTCCTTGGCTGACTAGATTGTCAGCCCTCCTCTTCAGGGCCCCTCCCACACCATCCGGGGCACCCTTCCCGTGGCTCGCCTCGAAAAAGTTCCACGTCCCGGCAGTGAATCCCCGCTTGAACAGCTCAGTACAAAACAAGACCTTGAAGTGATAATTGGGGGCTGTGTGGAGGGGTGACAAGGTGTTGGAGGGCTTCTTTCCTGTCCTTGATGCTATGATAATTCTCCCTCCACTTTCTGCGACATCTGCCCTTTTCTCTCTGACTGAGGTCATTGATTAGTTTCCTCCTGCCTGACTCAAGGTCCTTCCTGTATTTTTCACCTTCCTTCTCTAAATATTTCTGTCTCCTCTCTGGGTCTGCATCGCGTCGGGTGCGATAGAGTCGCTGCCTTTCTGCAGCACTTAGTGGTGGATTGGCTCCCTGTAAGCATGGTATTCACATTGTAAAACTTATACATCTACAACTTAATAACGGTAATTGTAAAAAAAATTTAAATTAAGTAAATCGTATTACATAAACTAATACTTACACTAATAAATCAATACACCGGAGAATGCTACTCACTCCTGTTACTGTTACTCAGTCCTGTTATGGTTTAAAAGAGTAACAGGACTGAAGGTAACAGGACTGAGTTTTTAGCATAGAATTAGCAAACACATGAAATATAGCCACATGGCATACATGCTAATAGCATGAGGATACTTAGCAAATTCTTGTGATTTACCAAAAATGTGTATCTTAAAAATAAACAAATAACATCTAACAAATAATTTAGGTAACAGGACAGTATGTTGAGATTGACCTTCTCGGACATATCTGCAATATCATCAAATATACAGAAAATAAAATGAGAGGACTTACTTTTTGTCTTCCCATTGCCTTCAGAAGATCTAGATGATGCAACTTCCTGTTGAAAATGTGTCTTGTGGAATGTTTCAAGTTTTTTAGAGGGGGGAATGTGTTAGCGTAACAGGACTGAGTGAAAACCCGGGGACATGACTAAAATGTTTATTTTATTTAAAATATTAGATAAAATATTGTTTTATCATGATTATTTTTTTTTAAAAAGCATAGATTGGATATAAAGTCACACAACAATGCAAAAGAAATAAGATTTCTGAAGGATTTTAATCATTATATTTCATGGTAAAGTATAGACATAGAGAGTGGGGACATGCAACAAATGCAATATTTTTAGTGTTCTAGATAGTTTTTATTAATGTATTTAATTAAACATTTTAAATTTGCATTTAGCTTAATGTGCAGAACACTTTGCTTAATAATAAAATGGATTTTAGAGTTAATGTTCGTGCATTTTTATACATATAATGTCCTGGGGACAGAAATGTCACCCATTCGGTGGAATGGCAAATAAAAAAAGTAAGGCAAATAAAAAAAAATATTTTAAATGGATATCTATGGTATAGAATAAATTCAATTATTGCTAAATTACTGCTTAAATTATTAGTTCACGTACAGTAAATAATATGACATATTCAATATTCAAACTTATTAACAGCCGATTTAAATTGACCAAGTTACTCTAATGAATCTGACAAGCTGACCAGGCTTCAGCTAACTAGCATGGCATGCAGTTTGTGAAACAGTTGTCACACTTTGCTTGTAAGAATTAGGGATGTATATACAAATCCCAAGTACATTAATTATATTTCCATTTACTAATAATAAAAAAAAATCAATACAAGTATGTTTTAAATGAACGATGATAAATTCGTATTTAACACGTAATTTCACTCTGTCAGACCAATGGACAGTAGCACATGAGCGCTGTGTAGAATGAAGTGTTGGACTCTTCTTTTCCCCCAACCTAAGCAGTTACAGTCTGCTGCGTGTGGGAATATTTCGGTTATGTAAAAGACACAAGGGTTAACATCATTGTTGACGGACTCCCTATTTTCAAAATGTGTCGGAGAAAACTGGCTCAGTTGAGAAACACTTCAAACATGAAGCACCATCCAACAGAATTTGTGGACATGAATGTAAGCGAAAAACTGTGAATTGTCTGGTAATCAATAAAAAAATATACACTGTAAAAAATTCCTGTAAATTTACATGGAAATTTAACAGCAAAATGCTGTTTTCATGTAATAACAGCAAGTTGCTTTTTTTTACAATGCATTATGGGAAGACTTGTTCACTTCGGGTTGCGTGGTCGACCAACAGCAGTTTGTCACTGTTATTTAACAGTATTATACACTATTTTCGTCCAGTGCACAAGGCGGCATTTTGGATTATTTGAATGAGGTAGGTTTGCAACGATTTATTATTGTATTATCTTTAAATGAGCTATTACTTAAAAATATAACATCTTAAACATCTAATGAAGCTTCTGTGATTTAAATCAGATGCCTCCATTAAATTATGTGTTTTAGGCAAATAATTGATCGACCGAGTGAGATTGAGCTCAGACTGCCGTCATACAGCCGTTTTATCACAGGTAAGAATCCCTAATTTTCATTCAACCTACATATTTTACCAAACTTGCAGTACAAGATTTATGCAAGTAAAAGATGAATGGGAATGACCGAAATCAATAGTTTTTTTTTTTTTCTTGTTTGGTAAGTTAATGTTAACGTGCGCATTCAGTCCATGAGAGACGTCATTATTATCTGACGGTGTAATTTGCCGCTCCGCGTTTATTTTAATCGCCCTGTTATCAAGTAGGCCTACTTATAAAATAACAATATATACAGATCCATTGAATCCTTTGTAATTTTAATTAGAAGCCGGTTAGTGAATGGGTAAGATTTGCACGTAACGTTACACTCAGAACGCGTTTGTATACTGTCAAGCATGCAAGTGAATTATGAAGTTTGAGTTTTGAATTGAGTGTTTATGAAACGGGCACATGTGCAAATCTTTTTTTGTCAGTAAATGGTAAGTGAGGTATGAACAAAATTTTAAATTCTTGTCTAATTACTGTAAACGTGCCAATCCAAACCGCTGCTGGCTTGATCGCAGAACTATTAGCAGCATGACAGCGTCTTGCACTGCATCTGTTTCAGCCATTTTATAACGTATTTTAACGAGAATGGCTTCGGTAGTTATTAACTAGATAATCTATCTGTTCTTTACAACATGTTTCCTTGTCAGCTCTGCGATGAAACATGTGGTACTCTATGTGAAACATATGAAAATACACAGCAATGTCTCAAATATTGTATTTCGTTGCTGCATACTTAACTGTAATAGGAAGTTTAAAAAATATGCAGGTTTGAAATCTCACGTGTACAGACACCATAATGGATATAGGGCAGAAACCACAATGTGCACTACACTTTCCTTGGAATGTCATGTTGGTTTGTGTAGAGCCAAAAGTTCTTCTTTACCTGAGTTTATTTCTCATTTCAAAATGCACATTAAAGAGGGACGAAAAGTCACATGCCCTTTCAAGCAGTGTGGTAAAACATTTACTGTTAAATCAACATTTACCTCTCATTTGTCCAGAAAACATAACGAAAATATAGGAGGCCTAATTGACTCCATTACAGCAAACCCTGAAGCCAGCTGCTCTCAGATTCAGGACATTGATGTTCAGTCTGATTCACAGACTGATGCTGGTGAAAATTGTGAGGAGCCAGATGTTAGTCCTGAAAATGTTGACAATACTTTGTTTTTAAGGAATATTGCTCTGTTCTATTTGAAATTGCAAGCCAAGCTATTGCTTCCAGCCTCAGTCATTCAGACAATCACTGAAGACATGCCTGAAATCACTGATACAACCTTTAATATGTTAGTATTAGTATGGTGACAATGGAATAGGTAACCCAAAACTTAAATTTATCCACCCTCAAGCCATCCTAGGTGTATATTACTTTATTCTTTGAGCCGCACACAGTCAGAGTTATATAAAATAATATACTGGCTTCCAAGCTTTGCAATGGCATTGAATAGATCCCGAGTTTTTGAAGCTCCAAAAAGCGCATCTATCCATCATAAGATCCATACGACTCCAGGGGGTTAATGAAGTGAAGCGATGGGTTTTTGTAAGAAAAATATCCATGTTTATAACTTTTATAAACTATAATCACTGGCTTCCAGCAACAGCAGTACGCGAGTTCATGAGAGAGTCGAGTTCCGGCGGAAGAATGACCTCTGACCCGACATATGAAATCTTATATCAAAGTCCTTTTCTTTCAAAACGTCTCTTTTTAGACTTCTAATTCATGACCGGCATTTTGGGTTTTGCTCTATCCGCTGCACTTCCGCGTTCGTCAATTCTAACCTAAGCTTTCGCTATGTCTTCGCCATACGTCCTACGTCATGTGTCAGGTCAGAGGTCACCCTTCCGCCAGAACTCAACTCAATCATGAACACGCATACGGCCATGCCAGAAGCCAGTGATTATATTTTATAAAGTTACAAAATACAGATATCTTTCTTACAAAAACGCATGGCTTTTCTTCAGAAGACATTTATTAACCCCACTGGATTAATATCGATTACTTTTATGATTGATTGATGCGTTTTTTTAAGAAGCTGGGAAGGATTTTATTTAATATAACTCTGATTGTGTTTGGCTGGAAGAAGAAAGCCATATACACGTAGGATGGTTTGAGGGTGAGTAAATTATGGGATAAATTAATGTTTTGGGTGAACTATTCCTTTTAAATCATTGTTCACTGAAGATATTCTCTTATTTTTCAGACGTTTTGTTGGAATTAATCCAGAAAAGGGGAGCAAGGCTGCAAGGGGAAAAGTGATGTCCAAAAAATCTGGGAAAACCGTGCAGAAGAAGACCATAACCGTCAGTACCAAAGTATCAAATCTTTTAAAAAGACTTATGGACTTTGAGTGGCACTTCATTTAAAAGTAACTGACACTCCCCACAAATGCAGTTTGTTTTCAGAAACATGGTGGCCTGGTGTGTTATATTTTGTTTATACAGAATTGTTTAGATATTAAAAAGGGCTGGTGTTTTTTAAAGCCTGATTTAAGAGTTTTTATTATTATTTAATTATTTTAAATAATTACTTTGTTTTAGTGCAACTGTTTTTGGGCTAATGTTTGCTGAAGCCTCATTTGAGACTAGATTTGTATATTATATACAGTGAGGAAAATAAGTATTTGAACACCCTGCTATTTTGCAAGTTCTCCCACTTGGAAATCATGGAGGGGTCTGAAATTGTCATCGTAGGTGCATGTCCACTGGGAGAGACATAATCTAAAAAAAAAAATCCAGAAATCACAATGTATGATTTTTTTAACTATTGATTTGTATGATACAGCTGCAAATAAGTATTTGAACACCTGTCTATGAGCTAGAATTCTGACCCTCAAAGACCTGTTAGTCTGCCTTTAAAATGTCCACCTCCACTCCATTTATTATCCTAAATTAGATGCACCTGTTTGAGGTCGTTAGCTGCATAAAGACACCTGTCCACCCCATACAATCAGTATGAATCCAACTACTAACATGGCCAAGACCAAAGAGCTGTCCAAAGACACTAGAGACAAAATTGTACACCTCCACAAGGCTGGAAAGGGCTACGGGGAAATTGCCAAGCAGCTTGGTGAAAAAAGGTCCACTGTTGGAGCAATCATTAGAAAATGGAAGAAGCTAAACATGACTGTCAATCTCCCTCGGACTGGGGCTCCATGCAAGATCTCACCTCGTGGGGTCTCAATGATCCTAAGAAAGGTGAGAAATCAGCCCAGAACTACACGGGAGGAGCTGGTCAATGACCTGAAAAGAGCTGGGACCACCGTTTCCAAGGTTACTGTTGGTAATACACTAAGACGTCATGGTTTGAAATCATGCATGGCACGGAAGATTCCCCTGCTTAAACCAGCACATGTCAAGGCCCGTCTTAAGTTTGCCAATGACCATTTGGATGATCCAGAGGAGTCATGGGAGAAAGTCATGTGGTCAGATGAGACCAAAATATAACTTTTTGGTCATAATTCCACTAACCGTGTTTGGAGGAAGAAGATTGAGTACCATCCCAAGAACACCATCCCTACTGTGAAGCATGGGGGTGGTAGCATCATGCTTTGGGGGTGTTTTTCTGCACATGGGACAGGGCGACTGCATTGTATTAAGGAGAGGATGACCGGGGCCATGTATTGCGAGATTTTGGGGAACAACCTCCTTCCCTCAGTTAGAGCATTGAAGATGGGTCGAGGCTGGGTCTTCCAACATGACAATGACCCGAAGCACACAGCCAGGATAACCAAGGAGTGGCTCTGTAAGAAGCATATCAAGGTTCTGGCGTGGCCTAGCCAGTCTCCAGACCTAAACCCAATAGAGAATCTTTGGAGGGAGCTCAAACTCCGTGTTTCTCAGCGACAGCCCAGAAACCTGACTGATCTAGAGAAGATCTGTGTGGAGGAGTGGGCCAAAATCCCTCCTGCAGTGTGTGCAAACCTGGTGAAAACTACAGGAAACGTTTGACCTCTGTAATTGCAAACAAAGGCTACTGTACCAAATATTAACATTGATTTTCTCAGGTGTTCAAATACTTATTTGCAGCTGTATCATACAAATAAATAGTTAAAAAATCATACATTGTGATTTCTGGATTTTTTTTTTTTAGATTATGTCTCTCACAGTGGACATGCACCTACGATGACAATTTCAGACCCCTCCATGATTTCCAAGTGGGAGAACTTGCAAAATAGCAGGGTGTTCAAATACTTATTTCCCTCACTGTACAGGTTAGTCAATTCTATATATTGTGTATTTTCTTATGCCATTTTTGCATTTTGATGGATGCGTATTTGTATGCACTGAATATTACTTGACTACTTGTATTTTTTTATTTGCCTGTTTTAGTTCACAATAATTGAGCATTTATCTGGTGTTGTATCAGAATAAATAAAAAACTTGTCTTAAAAATCCTAACTTGGCTTTATTCCTTTTTTGTAATCCATGACAAAAATAAAGTGCAGGGTTATAATAGCATTTAGAATTGAAATTATTGGTGTGTAATTGTAAAAAATAATCCTGTAAAAAAACGGTAAACTACTGGCAGCTGTGGTTGCCAGCATCATACCATAAAAATACAGTGTGTTACTGTTTTTGAAATTAACAGCTAAATACCGTTATGTCAGCTACAGTATAAAACTGTAATTTTACAGCATATAGCTGTAAATTTTTTTACAGCATATAGCTGTAAAATTACAGTTTTATACTGTAGCTGACAAAACTGTATTTAGCTGTTAATTTCAAAAACAGTAACACCGTATTTTTACGGTATGATGCTGGCAACCACAGCTGCCAGTAGTTTACCGTTTTTTTACAGGATTATTTTTTACAGTGTAGAGCCCCTTCCATAGAATACATTACCATATAATCCATTGGGATTTTATACGTTGTGTTAGTGCTTCTGCTTTCTAAGCGCTTATATATCTGTAACATTTTGAAAGACTAAGGCAATAATGTATTTGCAGAATAATAAAACCCACAAAAAGTCAAATTTACTGTGGTAAAACATTAATATATTACCTACAAGTGTAACCTGATCCATCATTTTGGGGCATTTTGACCCCAAAAAGCATTTTGAATGAACAAGAAAAGTCGCAGTCATCAATAACTGATTAAGCAAAAATATATAATTCACATATAGCCTAAAAATGAATGCAAAAATTTAATATTATATTAAAAATTGTATTGTCTCAATGTAGAGACATTGAGACAATACAAATTGTCTCAATGTATTGTTCTCGAATGTATTGTTCTAGTCAAATAATGAACTACGGGCAATAGATGAGGTAAATGTCGCAAGTTAGATGACAAGCAGACTCCCTGCGGTTGAAACACAGATTTGCCTCATGTATACTGTATGTTTTAAAATCCCTAATATTTCCCATTTTGTACTGTAATAATGTAGCTACATGCTATACCCGCGGACCGCGAGATGTTGCTCAGTGACGCTGATCAAACTTGAGGCAATGACCGGTGGTGTGCCGAAATTGGAATCCCTGCCAGAATCTGAGTGCCCCTCGCGTGAACGCGCATGTCGTCAGTTGACGAGACAGTGGTGCAGCGAGTTTAAAACTCTTCCGTCTACAAAGCGTTTATAATTAGTCTTTTTCACACAATTAACCCAAAGGCAACATAGTCATTTATTATTTAAATGCATGAAAGTGTGAATTAAAAAACATTAAGTAAATTCATTTTGATGAAGTTCAACGGAAGCTGAGATGTAGCCTACGCTTATTATTCTGAAAATGAGCAGAGGCTTCGACAGTGCAAGCAATACACCACATGTTTCTAGCGTTGCAGTTGTGAATAATCTGTTTGTGTAATGTGCATTGATATATGTTTATTATGTCAAGTGTGTACATTATGCAAAATAGTGTAATATGTATATGATGTGTAAGAGGACTGTACATTGGTGGAACAAGCATTCAAGGAATTTCACTCCTTTCACAGATAAATCAACATAGAATTTAACTGCATTGATATGCTATTCATGTAGGTTATGGTGTTATTCCAGTAATTTTATATGTAATATTGATGATATGAACTCTTATCATTGGACCTAAATATGAACATCATACAAATTTATATGAATTAATCTGTATCATTATGGTTTACACATAAAATTTCAATAAACATACTAAAGTACATTGATGAAAAGTGTG
Organism: Moxostoma hubbsi; assembly: GCA_032164185.1. Lineage (NCBI taxonomy): Eukaryota > Metazoa > Chordata > Actinopteri > Cypriniformes > Catostomidae > Moxostoma > Moxostoma hubbsi. The sequence goes on from JAVLUX010000010.1 coordinate 31,916,589, forward strand.
TATATAAAACGAGACTAAGTATAAGATAATAAGTAACAATTTGTGACAATGGTTAACAATAAAGTAACAATAATGACAATGGAAGTGAATATATGAGTGTAAGTTAAATAAGTGAGCCATTATGTTTGTGGATAGCATACTCACATTTTCGCCAAAGGGTAAAGGTAGATCCCAAAATTGCTAAAGCATTTAAAGATTTTGCATTGTAATATACTTACACGTTTATTCCCACAGTGCAAGTATTTATTTGCTCACGTACTGCAACAAGCAAATTTCTGCTTATTTTTGTATAAAGATTAATCTTCTGTAATAATATCCTTTGGCTATAGCATATCAATTGTAATATCCATTATCCATAACAACAAGGGTTTATCTGTGGGCAGAATAATTTTGACAATTTCATCTGAACACCTGCTAGAATGATATTGCTCTCCCTCAACTCAGCATTTTGAGGTCATATCACATTTATGCTGGTAGCATATCTTCCTATGGAGGCTGTGTCCTCAAAATCATTTGACTGTAGCTTTATTAAAAGGGTTTACCAGAGGGGATTATCATTTTGGCAATGTTATTATTACACCTGCCGAAATTGTATTCCCCTCCCAATCTCAGGATTAAAATATCACAGAGACATCATATTTTTACTGGTAACATAAATTCTTATGGAGGCTGTGTCTTCAAAACCATTTGACTGTAATTTTAATAAAATGGGTTTACCTTGGGGGATTATCATTTTGGCAATGCTATCATAATACCTGCCAAAATTGGAGTGCCCTCCCAATCTCAGGATTAAAAGTTCACAGAGACATCACATTTACACTGGGGACATATCTTCCTTTGGAGGATGTGTCGTCAAAACCATTTGAATGTCATTTTAATAAAATGGGTTTACCTTGGAGGATTATCATTTTGGCAATGTTATCATTTACACCAGACAAAATTGGAGTGCCCTCCCAATCTCAGGATTAAAAGTTAACAGAGACATCACATTTACTCTGGGGATATATCTTCCTATGGAGGTTATGTCCTCAAAACCATTTGACTGTAATTTTAATAAAATGGGTTTAACTGGGGGGATTATCATTTTGGCAATGTTATTATTACACCTGCCATAATTGGGGTACCCTCCCAATCTCAGGATTAAAAGTTCACAAAGACATCACATTTACGCTGGGGATATATCTTCTTATGAGATATATCTTCTTCTAGAGGCTTGCGGGACCTCTCGTACTACCAATAACAGGGGGTCGAGCCATTTATCCCAATTACTAGCATCCTCGTGCACAAATTTACGAATCATATTTTTGAGGGTTTATTTAAATCGTTCCACCAGGCCATCTGTCTGCGGATGGTAAACGCTGGTGCAAATCAATTTAATACCAAATATTTCATAGAGCTCGTGTAGTGTCCGTGACATAAAAGTTGTGCCCTGATCGGTGAGAATTTCTTTCGGAATCCCCACCTGGGAGATTATTTTGAAGAGTGCCTCCACAACACTACGTGCTGATATGTTGCTCAGAGGCATGGCTTCTGGATATCACGTTGCATAGTCCACTAGGACAAATACAAAGTGATATCCACGTGCTGTCCATTCTAATGGCCTGACAAGGTCCAAAACCAGCAAGTCCCAAACCTGGCAGTGATGCAGCTGCTTAGGATGCTCTCAATAGTCCCTCTATAGAATGTAGTGAGGATGGGGGGTGGGAGATGAGCTTTCCTCAGCCTTTGAAGAAAGTAGAGATGATGCTGGGCTTTCTTGGCAACAGAGCTGATGTTGAGGGACCAGGTGAGGTTCTCCGCCAGGTGAACACCAAGGAATTTGATGGTCTTGACGATCTCCACAGAAGAGCCGTTGATGTTCAGCGAAGAGTGGTCACTCTGTGCTCTCCTAAAGTCAACAACCATCTCTTTTGTTTTGTCCACATTCATAGACAGGTTGTTGGCTCTACACCAGTCTGTTAGCCGCTGCACCTCCTCTCTGTATGCCGACTCGTCGTTCTTGCTGATGAGACCCACCACGATCGTTTCATCGGCAAACTTAATGATGTGGTTCGAGCTGTGCATTGCTGCACAGTCGTGAGTCAGCAGAGTGAACAGTAGTGGACTGGGTACACAGCCCTGGGAGGGCCCAGTGCTCAGTGTGGTGGGGGTGGAGATGCTGTTCCCGATCTGGACTGATTGAGGTCTCCCAGTAAGGAAGTTCAGGATCCAGTTGCAGAGGGAGGTGTCCAGGCCCAGCAGGTTCAGCTTTCCAATCAGGTGCTAAGGAAAGATTGTGTTGAATGCTGAGCTGAGGTCTATGAACAGCATTCGAACGTATGAGTCCTTTTTATCTAGGTGGGTGAGGGCCAGATGGAGGGTGGTGGCGATGGCATCGTCTGTTGAACGGTTGGGACGATATGCAAACTGCAGTGGGTCTAGTGAGGGGGCAGCTGGGTCTTAATGTGCCTCATGACGAGCCTCTCAAAGCACTTCATGATGATGGGTGTGAGTGTGACGGGACGGTAGTTGTTGAGGCAGGACACTGAAGACTTCTTTGTCATGGGGAAAATGGTGGTGGCCTTGAAGCACATTGGAACGATGGCGCTGCTCAGAGAGATGTTGAAGATGTCGGTAAGAACATCTGCCAGCTGGTCTGCACATCCTCTGAGTACCCTGCCAGGAATGTTGTCTGGTCCAGCAGCCTTCCGTGGGTTGACTCTACGTTTAGTTTTCCTCAAATCAGCCGTATTAAGACAGAGCACCTGGTCGTTGGGAGGAGGGGTGGTCTTCTTTGCCACCACGTCGTTCTGTGCTTCAAACCTAGCGTAGAAGTCGTTCAGCATATCTGGAAGGGAGGCATCATTGTCACAGGCAACTGATGTTGTCCTGTAGTTGGTGATGGCCTGGATGCCCTGCCACATGCGCCGCGTGTCGCCGCTGTCCTGGAAGTGACTCTGGATTATCTGTGTGTCATTATCTGATGGCCCGGGAGAGTTTGGACCTCACTGTTCTTAGGGCAGCCTTGTCGCCTGTTCTGAAGGCGGAGTCTTGGGTCCTCAGCAGCGCATGCAGGTTGGAGTGTGTGGTGATGGTCTTGGAGAAAGTGACATCATCAATGCACTTGCTGATGTAGCTGGTCACTGATGCTATGTATTCCTCCAAGTTGGTAGAGTTGCCATATGTTGCAGCATCTGACGCAGATGTTTGTGTAAACAAGATCATGCATGTTCGCCGCTCTCATTGCACAGTCCACATACTGCTGGAATTTAGGGAGCTCTGTCTTGAGATTCGCATGGTTGAAATCTCCGGCAACAATAAACAGTCCGTCAGTGTGAGCATTCTGCAGTTCACTAATAGCCCCATACATTTCACAGAGCACTTCCTTAGCATTAGCGCTGGGGGGTATTTAAACTCCAGTTATAATAACAGTGGTGAATTCCTGTGGTAAATAAAAAGGTCTGCATCTAACAGTCACAAGCTCCACCAGCGATGAGCAGTAACTAGAGACTAGCATAGAGTTATTGCACCATTCCGTGTTGATGTAAACACACAAGCCACGGGACTGAGGACTGGAGGCCAGCAAGCAGAGTTCGCGTAGCTTCTCTCTGGGCCTTCTCTAAACCTACAGTCAAATGGTTGAGGACATAGCCTCCATAGGAAGATATGTTACCAGTAAAAATGTGAGGTCTCTGTGAAATTTTAATCCGTAGATTGAGAGGGCACTCCAATTTTGGCAGGTTTTATAATAGCATTGCCAAAATGATAATGCCCCCTGTTAAACTGATTTTATGAAAGCTACAATAAAATTGTTTTGAGACACAATCTCCATAGGAAGATATGGCCCCAGTGTAAATGAGATGTCTTTGCAAAATTTTAATACTGAGATTGGGATGGCACACAAATTTTGGCAGGTGTAAAAACAGCATTGCAAAATGATAATCCCCTCAGGTAAACCCATTTTATTAAAAGGTACAGTCAAATGGTTTTGAGGACATAGCCTCCATAGGAAGATATGTCCCCAGTGTAAATGTGATGTCTCTGTGAATTTTTAATCCTGAGATTGGGAGGGCACTCCAATTTTGGCAGGCCTAATAATAACATTGCCAAAATGATAACCCCCCTGGTAAACCCATTTCATTAAAGCTACAGTCAAATGGTTTTGAGGACACAGCCTCCATAGGAAGATGTGTTACCAGTAAAAATGTGATGTCTCTGTGAAATTTTAATCCTGAGATTGAGAGGGCACTCCAATTTTGGTAGGTTTTATGATAGCATTGCCAACATGATAATCCCCGTGTTAAAACCCATTTTATGAAAGCTACAGTAAAATAGTTTTGAGGACACAGCCTCCATAGGAATATATGTCCCCAGTGTAAATTATGTCTCTTTGAATTTTTAATCCTGAGATTGAGAGGGCACTCCAATTTTGACAGGTTTTATGATAGCATTGCCAAAATAATAATCCCCCCTGTTAAATCTATTTTATTAAAGGTTCAGTCAAATGGTTGAGGACACAGCCTCCATAGGAAGTGTCACGATTCCCTGTTGTCTGCCCTGTGTTTTTCCATTGCCATCTGTCCCGGACTACACCCATTATTCCCTTCATTATCCTCACCTGTGGTTCATTTAGTCATCATCCCTTGTGTATTTAAAGCCCTGTTGTTTTATCAGTCTTTGTCGTTGTTAAATGTAATGTCTGATTTTGAATGTGTTACTGTCCGTGCACTTCGTGGACTTGTCTTGTTTATATTTTGGTTTTCCCATCGTGGTTGTTTCATTTGTTCCCTGTCTTTTAGTTATCCGGTTCATCTTCTGTTTTCCCATTAAAACTGCATTTAGATCCTCACTCCTCGTCTGTCTTTCGTTACAGAACAACTGACCAAATAATGGATCTAGCAGTTCGCCTAGCAGCCTACAAGCTTCTCTTCCTCAGGCAAGAGGACCGTCCAGTGGAGGATCACGTTCGGGACTTTCTTGAGCTGTCAAATGTAGCAGACTACCCAGAATTTTCCTTGGTGGTGTTCTTCAGGGCAAGTCTCGATAGCTTGCTAAGGGAGCTGTTGCCACCGGCGACTCCTCGCTGGACGCTCCTTGACTTCGTGGAAGAGACCCTGCAAGTTAGCGGCTCGCCTTTCACTATGGGTGTCGAGGAAGAGGGCTTTGCCTCTCCTTCCACAGTGGTCACCCCCCAGCCTTCCATGGCTCATCCCGCCATGCCTGCCACGGCCAACGAGCCAACGCCCACGCCTGCCACAGCCAAGGAGTTGAAAATCTTGTCTGTCCCAGAGCCAGCGTTGCCAGCCTCATTCGTCCCAGAATCAGCGTGCTCAGCCTCGTCCGCCCGGAGGAGGAGAAGAGGAAAGGCTTCTGCTTCAGTCTCCGCCTTCCATGGCTCCGTCCTCAGAACCTTCCTTGGCTCCGCCTTCCACGTTCAGCAAACCAGAGGTCACGCATGCCACGGTCAGCGAACCAGCGCCTGTAGCCTCGACCGTCCCAGAGCCAGCGCCTGTAGCTCCGCCTCCCGAGCCTTCTATTGACAACACATGTTAAATTATGTGTCTTACCTTGAAAGATTGCCTCTGTTTTCAATTTGAAGCAGTGAGTCCAACAGTGGAGTAAATCTCCACTCACTGATGGATATCCCCTCTGTCTCCGCCCAGGTAAATGAAGGATGACGATACATTTATTATTCACGCCAGTAACCCCTTAACCAATCATATGTGCCTTTAGATATTGTCATGAGTATCTGGCAGTTTTCAGAAATAAAATCAGTGACTGGACGGCGAAGACACAGAGACAGGAACCATGGGAATAATTGTTCCAAAATTTGAATGCTCCGGTTGGAAAGGGTTAAAGGTTCTAATCAGTCCATATAAAACTATATATTTTAATCAACAAAGATTGCATCTGCACCTCGGTTTGATGTATATATTGAGTGGGGACACATTTGTTTGCATTTTTTTATGGGATTCGACTGCAAAAGACCTCAACCAACTCATGAACTCAGTCCCCGCCCATTCTGGACTCAGACCACTGATTTATATATATAACTGTATTGCTCATGACGTCAAAACAGTGAAGCTACTGCCCTGCCATCTTGGTATTCCCTATTCTGTACTCCTATGAAATCGTCTGTTTTGGTGAGTAATTTTTACCTATCCAGTCACATTCAAAAAAATTTCTAAGTCTGCATACACTGCATCACAATGCAATCTCTTATGTTACTCTTTATTGCAGCAGCATTACGTTCAGCGGCGCACGTGTTACCTCAATAGAAACAAGTTTAAGAAACTGAGGTAAGATATCAATAGACATTCAAACATATGTTTTGCAGGCTTTAAAGTTTTTATTCTGAATACATAATTATGCTTTGTAGCTTTTGTTTACGTTGAACGTGCATTGTGGTTATTTTCTGAGGCTAAATGAATATTAGCTATGCAGCTAACGTTAATTTAGGAAAATAATCACAATGCATTACAGTATAACTCACCAAGTTAGATTTTTTTGGTCAAGTTGAATATCTACTTGCAGATCAACACCGGTTACATATGATGAATATAATGTGGGCTTGCATTAATTCTCTGTGTGTGATTTGTACTTTTTGCAGTGCAGGCCTGAATATGGCCCACCTCACAGGCATAATTTCTAAAGTGATCATTTGGAATTGAGGAGGAGCAGGGCTGGACTGTTAATCTGGCATACCGGGCATTTTTCCGGTGGAGCGACGCACTTTGGGGCCAAACAGGGTGGACTAGCCATCGGGAGAACCGAGCAGGCCGCTGTGTCGTCCGCGATAAGTTCAAATGAGCCACCGTGTTAGCGAACACTCTACCCCCAACAACTTTTGGGCCAGTTGCTACGTAAAATCCCAAGCCGATTTCTCTTCCCAGTCCAGCCCTGACAAGGAGCACATGGATATTGTAGAAATTAAACAAGGTACGTTTGCAGTTTGGATTTCAATAAACATCCAACTGAATGTTAGATAAAACTGGAATTGGTTTGCAACAGGAGGAAAAGCTGTATGAGGAGATAGTTGTCAGCCTGGCTTCACTGAAGAGCTGTTTTAACAGAGTAAAAAATATTATACTATCTCTTTTATTTGCAATGAAGATACTTTTGCAACATGCAGTATATCAATAGTCGTATAAAATGACTGTGTTTCAGATAGTTATAACCTTTAATATTAATAGAAAAGTTGACCCAAAAATGTAAATTCTGTCATCATATACTCAACCTCATGTCCTTCCAAATCCATGTGACTTTCTTTTACAGAACCCCCAAAAATGTATTTTGTATTTCATATAAGGAAAGTAAATGGTGAGCAAAATAGCTTCTTTTGGTCACCAACAACTTTCATTATATGGACAAATTTTTTTTTTTAAATGTCATCTTTTGTGTTCCACAGAAAAAGTCATACAGGTTTGGAAGGACATGACGTAAATAGCTGTGCGTAAGGTCTTAATTGGGGGGTAGAAAATTCAAGGCTTCGTAACTACTAGTTAGCTTGCAACTAAGTCGGTGCTTAATTTGGTTGCACAACCTGTTCTTAAGGCAAGTCTTAACTAGTAAGTTGTAAACTCTCCGTAAAGTGATGCGTAGTCGCATAATATGATGTTTACCTGCATTGATCCAATAAGCAGCCTTCACATTTGTACACAGAAGTATTAAAAAGCCATGAACTTCAATTTGATTTTGTTATGGTTGATGTACAAACCTTGTTTGCTCACGTAACTGTCACTGCGGATGTCACAAGAGCAGATCTCTTGAGAGACATTTATTAAAATATTATTTTAATTATTTAACATTTTATACTTTTATATTTGACTGTCAGTCTGTCATTCATATGTTTTTGAAGCCTGAAAAGGAAATCATACCCTTATTTTATTATATTACCCAAGCTAAATTTGTATAAATGAATTAGTGGGTTTGTATGGTAATTAATCGTCTTATTCATGAAACGCCTAAAAATTATTTGTTTGACAATTAATTGTCAAACAAATCTCACAATTGTGACCCCTAATTTTCATTATTAGGTTCCTACCTTGTGAATTGTTTTGTTAAAAATGTTTATGAAATTTAAAAAAGTGACATCAGATTGTATCATTATTAAAAATGCGATTTCATGATGTCATATAAATTGATAAAATTTGAATATCTTTAATTTTTAAAAAGATAAAATGATATTAAAATCATAAAGGAAAATATTTTTAAAAAAATTGCAATATACTATATTGCATGAATATATGTATGAAGTGTCCCCCCTCAGTTTGCTTAATATATTTTTTTAGTTATATTATGCTTGCATGTTGTCAAAACACTGGTGAGTAAAAACAAAAATGTATTAATCAAAGATTCTTCTTTCTCCAACTTGATAATAGAGAGTTGAAAGGGTCTACTTAAATGTACTAAAACTGCAAAATGCTGCATTTTAAAAACTATTATTACATGCAGATTAATGCTGACAGCACAAAATTTGCTGATAAAACTAAAATTGCCAATCAGAATTGAGTAATTACAATGATTCGTATTTTGTGTGGCCAAATGAGAAATGGGGGGTTTGATTAGGTGGGGTTGCAGCCTTTTTTTTTTTTGTCCTTTGCTGATCACATGCCTGTGTGTTGAAACTTGACACCAGGCGACGCATCCTGAAAACTGCACTGTTTGAACGGTTTCATGCTGAAGAGACCCTTAAAAGTAAGGTTTTTTTCTCTCTAGTAAATGTCAACATCATAATGTATTTCGATATGATTGATGTCTGTCATGCAAAACATGAGCTCATTTGATGTCATAAAATATCAGTCTGCTTTTTTTATTCCATCTGTTACTCCTTGTCAGAGTCTTCCTTAAATATTTAGTTTATACGTAGGGTTACGTTCTACCAAAGTTTAATGGTGCAAAGCTCAAATAATTAATAGTGCGTAAATTGTGACTTAGTGACCATTTACGCCACAACTAGGCTAAGTTTAAACTTTCGTATAGCTGGTGCAGCCGGCCTCTGATCTTTATATAAAACTTTTCTTTTTTTCTTCTTTTTTGCAGTACAAGCTTACCCAGAGTTTTCCTAAGCCGTTTGTAGTGTGATGCAGCTCATGTTTCCTTGGCAATGAAGTGGAGCCTGATGTTTGTGCAGCTTTCTGCAATGCACTTTGAGTATGAAGATGTGACTGTTGTATGGTTCTAGGTTGAACATGTTTGCCTCAAGTTCCTTGAATGCAGAACCACCATGGAGATCCAGAACCTTTGTGGGGACAGAGATGGGCCTTGTGAGTGTGTGCTGTTGAAGAAATCTCTCAGATGTCTTGCAGACTTTCAGGAAGCTGTCTGACGGTCTTATAAATCCACCTCAGGACTTCATGTCAGTGTGTTCATCTTGGGAAGAGCTCTCAACACTGAGTGCTGATAAACAGATAGTGCACAGAATCATCTTCATAGTTGTTTTAACTGCAAAGCCTGCTATGTACCCCACCACAGCCTCTTTGAACATGGACAAGCTGGGAAGACATATGGTGTTGTTTTTCTCTGTGTCTTCTGTTTCAGGCTGAATGTCACTGCCTGAAATGCCAGCATATCAGAAGATGTTGCCTCCAGTGTCACTGTGCTATCCGGTGGAGAACTGTTGCCACTAGCTCTGATGGCATGTCTTGCTACCATTCTTTTGAAAGCTGAATAATGTGGGATTGTTGTTAAATCCATTAGCAGATTTGTCCCCACATATCTGCACATTTTTATTGTATTGTTCAGTTTAAGTCAATTTTTGTGTGTACTTGGAAGCTTTTGTTATTGAACAAATAAATATGTATGATTTCCTTGAGTGTGCATGTCAATAAACTTATTTCTGATTATGATTTAAAAGATCAGGGGATTGTTGAAATAATTAAATGCTCACAAGCTGGTATGTACATATTCCAGAAATAAATGCAAATGGAAAATTCCATTAAGTAAATGTAAATTAATTTATGTGTGTGTATACACAAACTGCATATTAACTTGTGTGTGTGGTGTGTACACTATACTAAATTTTTATATTTGGTTCTTCTGGATTTATTCTTAAGAGGTACTGTCTAGTTACAATATCAACACAAAGCTAGTCATTTTTATTAACAACTTTAAAACTTGTTGATGTGCATCCCACCCCTTAAATGAGTTCACATTTACTATCTAGTCAAAAAAGAGTTAATAATGTTGGCAAATTATGCAGATGTATAATTTGTCAACATTATGATATGAGCATCAACAGGTTTAAACTATGAAGGCAGAGAAACATTGCATCCTGTAACAATCTGCAGATGTCGCTATTGGATATTTTTTGCTTTAAAAGGGGTATTAATACACTTTGGTGTTGTATTTTTACTGTTGATTATTAAAGATTATGATCGTTATGCCCACTCTACATGGGGATAACGACTAATGTGAGCTTAATATGTACATAGTCTGAATAAATTACAACCTGTGGGCACTTTAGCCACATCCTTAAGTGAGTGTTGTTTCGCGGTTAAACGCAGCACATGCCGCGATGCCCTCTGTCGGTAGGTAATAGTAAAATGGCCGCCAGAGCGCTTCAGGTAGCTTCACCTAATGCTGGCAGTTTATAATTCTATGAGCAATCCAGTTATATATATATATAGATCAGACGCAAAACTGTTTGAAATCATTAAGCCATGGAGCTTGGATGCCCTCTATTGGTCATTTCTTGTAATTGCCAGTCAGAGAATTAACAGACAGTGGACTATACATGGGGTTTTCTTTTTTTTACATTTCAGTTGCTATTTTGACTATATTTTATTTATATAAAATGTAATAAATGTTTATTAACGTTAAACTTTAAAATTCAAGTATGCCTCAAAACATACTTGAAAAAAAAAAAGGAATCGAAATGTAATGCATTGTAATTCAACAGCATTTAAGATATCAAAAAACCCTTCAGAAGTTAAAATGTTCAATGCCGTAAAATAAAATCTGTATTTTTTTTAAGCTAACATAATAGGGATTTTTCAACGTCCGTAGTGACACACGTCCTTCCGCCAGTTGGTGACGCTACGACCGTGACCCACAAAGTGATAAGCCCGCAAGGACAAACATTTGCCTCAATTTAGATTTTGCGACTTTTTGCGACTTTTCCTTATTCCATTCTTCTTCTCTTTTTTAACGTTATTTTGTCGCTTCGCCATAGCAACGACGTTCGATATATCAAAAATCCCTTAGCTTAGCATCGTCAATGTCTTGGCATGATGTCGCCCACATTTGGTACCTGTAATATTAAATCCTTGGGAGAAGTGTTTCAAATTCCTCATCGTGTATTTTTCAAACAATCCAAAGTGGCCAAGTTCCTTTTTGGACGAGCCTATAACTCTCAGCGCGAAAGTTGTCCGGCCTGATGAGATGTGTACAAAGTTTGGTGACTGTACATCAAAAGAGATCTGCTAGATAGCACAATGCAAAAAAAAAAAATGCATTGAATACCATAGGAAGCACAAATGGTTTATATCGGACCCACATTTCCATTCAAGGGTTAGTAGTCATGTTTCCATCCACACGTTTTAATCCGAATTAAGTGATATCGAATGAAAAATGCATTATGGAAACAGTCAAATTCGATTGAATTTCATGAATATCGACTCAAATGAAATACGTTCGGTCTCATCGGATTTTAGCTTGATCGATATACGGCTTATGCGATAAACGCTGATGGAAAAGTTATTTGCCGAATAAATAATGAATTGCGATAAAGTTTTAGGTCATTAGGTAAGCTTGAGAAAGCCAACTTACTGAAATCCTATTTAAACTTATTATTAGGTTGGCTTGAGAAAGCCAACTTACTGAAATCCTATTTAAACTTATTATTATTAGGTTGGCTTGAGAAAGCCAACTTACTGAAATCCTATTTAAACTTATTAGGTTGGCTTGAGAAAGCCAACTTACTGAAATCCTATTTAAACTTATTATTATTAGGTTGGCTTGAGAAAACCAATTTACTGAAATCCTATTTAAACTTATTATTATTATTAGTGGTGCTTGCCATATGCAAAGCATCACTATTGTTCTCTTGCATACTTATTAGTGGTGCTTGCCATAGGCAAAGCATCACTATTGTTCTCTTGCATACTTATTAGTGGTGCTTGCAAAGCAACACTATTGTAATCTCACATACTTATTAGTGGTGCTTGCAAAGCAACACTATTGTAATCTCACATACTTATTAGTGGTGCTTGCAAAGCAACACTATTGTAATCTCACATACTTATTATTAGTGGTGCTTGCAAAGCAACACTATTGTAATCTCACATACTTATTAGTGGTGCTTGCAAAGCAACACTATTGTAATCTCACATACTTATTAGTGGTGCTTGCAAAGCAACACTATTGTAATCTCACATACTTATTTTTCTTCTTCTTCTTCTTCTTCTTCTTCTTCCGTACAAAACTTCGGCGCGTAACTCGTCCCGCACCTTTTGGCGTAGACCCATGAATGAGGTGTCAAATCGTGCGGCTCATTGAGGAGAGGTGTGCTATGACTTTTATAAGCGATCGGGGGTACGGTGTTTGCCCCAGGGGCAAAAAATTGGGCAAAAAATCCCATTGACTTAACATTGAGCTGAACTTTGACGAGTCATAGCTCAGAGCGAGGATTTCGCAGAGACGTGTGATTTACCACATTTGAAGAGGCTGACAGGCTCTGTGAGAACATACCTCACAATGGGGTAAAACTTTTACCCCTGGGGGGCAGGAGCTGCCCAAAGTTGCCCCAATGTAAGTCAATGGAATTTTTGGCAAAATTTTTTGGTCACAGACCCACGAATGAGGCATCAAATCGTGCGGATTATTTGGGAATGGTGTGCTATGACTTTTATAAGTGATCGGGGGTACGGTATTTGCCCCAGGGGCAAAAAATTGGGCAAAAAATCCCATTGACTTAACATTGCGCCGAACTTTGACGAGTCATAGCTCAGAGCAAAGATTTCACAGAGACGTGTGATTTACCACATTTGAAGAGGCTTACAGGCTCTGTGAGAACATACCTCACAATGGGGTAAAAGTTGCACCCCTTGGGGGCAGGAGCTGCCCAAATTTGCCCCAATGTTAAGTCTATGGTAGATTTTGTATTGAACATAACTCTGGATCACAGTGTCTTAGAGACAAGGGGGCAGGCTCATTTTACTCAGACGACCAATCAGTCTCTCAGGATCATTGTGAAGCTATCAAGCCACGCCCTAGCAACCATTTACAGTACCTTAGCAACAAGTCCCATAGACTTCCATTGAAAGAGATCAAAGGGATTTTTCTGGACTGAATTACCATAGAAACACAAGGGTGGTCTCGTTTGACTTGGGCCAGTAAAACAGCCAATCATGAATCCCCTCAACACTTCCTAGCCCCTCCCTAGCAACCATTTTCGAGCACCTTAGCAACCAATATCCAAAGAGAGATATCTTCCATTCTGAATGTCACAGAGGCATGGGAGTTGGTTTATATCATTCATACTGACAAGCAGCCTTTGGAGATTCATCATTGGCAGCTGCCAAGCCACTCCCTAGCAACAATTTAGAGCACCCTAGCAACCACATTTATTGATTTCAATTACAGTAAGATATCTTCAGATCAGAATGTCCTAGAGACATGATAGTTGCTTTGTTTTAATTGGGTGAGTAATCAGTCTTCAGCTTTCATCATGTGAACTACTTAGCCACGCCCTAGCAACCATTTAAAGCACCCTAGCAACAAAGAACCATTGACATCCATTCAAAATCACTAAGATGTGTATCTTGGGATCAGAATGACGTAGAGACTTCCGGGTTGACTTATTTCACTCAGGATGGCAAGGAGCATTGTTCCCTGTCACCTTGATAACTGCCTAGCAACCAGATGGGGTTACCCTAGCAACCAAGTAACAAATCAAATATCTTTGAACCAGAACATCGTAGAGACATAGGGGTTGAAATATTTCTCACAGGATTGCAAGGGGCCTTTGAGTATCACGTAGGTAACTGCCTAGCAACCAGATGGGGTTACCCTAGCAACCAAGAAAGAAATCGCATATCTCTGCACAAGAAAATCACAGAGACTTCTGGGTTGACTTATTTCACTCAGGATGGCAAGGAGCATTGTTGGCTGTCACCTTGGTAACTGCCTAGCAACCAAATGGGGTTACCCTAGCAACCAAGAAACAAATCATATATCTCTGCACAAGAAAATCACAGAGACTTGCAGGTTGACTTATTTCACTCAGGATGGCAAGGAACATTGTTGGCTGTCACCTTGGTAACTGCCTAGCGACCAGATGGGGTTACACTAGCAACCAAGAAACAAATCACATATCTCTGTACTAGAAAATCACAGAGACTTCTGGGTTGACTTATTTCACTCAGGATGGCAAGGAGCATTGTTGGCTGTCACCTTGGTAACTGCCTAGCAACCAGATGGGGTTACCCTAGCAACCAAGAAACAAATCACATATCTCTGCACAAGAAAATCACAGAGATTTCCGGGTTGACTTATTTCACTCAGGATGGCAAGGAGCATTGTTGGCTTGCCCCTTGTTAACTGCCTAGCAACCAGATGGGGTTACCCTAGCAACCAAGTAACAAATCACATATCTCTCTACTAGAAAATCGTAAAGACTTCCGGGTTGACATATTTTACTCAGGATGGCAAGTAGCATTGGTGGCTGTCACCTTAGTAACTGCATATCAACCAGATGGGTTTTCCTAGCAACCATGGAACAACACCAATATCTTTGCACCAGAACATCCTACTGTCATGGGGGTGGCCTCTTTCAACTTTGGGCAGTAGGTGGGACATTATGGTAAGAAATTTTGCCACGGCAAGCACCACTCACATTTTCTTCAGGAAATGTACATTCTAGTTTTTCTTCTTCTTCTTCTTCTTCTTCTTCTTCCGTACAAAACTTCGGCACCTAACTCGTCCCGCACCTTTTGGCGTAGACCCATGAATGAGGTGTCAAATCGTGCGGCTCATTGAGGAGAGGTGTGCTATGACTTTTATAAGCGATCGGGGGTACGGTGTTTGCCCCAGGGGCAAAAAACTGGGCAAAAAATCCCATTGACTTAACATTGAGCCGAACTTTGACGAGTCATAGCTCAGAGCTAGGATTTCGCAGAGACGTGTGATTTATGAGATTTGAAGAGGCTGACAGACTCTGTGAGAACATACCTCACAATGGGGTAAAACTTTTACCCCTGGGGGGCAGGAGCTGCCCAAAGTTGCCCCAATGTAAGTCAATGGAATTTTTTGCAAAATTTTTTGGTCACAGACCCACGAA
Organism: Moxostoma hubbsi; assembly: GCA_032164185.1. Classification (NCBI taxonomy): domain Eukaryota; kingdom Metazoa; phylum Chordata; class Actinopteri; order Cypriniformes; family Catostomidae; genus Moxostoma; species Moxostoma hubbsi. The sequence continues at coordinate 31,931,848 of JAVLUX010000010.1, forward strand.
TGAGGCGTCAAATCGTGCGGATTATTTGGGAATGGTGTGCTATGACTTTTATAAGCGATCGGGGGTATGGTATTTGCCCCAGGGGCAAAAAATTGGGCAAAAAATCCCATTGACTTTACATTGCTCCGAACTTTGACGAGTCATAGCTCAGAGCGAGGATATCACACAGACGTGTGATTTACCACATTTGAAGAGGCTGACAGGCTCTGTGAGAACATACCTCACAATGGGGTAAAAGTTGCACCCCTTGGGGGCAGGAGCTGCCCAAATTTGCCCCAATGTTAAGTCTATGGTAAATTGTGTATTGAACATAACTCTGGATCACAGTGTCTTAGAGACAAGGGGGCGGGCTCATTTTACTCAGACGACCAATCAGTCTCTCAGGATCATTGTGAAGCTATCAAGCCACGCCCTAGCAACCATTTACAGTACCTTAGCAACAAGTCCCATAGACTTCCATTGAAAGAGATCAAAGGGATTTCTCCGGACTGAATTATCATAGAAACACGAGGGTGGTCTCATTTGACTTGGGGCAGTAAAACAGCCAATCATGAATCCCCTCAACACTTTCTAGCCCCTCCCTATCAACCATTTTCGAGCACCTTAGCAACCAAAATCCAAAGAGAGATATCTTCCGTTCTGAATGTCACAGAAGCATGGGAGTTGGTTTATATCATTCATACTGACAAGCAGCCTTTGGAGATTCATCATTGGCAGCTGCCAAGCCACTCCCTAGCAACAATTTAGAGCACCTTAGCAACCACATTTATTGATTTCAATTACAGTAAGATATCTTCAGATCAGAATGTCCTAGAGACATGATAGTTGCTTTGTTTTCATTGGGTGAGTAACCAGTCTTCAGCTTTCATCATATGAACTACTTAGCCATGCCCTAGCAACCATTTAAAGCACCCTAGCAACAAAACACCATTGACATCCATTCAAAATCACTAAGATGTGTATCTTAGGATCAGAATGCCGTAGAGACTTCCGGGTTGACTTATTTCACTCAGGATGGAAAGTAGACTTGATAAATATCACCCTGGTAACTGCCTAGCAACCAGATGGGTTTACCATAGCAACCAAGTAACAAATCTCATATCTTTGCACTACAAAATCGTAGAGACTTCCGAGTTGACTTATTTCACTCAAGATGGCAAGGAGCATTGTTGGATGTTACTTTGGTAACTGCCTAGCAACCAAATGGGGTTACCCTAGCAACCATGAAACAAATCACATATCTCTGCACAAGAAAATCACAGAGACTTCCGGGTTGAATTATTTCACTCAGGATGGCAAGGAGCATTGTTGGCTGTCACCTTGGTAACTGCCTAGCAACCAGATGGGGTTACCCTAGCAACCAAGAAACAAATCACATATCTCTGCACAAGAAAATCACAGAGACTTCCAGTTTGACTTATTTCACTCAGGATGGCAAGGAGCATTGTTGCCTGCGACCTTGGTAACTGCCTAGCAACCAGATGGGGTTACCCTAGCAACCAAGAAACAAATCACATATCTCTGCACAAGAAAATCACAGAGACTTCCGGGTTGACTTATTTCACTTAGGATGGCAAGGAGCATTGTTGGCTGTCACCTTGGTAACTGCCTAGCAACCAGATGGGGTTACCCTAGCAACCAAGTAACTAATCATATATCTCTGAACCAGAAAATTGTAGTGATTCCGTGTTGACTTATTTCATTTAGGATGGCAAGGAGCATTGTTGTCTTGCCCCTTGGTAACTGCCTAGCAACCAGAAGGGGTTACCCTAGCAACCAAGAAAAAAATCACATATCTCTGCACAAGAAAATCACAGAGACTTCCGGGTTGACTTATTTTACTCAGGATGGCAAGGAGCATTGTTGCCTGTCACCTTGGTAACTGCCTAGCAACCAGATGGGGTTACCCTAGCAACCAAGAAACAAATCACATATCTCTGCACAAGAAAATCACAGAGACTTCCGGATTGACTTATTTCACTCAGGATGGCAAGGAGCATTGTTGGCTTGCCCCTTGGTAACTTCCTAGCAACCAGAAGGGTTTACCCTAGCAACCAAGTAACAAATCACATATCTCTGTACTAGAAAATCGTAGAGACTTCCGGGTTGACTTATTTTACTCAGGATGGCAAGTAGCGTTAGTGGCTGTCACCTTAGTAACTGCATATCAACCAGATGGGTTTCCCTAGCAACCATGGAACAACACCTATATCTCTGCACCAGAACATCCTACTGTCATGGGGATGGCCTCTTTCAACTTTGGGCAGTAGGTGGGACATTGTGGTAAGAAATTTTGCCACGGCAAGCACCACTCACATTTTCTTCAGGAAATGTACCTATCTAGTTTTTCTTCTTCTTCTTCTTCTTCTTCTTCTTCTTCTTCTTCCGTACAAAACTTCGGCACCTAACTCGTCCCGCACCTTTTGGCATAGACCCATGAATGAGGTGTCAAATCATGTTACTCATTGAGGAGAGGTGTGCTATGACTTTTATAAGCGATCGGGGGTACGGTGTTTGCCCCAGGGGCAAAAAATTGGGCAAAAAATCCCATTGACTTAACATTGCGCCGAACTTTGACGAGTCATAGCTCAAAGCGAGGATTTCGCAGAGACGTGTGATTTACCACATTTGAAGAGGCTGACAGGCTCTGTGAGAACATACCTCACAATGGGGTAAAAGTTGCACCCCTGGGGGGCAGGAGCTGCCCAAAGTTGCCCCAATGTAAGTCAATGGAATTTTTTTCAAAATTTTTTGGTCGCAAACCCACAAATGAGGCGTCAAATCGTGCGGATTATTTGGGAATGGTGTCCTATGACTTTTATAATCGATCGGGGGTACGGTGATTGCCCCAGGGGCAAAAAATTGGGCAAAAAATCCCATTGACTTAACATTGCGCCGAACTTTGACGAGTCATAGCTCAGATCGAGGATTTCACAGAGACGTGTGATTAACCACATTTGAAGAGGCTGACAGGCTCTGTGAGAACATACCTCACAATGGGGTAAAAGTTGCACCCCTGGGGGGCATGAGCTGCCCAAAGTTGCCACAATGTTAAGTCTATGGTAGATTTTGTATTGAACATAACTCTGGATCACAGTGTCTTAGAGACAAGGGGGCGGGCTCATTTTACTCAGACGACCAATCAGTCTCTCAGGATCATTGTGAAGCTATCAATCCACGCCCTAGCAACCATTTACAGCACCTTAGCAACAAATCCCATAGACTTCCATTGAAAGAGATCAAAGGGATTTCTCCGGACTGAATTATCATAGAAACACGAGGGTGGTCTCGTTTGACTTGGGGCAGTAAAACAGCCAATCATGAATCCCCTCAACACTTCCTAGCCCCTCCCTAGAAACCATTTTCGAGCACCTTAGCAACCAAAATCCAAAGAGAGATATCTTCCATTCTGAATGTCACAGAAGCATGGGAGTTGGTTTATATCATTCATACCGACAAGCAGCCTTTGGAGATTCATCATTGGCAGCTGCCAAGCCACTCCCTAGCAACAATTTAGAGCACCCTAGCAACCACATTTATTGATATCAATTACAGTAAGACATCTTCAGATCAGAATGTCCAAGAGACATGATAGTTGCTTTGTTTTAATTCGGTGAGTAATCAGTCTTCAGCTTTCATCATGTGAACTACTTAGCCACGCCCTAGCAACCATTTAAAGCACCCTAGCAACAAAGAACCATTGACATCCATTCAAAAACACTAAGATGTGTATCTTAGGATCAGAATGTCGTAGAGACTTCCGGGTTGACTTATTTCACTCAGGATGGAAAGTAGACTTGATAAATATCACCCTGGTAACTGCCTAGCAACCAAATGGGGTTACCCTAGCAACCAAAAAACATATCACATATCTCTGCACAAGAAAATCACAGAGACTTCCGGGTTGACTTATTTCACTCAGGATGGCAAGGAGCATTGTTGGCTGTCACCTTGGTAACTCCCTAGCAACCAGATGGGGTTACCCTAGCAACCAAGAAAAAAATCACATATCTCTGCACAAGAAAATCACAGAGACTTCCGGGTTGACTTATTTCACTCAGGATGGCAAGGAGCATTGTTGCCTGTCACCTTGGTAACTGCGTAGCAACCAGATGGGGTTACCCTAGCAACCAAGAAACAAATCAAATATCTCTGCACAAGAAAATCACAGAGACTTCCGGGTTGACTTATTTTACTCAGGATGGCAAGGAGTATTGTTGGCTGTCACCTTGGTAACTGCCTAGCAACCAGATGGGGTTACCCTAGCAACCAAGAAACAAATAACATATCTCTGTACTAGAAAATCACAGAGACTTCCGGGTTCACTTATTTCACTCAGGATGGCAAGGAGCATTGTTGGCTGTCGACTTGGTAACTGCCTAGCAACCAGATGGGGTTACCCTAGCAACCAAGAAACAAATCACATATCTCTGAAGCAGAAAACTGTAGAGATTCCGGGTTGACTTATTTCATTCAGGATGGCAAGGAGCATTGTTGGCTTGCCCCTTGGTAACTGCCTAGCAACCAGATGGGGTTACCCTAGCAACCAAGAAACAAATCACATATCTCTGCACCAGAACACCCTACTGTCATGGGGGTGGCCTCTTTCAACTTTGGGCAGTAGGTGGGACATTGAGGTACGAAATTTTGCCACGGCAAGCACCACTCACATTTTCTTCAGGAAATGTACATTCTAGTTAGTGGTGCTTGCAAAGCAACACTATTGTAATCTCACATACTTATTTTTCTTCTTCTTCTTCTTCTTCTTCTTCTTCTTCCGTACAAAACTTCGGCACCTAACTCGTCCCGCACCTTTTGGCGTAGACCCATGAATGAGGTGTCAAATCGTGCGGCTCATTGAGGAGAGGTGTGCTATGACTTTTATAAGCGATCGGGGGTACGGTGTTTGCCCCAGGGGCAAAAAATTGGGCAAAAAATCCCATTGACTTAACATTGCGCCGAACTTTGACGAGTCATAGCTCAAAGCGAGGATTTCGCAGAGACATGTGATTTACCACATTTGAAGAGGCTGACAGGCTCTGTGAGAACATACCTCACAATGGGGTAAAAGTTGCACCCCTGGGGGGCAGGAGCTGCCCAAAGTTGCCCCAATGTAAGTCAATGGAATTTTTTTCAAAATTTTTTGGTCGAAAACCCACAAATGAGGCGTCAAATCGTGCGGATTATTTGGGAATGGTGTCCTATGACTTTTATAATCGATCGGGGGTACGGTGATTGCCCCAGGGGCAAAAAATTGGGCAAAAAATCCCATTGACTCAACATTGCGCCGAACTTTGACGAGTCATAGCTCAGATCGAGGATTTCACAGAGACGTGTGATTAACCACATTTGAAGAGGCTGACAGGCTCTGTGAGAACATACCTCACAATGGGGTAAAAGTTTCACCCCTGGGGGGCATGAGCTGCCCAAAGTTGCCCCAATGTTAAGTCTATGGTAGATTTTGTATTGAACATAACTCTGGATCACAGTGTCTTAGAGACAAGGGGGCGGGCTCATTTTACTCAGATGACCAATCAGTCTCTCAGGATCATTGTGAAGCTATCAAGCCACGCCCTAGCAACCATTTAGAGCACCTTAGCAACAACTCCCATAGACTTCCATTGAAAGAGATCAAAGGGATATCTCCGGACTGAATTATCATAGAAACACGAGGGTGGTCTCGTTTGACTTGGGGCAGTAAAACAGCCAATCATGAATCCCCTCAACACTTCCTAGCCCCTCCCTAGCAACCATTTTCGAGCACCTTAGCAACCAAAATCCAAAGAGAGATATCTTCCATTCTGAATGTCACAGAGGCATGGGAGTTGGTTTGTATCATTCATACTGACAAGCAGCCATTGGAGATTCATCATTGGCAGCTGCCAAGCCACTCCCTAGCAACAATTTGGAGCACCCAAGCAACCACATTTATTGATTTCAATTGAAGTAAGATATCTTCAGATCAGAATGTCCTAGAGACATGATAGTTGCTTTGTTTTAATTGGGTGAGTAATCAGTCTTCATCTTTCATCATGTGAACTACTTAGCCACGCCCTAGCAACCATTTAAAGCACCCTAGCAACAAAACACCATTGACATCCATTCAATATCACTAAGATGTGTATCTTAGGATCAGAATGTCGTAGAGACTTCCGGGTTGACTTATTTCACTCAGGATGGAAAGTAGACTTGATAAATATCACCCTGGTAACTGCCTAGCAACCAAATGGGGTTACCCTAGCAACCAATAAACAAATCACATATCTCTGCACAAGAAAATCACAGAGATTTCCGGGTTGACTTATTTCACTCAGGATGGCACGGAGCATTGTTTGCTGTCACCTTGGTAACTGCCTAGCAACCAGATGGGGTTACCCTAGCAACCAAGAAACAAATCACATATCTCTGCACAAGAAAATCACAGAGACTTCCGGGTTGACTTATTTCACTCAGGATGGCAAGGAGCATTGTTGCCTGTCACCTTGGTAACTGCCTAGCAACCAGATGGGGTTACCCTAGCAACCAAGAAACAAATCACACATCTCTGCACAAGAAAATCACAGAGACTACCGGGTTGACTTATTTCACTCAGGATGGCAAGGAGCATTGTTGGCTGTCACCTTGGTAACTGCCTAGCAACCAGATGGGGTTACCCTAGCAACCAATTAACAAATCACGTATCTCTGAACCAGAAAATCGTAGAGATTCCAGGTTGACTTATTTCAGTCAGGATGGCAAGGAGCATTCTTGGCTGTCACCTTGGTAACTGCCTAGCAACCAGATGGGGTTACCCTAGCAACCAAGAAACAAATCACATATCTCTGTACTAGAAAATCACAGAGACTTCCGGGTTGACTTATTTCACTCATGATGGCAAGGAGCATTGTTGCCTGTCACCTTGGTAACTGCCTAGCAACCAGATGGGGTTACCCTAGCAACCAATAAACAAATCACATATCGCTGCACAAGAAAATCACAGAGACTTCCGGGTTGACTTATTTCACTCAGTAGAGCAAGGAGCATTGTTGGCTGTCACCTTGGTAACTGCCTAGCAACCAGATGGGGTTACCCTAGCAACCAAGTAACAAATCATATATCTCTGAACCAGAAAATTGTAGTGATTCCGTGTTGACTTTTTTCATTTAGGATGGCAAGGAGCATTGTTGGCTTGCCCCTTGGTAACTGCCTAGCAACCAGATGGGGTTACCCTAGCAACCATGTAACAAATCACATATCTCTGTACTAGAAAATCGTAGAGACTTCCGGGTTGACATATTTTACTCAGGATGGCAAGTAGCGTTGGTGGCTGACACCTTAGTAACTGCATATCAACCAGATGGGTTTCCCTAGCAACCATGGAACAACACCTATATCTCTGCACCAGAACATTCTACTGTCATGGGGGTGGCCTCTTTGAACTTTGGGCAGTAGGTGGGACATTGTGGTAAGAAATTTTGCCACGGCAAGCACCACTCACATTTTCTTCAGGAAATGTACATTCTAGTTCTTCTTCTTCTTCTTCTTCTTCTTCCATACAAAACTTCGGCGCCTAACTCGTCCCGCACCTTTTGGCGTAGACCCATGAATGAGGTGTCAAATCGTGCGGCTCATTGAGGAGAGGTGTGCTATGACTTTTATAAGCGATCGGGGGTACGGTGATTGCCCCAGGGGCAAAAAATTGGGCAAAAAATCTCATTGACTTAACATTGAGCCGAATTTTGACGAGTCATAGCTCAGAGCGAGGATTTCACAGAGACGTGTGATTTACCTCATTTGAAGAGGCTGACAGGCTCTGTGAGAACATACCTCACAATGGGGTAAAAATTTTACCCCTGGGGGGCAGGAGCTTCCCAAATTTGCCACAATGTTAAGTCTATGGTAGATTTTGTATTGAACATAACTCTGGATCACAGTGTCTTAGAGACAAGGGGGCGGGCTCATTTTACTGAGACAACCAATCAGTCTCTCAGGATCATTGTGAAGATATCAAGCCACGCCCTAGCAACCATTTACAGCACCTTAGCAACAAGTCCAATAGACTTCCATTGAAAGAGATCAAAGGGATTTCTCTGGACTGAATTATCATAGAAACACGAGGGTGGTCTCGTTTGACTTGGGGCAGTAAAACAGCCAATCATGAATCCCCTCAACACTTCCTAGCCCCTCCCTAGCAACCATTTTCGAGCACCTTAGCAACCAAAATCCAAAGAGAGATATCTTCCATTCTGAATGTCACAGAAGCATGGGAGTTGATTTATATCATTCATACTGACAAGCAGCCTTTGGAGATTCATCATTGGCAGCTGCCAAGCCACTCCCTAGCAACAATTTAGAGCACCCTAGCAACCACATTTATTGATTTCAATTACAGTAAGATATCTTCAGATCAGAATGTCCAAGAGACATGATAGTTGCTTTGTTTTCATTGGGTGAGTAATCAATCTTCAGCTTTCATCATGTGAACTACTTAGCCATGCCCTAGCAACCATTTAAAGCACCCTAGCAACAAAGAACCATTGACATCCATTCAAAATCACTAAGATGTGTATCTTAGGATCAGAATGACGTAGAGACTTCCGGGTTGACTTATTTCACTCAGGATGGAAAGTAGACTTGATAAATATCACCCTGGTAACTGCCTAGCAACCAAATGGGGTTACCCTAGCAACCAAGAAACAAATCACATATCTCTGCACAAGAAAATCACAGAGACTTCCGGGTTGAATTATTTCACTCAGGATGGCAAGGAGCATTGTTGGCTGTCACCTTGGTAACTGCCTAGCAACCAGATGGGGTTACCCTAGCAACCAAGTAACGAATCACATATCTCTGAACCAGAAAATTGTAGAGATTCCGGGTTGACTTATTTCATTCAGGATGGCAAGGAGCATTGTTGGCTTGCCCCTTGTTAACTGCCTAGCAACCAGATGGGGTTACCCTAGCAACCAAGTAACAAATCACATATCTCTGTACTAGAAAATCATAGAGACTTCCAGGTTGACTGGTTTTACTCAGGATGGCAAGTAGCATTGGTGGCTGTCACCTCAGTATCTGCATATCAACCAGATGGGTTTCCCTAGCAACCATGGAACAACACCAATATCTCTGCACCAGAACATCCTACTGTCATGGGGGTGGCCTCTTTCAACTTTGGGCAGTAGGTGGGACATTGTGGTAAGAAATTTTGCCACGGCAAGCACCACTCACATTTTCTTCAGGAAATGTACATTCTAGTTAGTGGTGCTTGCAAAGCAACACTATTGTAATATCACATACTTATTAGTGGTGCTTGCAAAGCAACACTATTGTAATCTCACATACTTATTAGTGGTGCTTGCAAAGCAACACTATTGTAATCTCACATACTTATTAGTGGTGCTTGCAAAGCAACACTATTGTAATCTCACATACTTATTTTTCTTCTTCTTCTTCTTCTTCTTCTTCTTCCGTACAAAACTTCGGCACCTAACTCGTCCCGCACCTTTTGGCGTAGACCCATGAATGAGGTGTCAAATCGTGCGGCTCATTGAGGAGAGGTGTGCTATGACTTTTATAAGCGATCGGGGGTACGGTGTTTGCCCCAGGGGCAAAAAATTGGGCAAAAAATCCCATTGACTTAACATTGCGCCGAACTTTGACGAGTCATAGCTCAAAGCGAGGATTTCGCAGAGACATGTGATTTACCACATTTGAAGAGGCTGACAGGCTCTGTGAGAACATACCTCAAAATGGGGTAAAAGTTGCACCCCTGGGGGGCAGGAGCTGCCCAAAGTTGCCCCAATGTAAGTCAATGGAATTTTTTTCAAAATTTTTTGGTCGAAAACCCACAAATGAGGCGTCAAATCGTGCGGATTATTTGGGAATGGTGTCCTATGACTTTTATAATCGATCGGGGGTACGGTGATTGCCCCAGGGGCAAAAAATTGGGCAAAAAATCCCATTGACTTAACATTGCGCCGAACTTTGACGAGTCATAGCTCAGATCGAGGATTTCACAGAGACGTGTGATTAACCACATTTGAAGAGGCTGACAGGCTCTGTGAGAACATACCTCACAATGGGGTAAAAGTTGCACCCCTGGGGGGCATGAGCTGCCCAAAGTTGCCCCAATGTTAAGTCTATGGTAGATTTTGTATTGAACATAACTCTGGATCACAGTGTCTTAGAGACAAGGGGGCGGGCTCATTTTACTCAGATGACCAATCAGTCTCTCAGGATCATTGTGAAGCTATCAAGCCACGCCCTAGCAACCATTTAGAGCACCTTAGCAACAACTCCCATAGACTTCCATTGAAAGAGATCAAAGGGATATCTCCGGACTGAATTATCATAGAAACACGAGGGTGGTCTCGTTTGACTTGGGGCAGTAAAACAGCCAATCATGAATCCCCTCAACACTTCCTAGCCCCTCCCTAGCAACCATTTTCGAGCACCTTAGCAACCAAAATCCAAAGAGAGATATCTTCCATTCTGAATGTCACAGAGGCATGGGAGTTGGTTTGTATCATTCATACTGACAAGCAGCCATTGGATATTCATCATTGGCAGCTGCCAAGCCACTCCCTAGCAACAATTTGGAGCACCCTAGCAACCACATTTATTGATTTCAATTGAAGATATCTTCAGATCAGAATGTCCTAGAGACATGATAGTTGCTTTGTTTTAATTGGGTGAGTAATCAGTCTTCATCTTTCATCATGTGAACTACTTAGCCACGCCCTAGCAACCATTTAAAGCACCCTAGCAACAAAACACCATTGACATCCATTCAATATCACTAGGATGTGTATCTTAGGATCAGAATGTCGTAGAGACTTCCGGGTTGACTTATTTCACTCAGGATGGAAAGTAGACTTGATAAATATCACCCTGGTAACTGCCTAGCAACCAAATGGGGTTACCCTAGCAACCAATAAACAAATCACATATCTCTGCACAAGAAAATCACAGAGACTTCCGGGTTGACTTATTTCACTCAGGATGGCACGGAGCATTGTTTGCTGTCACCTTGGTAACTGCCTAGCAACCAGATGGGGTTACCCTAGCAACCAAGAAATAAATCACATATCTCTGCACAAGAAAATCACAGAGACTTCCGGGTTGACTTATTTCACTCAGGATGGCAAGGAGCATTGTTGCCTGTCACCTTGGTAACTGCCTAGCAACCAGATGGGGTTACCCTAGCAACCAAGAAACAAATCACACATCTCTGCACAAGAAAATCACAGAGACTACCGGGTTGACTTATTTCACTCAGGATGGCAAGGAGCATTGTTGGCTGTCACCTTGGTAACTGCCTAGCAACCAGATGGGGTTACCCTAGCAACCAATTAACAAATCACGTATCTCTGAACCAGAAAATCGTAGAGATTCCAGGTTGACTTATTTCAGTCAGGATGGCAAGGAGCATTGTTGGCTGTCACCTTGGTAACTGCCTAGCAACCAGATGGGGTTACCCTAGCAACCAAGAAACAAATCACATATCTCTGTACTACAAAATCGTAGAGACTTCCGGATTGACTTATTTTACTCAGGATGGTAAGTAGCATTGGTGGCTGTCACCTTAGTAACTGCATATCAACCAGATGGGTTTCCCTAGCAACCATGGAACAACACCAATATCTCTGCACCAGAACATCCTACTGTCATGGGGGTGGCCTCTTTCAACTTTGGGCAGTAGGTGGGACATTGTGGTAAGAAATTTTGCCACGGCAAGCACCACTCACATTTTCTTCAGGAAATGTACATTCTAGTTAATGGTGCTTGCAAAGCAACACTATTGTAATCTCACATACTTATTTTTCTTCTTCTTCTTCTTCTTCTTCTTCTTCCGTACAAAACTTCGGCACCTAACTCGTCCCGCACCTTTTGGTGTAGACCCATGAATGAGGTGTCAAATCGAGCGGCTCATTGAGGAGAGGTGTGCTATGACTTTTATAAGCGATCGGGGGTACGGTGTTTGCCCCAGGAGCAAAAAACTGGGCAAAAAATCCCATTGACTTAACATTGAGCCGAATTTTGACGAGTCATAGCTCAGAGCGAGGATTTCACAGAGACGTGTGATTTACCACATTTGAAGAGGCTGACAGGCTCTGTGAGAACATACCTCACAATGGGGTAAAACTTTTACCCCTGGGGGGCAGGAGCTGCCCAAAGTTGCCCCAATGTAAGTCAATGGAATTTTTTGCAAAATTTTTTGGTCACAGACCCACGAATGAGGCGTCAAATCGTGCGGATTATTTGGGAATGGTGTGCTATGACTTTCATAAGCGATCGGGGGTATGGTATTTGCCCCAGGGGCAAAAAATTGGGCAAAAAATCCCATTGACTTAACATTGCGCCGAACTTTGACAAGTCATAGCTCAGAGCGAGGATATCACACAGATGTGTGATTTACCACATTTGAAGAGGCTGTCAGGCTCTGTGAGAACATACCTCACAATGGGGTAAAAGTTGCACCCCTTGGGGGCAGGAGCTGCCCAAATTTGCCCCAATGTTAAGTCTATGGTAAATTGTGTATTGAACATAACTCTGGATCACAGTGTCTTAGAGACAAGGGGGCGGGCTCATTTTACTCAGACGACCAATCAGTCTCTCCGGATCATTGTGAAGCTATCATGCCACGCCCTAGCAACCATTTACAGTACCTTAGCAACAAGTCCCATAGACTTCCATTGAAAGAGATCAAAGGGATTTCTCCGGACTGAATTATCATAGAAACACGAGGGTGGTCTCACTTGACTTGGGGCAGTAAAACAGCCAATCATGAATCCCCTCAACACTTCCTAGCCCCTCCCTAGCAACCATTTTCGAGCACCTTAGCAACCAAAATCCAAAGAGAGATATCTTCCATTCTGAATGTCACAGAAGCATGGGAGTTGGTTTATATCATTCATACTGACAAGCAGCCTTTGGTGATTCATCATTGGCAGCTGCCAAGCCACTCCCTAGCAACAATTTAGAGCACCCTAGCAACCACATTTATTGATTTCAATTACAGTAAGATATCTTCAGATCAGAATGTCCTAGAGACATGATAGTTGCTTTGTTTTCATTGGGTGAGTAACCAGTCTTCAGCTTTCATCATATGAACTACTTAGCCATGCCCTAGCAACCATTTAAAACACCCTAGCAACAAAACACCATTGACATCCATTCAAAATCACTAAGATGTGTATCTTAGGATCAGAATGTCGTAGAGACTTCCGGGTTGACTTATTTCACTCAGGATGGAAAGTAGACTTGATAAATATCACCCTGGTAACTGCCTAGCAACCAAATGGGATTACCCTAGCAACCAAGAAACAAATCACATATCTCTGCACAAGAAAATCACAGAGACTTCTGGTTTGACTTATTTCACCCAGGATGGCAAGGAGCATTGTTGCCTGTCACCTTGGTAACTGCCTAGCAACCAGATGGAGTTACCCTAGCAACCAAGAAACAAATCACATATCTATGCACAAGAAAATCACAGAGACTTCCGGGTTGACTTATTTCACTCAGGATGGCAAGGAGCATTGTTGGCTGTCACCTTGGTAACTGCCTAGCAACCAGATGGGGTTACCCTAGCAACCAAGAAACAAATCACATATCTCTGCACAAGAAAATCACAGAGACTTCCGGGTTGACTTATTTCACTCAGGATGGAATGTAGACTTGATAAATATCACCCTGGTAACTGCCTAGCAACCAGATGGGGTTATCCTAGCAACCAAGTAACAAATCACGTATCTATGTACTAGAAAATCACAGAGACTTCCGGGTTGACTTATTTCACTCAGGATGGCAAGGAGCATTGTTGGCTGTCACCTTGGTAACTGCCTAGCAACCAGATGGGGTTACCCTAGCAACCAAGAAACAAATCACATATCTCTGCACAAGAAAATCACAGAGACTTCCGGGTTGACTTATTTCACTCAGGATGGCAAGGAGCATTATTGCCTGTCACCTTGGTAACTGCCTAGCAACCAGATGGGGTTACCCTAGCAACCAAGAAACAAATCGCATATCTATGCACAAGAAAATCACACAGACTTCCGGGTTGACTTATTTCACTCAGGATGGCAAGGAGCATTGTTGGCTGTCACCTTGGTAACTGCCTAGCAACCAGATGGGGTTACCCTAGCAACCAAGAAACAAATCACATATCTCTGCACAAGAAAATCACAGAGACTTCCGGGTTGACTTATTTCACTCAGGATGGCAAGGTGCATTGTTGCCTGTCACCTTGGTAACTGCCTAGCAACCAGATGGGGTTACCCTAGCAACCATGGAACAACACCAATATCTCTGCACCAGAACATACTACTGTCATGGGGGTAGCGTCTTTCAACTTTGGGCAGTAGGTGGGATATTGTGGTAAGAAATTTTGCCACGGCAAGCACCACTCACATTTTCTTCAGGAAATGTACATTCTAGTTAGTGGTGCTTGCAAAGCAACACTATTGTAATCTCACATACTTATTTTTCTTCTTCTTCTTCTTCTTCTTCTTCTTCCGTACAAAACTTCGGCACCTAACTCGTCCCGCACCTTTTGGCGTAGACCCATGAATGAGGTGTCAAATCGAGCGGCTCATTGAGGAGAGGTGTGCTATGACTTTTATAAGCGATCGGGTGTACGATGTTCGAACAGCGGACGAAAAAGCGGCCAAAAAAGTCCCATTGACTTTACATTGCGGAATGTTCAGAAATTTAAATCCCAACTGACATTTCCACACACACAGACAAAAAAGGGCCTGTCAGCCCTGCGTCTCTCTCTCTCTCTCCCTCAGAGGATTTCTTTTATCAAGCAGCCAATAAAAATCTTCATAGCCACACCCTGAAACATGCTAAAAATGTGCTAGCATCATGCTAACATATGCTGGCATCACCTAGCGAAGTGCTAAAACATGCTATAAACGTGTTAGCAACATGCTAACACATGCTGGCATCGCCTAGCGAAGTGCTAAAACATGCTAAAAACGTGCTCGCAACATGGTAACACATGTTGGCATCGCCTAGCGAAGTGCTAAAACATGCTAAAAACGTGATAACAACATGCTAACACATGCTAGTATTGTCTAGCGAAGTGTTAAAACATGCTAAAAACGTGCTAGCATCATGCTAACACATGCTGGCATCGCCTAACGAAGTGTTAAAACATGTTAAAACGTGCTAGCATTATGCTAATGCACATTAGCATTGCTTAGGGGATTGCTAAAACATGTTAAAAACGTGCTAGCATCATGCTAACACATGTTAGCATCGCCTAGCAAAGTGCTAAAACCTGCAAAAAACGTGCTAGTATCATGCTAACACATGCTAGCTTCACCTAGCGAAGTGCTAAAACATGTTAAAACGTGCTAGCATTATGCTAATGCATGTTAGCATTGCTTAGGGGATTGCTAAAACATGTTAAAAATCGTGCTAGCATCATGCTAACACATGTTAGCATCGCCAAACGAAATGCTAAAACATGCTAAAAACGTGCTAGTATCATGCTAACACATGCTAGCTTCACCTAGCGAAGTGCTAAAACATGTTAAAACGTGCTAGCATTATGCTAATGCATGTTAGCATTGCTTAGGGGATTGCTAAAACATGTTAAAAACGTGCTAGCATCATGCTAACACATGTTAGCATCGCCAAACGAAGTGCTAAAACATGCAAAAAACGTGCTAGTATCATGCTAACACATGCTAGCTTCACCTAGCGAAGTGCTAAAACATGTTAAAACGTGCTACCATCATGAAAAACACGTGTTAGCAACATTCTGTGACCTTTATTTTAGTGCTTAGACACAAGTTAGAAAATGCTATTTGACGAGTTTTGCCACGGCAAGCACCACTCACATTTTCTTCAGGAAATGTACATTCTAGTTAGTGGTGCTTGCAAAGCAACACTATTGTAATCTCACATACTTATTTTTCTTCTTCTTCTTCTTCTTCTTCTTCTTCCGTACAAAACTTCGGCACCTAACTCGTCCCGCACCTTTTGGCGTAGACCCATGAATGAGGTGTCAAATCATGCGGCTCATTGAGGAGAGGTGTGCTATGACTTTTATAAGCGATCGGGGGTACGGTGTTTGCCCCAGGGGCAAAAAACTGGGCAAAAAATCCCATTGACTTAACATTGAGCCGAACTTTGACGAGTCATAGCTCAGAGCGAGGATTTCGCAGAGACGTGTGATTTACGAGATTTGAAGAGGCTGACAGGCTCTGTGAGAACATACCTCACAATGGGGTAAAACTTTTACCCCTGGGGGGCAGGAGCTGCCCAAAGTTGCCCCAATGTAAGTCAATGGAATTTTTTGCAAAATTTTTTGGTCACAGACCCACGAATGAGGCGTCAAATCGTGCGGATTATTTGGGAATGGTGTTCTATGACTTTTATAAGCGATCGGGGGTATGGTATTTGCCCCAGGGGCAAAAAATTGGGCAAAAAATCCCATTGACTTAACATTGCGCCGAACTTTGACGAGTCATAGCTCAGAGCGAGGATATCACACAGACGTGTGATTTACCACATTTGAAGAGGCTGACAGGCTCTGTGAGAACATACCTCACAATGGGGTAAAAGTTGCACCCCTTGGGGGCAGGACCTGCCCAAATTTGCCACAATGTTAAGTCTATGGTAAATTGTGTATTGAACATAACTCTGGATCACAGTGTCTTAGAGACAAGGGGGCGGGCTCATTTTACTCAGACGACCAATCAGTCTCTCAGGATCATTG
The DNA here is from genome assembly GCA_032164185.1 of Moxostoma hubbsi. Classification (NCBI taxonomy): domain Eukaryota; kingdom Metazoa; phylum Chordata; class Actinopteri; order Cypriniformes; family Catostomidae; genus Moxostoma; species Moxostoma hubbsi. Next base: position 31,948,562 of record JAVLUX010000010.1, read on the forward strand.
TGAAGCTATCAAGCCACGCCCTAGCAACCATTTACAGTACCTTAGCAACAAGTCCCATAGACTTCCATTGAAAGAGATCAAATGGATTTCTCCGGACTGAATTATCATAGAAACACGAGGGTGGTCTCATTTGACTTGGGGCAGTAAAACAGCCAATCATGAATCCCCTCAAAACTTCCTAGCCCCTCCCTAGCAACCATTTTCGAGCACCTTAGCAACCAAAATCCAAAGAGAGATATCTTCCATTCTGAATGTCACAGAAGCATGGGAGTTGGTTTATATCATTCATACTGACAAGCAGCCTTTGGTGATTCATCATTGGCAGCTGCCAAGCCACTCCCTAGCAACAATTTAGAGCACCCTAGCAACCACATTTATTGATTTCAATTACAGTAAGATATCTTCAGATCAGAATGTCCTAGAGACATGATAGTTGCTTTGTTTTCATTGGGTGAGTAACCAGTCTTCAGCTTTCATCATATGAACTACTTAGCCATGCCCTAGCAACCATTTAAAGTACCCTAGCAACAAAACACCATTGACATCCATTCAAAATCACTAAGATGTGTATCTTAGGATCAGAATGTCATAGTGACTTCCGAGTTGACTTATTTCACTCAGGATGGAAAGTAGACTTGATAAATATCACCCTGGTAACTGCCTAGCAACCAGATGGGTTTACCATAGCAACCAAGTAACAAATCTCATATCTTTGCACTACAAAATCGTAGAGACTTCCGAGTTGACTTATTTCACTCAAGATGGCAAGGAGCATTGTTGGATGTTACTTTGGTAACTGCCTAGCAACCAAATGGGGTTACCCTAGCAACCAAGAAACAAATCACATATCTCTGCACAAGAAAATCACAGAGATTTCCAGGTTGACTTATTTCACTCAGGGTGGCAAGGAGCATTGTTGCCTGCCACCTTGGTAACTGCCTAGCAACCAGATGGGGTTACCCTAGCAACCAAGAAACAAATCACATATCTCTGCACACGAAAATCACAGAGACTTCCGGGGTGACTTATTTCAATCATGATGGCAAGGAGCAATGTTGGCTGTCACCTTGGTAACTGCCTAGCAACCAGATGGGGTTACCCTAGCAACCAAATAACTAATCATATATCTCTGAACCAGAAAATTGTAGTGATTCCGTGTTGACTTATTTCATTTAGGATGGCAAGGAGCATTGTTGTCTTGCCCCTTGGTAACTGCCTAGCAACCAGATGGGGTTACCCTAGCAACCAAGAAACAAATCACATATCTCTGCACAAGAAAATCACAGAGACTTCCGGGTTGACTTATTTCACTCAGGATGGCAAGGAGCATTGTTGGCTTTCCCCTTGGTAACTTCCTAGCGACCAGAAGGGTTTACCCTAGCAACCAAGTAACAAATCACATATCTCTGTACTAGAAAATCGTAGAGACTTCCGGGTTGACTTATTTTACTCAGGATGGCAAGTAGCGTTAGTGGCTGTCACCTTAGTAACTGCATATCAACCAGATGGGTTTCCCTAGCAACCATGGAACAACACCTATATCTCTGCACCAGAACATCCTACTGTCATGGGGATGGCCTCTTTCAACTTTGGGCAGTAGGTGGGACATTGTGGTAAGAAATTTTGCCACGGCAAGCACCACTCACATTTTCTTCAGGAAATGTACCTATCTAGTTCTTCTTCTTCTTCTTCCGTACAAAACTTCGGCGCCTAACTCGTCCCGCACCTTTTGGCGTAGACCCATGAATGAGGTGTCAAATCGTGCGGCTCATTGAGGAGAGGTGTGCTATGACTTTTATAAGCGATCGGGAGTATGGTGTTTGCCCCAGGGGCAAAAAATTGGGCAAAAAAATCCCATTGACTTAACATTGCGCCGAACTTTGACGAGTCATAGCTCAGAGCGAGGATTTCACAGAGACGTGTGATTTACCACATTTGAAGAGGCTGACAGGCTCTGTGAGAAAGTACCTCACAATGGGGTAAAAGTTGCACCCCTGGGGGGCAGGAGCTGCCCAAAGTTGCCCCAATGTTAAGTCTATGGTGTAGGACGGTCCATGAAATGTCATTTTGTATTGAACATAACTCTGGATCACAGTGTCTTAGAGACAAGGGGGTGGGCTCATTTTACTCAGACGACCAATCAGTCTCTCAGGATCATTGTGAAGCTATCAAGCCACGCCCTAGCAACCATTTAGAGCACCTTAGCAACAATTCCCATAGACTTCCACTGAAAGAGATCAAAGGGATATCTCCAGACTGAATTATCATAGAAACACAAGAGTGGTCTCGTTTGACTTGGGGCAGTAAAACAGCCAATCATGAATCCCCTCAACACTTCCTAGACCCTCCCTAGCAACCATTTTCGAGCACCTTAGCAACCTAAATCCAAAGAGAGATATCTTCCATTCTGAATGTCACAGAGCCATGGGAGTTGGTTTATATCATTCATACTGACAAGCAGCCTTTGGAGATTCATCATTGGCAGCTGCCAAGCCACTCCCTAGTAACAATTTAGAGCACCCTAGCAACCACATTTACTGATTTCAATTACAGTAAGATATCTTCAGATCAGAATGTCCTAGAGACATGATAGTTGCTTTGTTTTAATTGGGTGAGTAATCAGTCTTCAGCTTTCATCATGTGAACTACTTAGCCATGCCCTAGCAACCATTTAAAGCACCCTAGCAACAAAACACCTTTGACATCCATTCAAAATCACTAAGATGTGTATCTTAGGATCAGATTGTCGTAGAGACTTCCAGGTTGACTTATTTCACTCAGGATGGAAAGTAGACTTGATAAATATCTCCCTGGTAACTGCCTAGCAACCAGAAGGGCTTACCATAGCAACTAAGTAACAAATCTCATATCTTTGCACTACAAAATCGTAGAGACTTCCGAGTTGACATATTTCACTCAATATGGCAAGGAGGCATTGTTGGATGTTACTTTGGTAACTGCCTAGCAACCAAATGGGGTTACCCTAGCAACCAAGAAACAAATCACATATCTCTGCACAAGAAAATCACAGAGACATTCGGGTTGACTTATTTCACTCAGGATGGAAAGGAGCATTGTTGGCTGTCACCTTGGTAACTGCCTAGCAACCAGATGGGGTTACCCTAGCAACCAAGAAACAAATCACATATCTCTGTACTACAAAATCGTAGAGACTTCCGGGTTGACTTATTTTACTCAGGATGGTAAGTAGCATTGGTGGCTGTCACCTTAGTAACTGCATATCAACCAGATGGGTTTCCCTAGCAACCATGGAACAACACCAATATCTCTGCACCAGAACATCTTACTGTCATGGGGGTGGGCTCTTTCACCTTTGGGCATTAGGTGGGACATTGTGGTAAGAAATTTTGCCACGGCAAGCACCACTCACATTTTCTTCAGGAAATGTACATTCTAGTTAGGTTGGCTTGAGAAAGCCAACTTACTGAAATCCTATTTAAACTTATTATTATTAGGTTGGCTTGAGAAAGCCAACTTACTGAAATCCTATTTAAACTTATTATTATTATTATTATTATTATTATTATTATTCTGAGACTAAATTTCTAAATGTAACTCCTCCTAGAGCTTTTAAGCTACATGCACCAAACTCGGCACAGACATTCAGACTAATCCCGAATAGTGTGCTATATCTTTTCTAACTGATCGGACTTACGGTTTTCCTAAAAATGACAATCAAAACTCGGAAAAACTCCCATTGACTTAACATTGCGGAATGTTCAGAAATTTAAATCCCAACTGACGTTTTCACACACACACAGACAAAAAAGGGCCTGTCAGCCCTGCGTCTCTCCCTCTCTCTCTCCCTCAGAGGATTTCTTTTATCAAGCAGCCAATAAGTAATGACCAAAAATCTTCATAGCCACAGTATAGTAGCTTCCAGGTTGACTTGATTCACTCAGTATGGAAAGGAGGCTTGATAAGTATCACCCTGGTAACTGCATAGCAACCAGACAGGGTTACCCTAGCAACCAAATAACAAATCACATATCTCTGCACCATTAAATCATACAGACTTGCGGGTTGACTTTATTCACTCAAGATGGAAAGGAGGCTTGATAAGTATCACCCTGGTAACTGCATAGCAACCAGACAGGGTTACCCTAGCAACCAAGTAACAATTCACATATCTTTGAACCAGAACATCGTAGAGACTTAGGGGTTGACATATTTCACTCAGGATTGCAAGGAGCCTTATGAGTAACACTTTGGTAACTGCCTAGTAACCAGATGGGGATAGCCTAGCAACCAAGTAACAAATCACATATCTATTTAACAGAAAATCGTAGAGACTTCCAGCTTGACTTATTTCACTCATGATGGAAAGTAGCCTTGATATGTATTACTCTGGTAACTGCCTAGCAACCAGATGGGGTTACCCTAGCAACCAAGTAACAAATTACATATCTCTGCACCAGAACAACATAAAGACTTCTGGTTTTGTTCATGGGACTCAGGGTTGCAAGGATCTATCTATCTGTCTGTCTGTCTGTCTATTTATCAATATATCTATATCTATCTTTTGAACTATCTATCTATCTGAGGGTTAATATCTATCTATCTATCTATCTATGGGTCAATATCTATCTATCTATCTATCTATCTATCTATCTATCTATCTGAGGGTCAATATCTATCTATCTATCTATCTATCTATCTATCTATCTATCTAACTGAGGGTCAATATCTATCTATCTATCTATCTATCTATCTATCTATCTATCTATCTATCTATCCATCTATCTATCTGAGGGTCAATATCTATCTATCTATCTTAGGGTCAATATCTATCTATCTATCTATCTATCTATCTATCTATCTATCTGAGGGTCAATATCTATCTATCTATCTATCTATCTGAGGGTCAATATCTATCTATCTATCTATCTGAGGATCAATATCTATCTATCTATCTATCTATCTGAGGGTCAATAACTATCTATATATCTATCTATCTATCTGAGGGTCAATATCTATCTATCTATCTATCTATCTAATCTATCTAATCTATTTGATAGACTGAATAGTTTTATAATCTCTAAACTTTGAACTTTGAAAACTACTAATAATTACATCAAACTAAAAACCTTAAATCTTCAAACTTTTAAAGCTACTTCAAAATTTATGCTAGGCTTTCTCAAGCCAACCTAAAGTTTGTACTCAAACTTTTTAATCTAGTTAGGTTGGCTTGAGAAAGCCAACTTACTGAAATCCTATTTAAACTTATTATTATTATTATTATTATTATTCTGAGACTAAATTTCTAAATCTAACTCCTCCTAGAGCTTTTAAGCTACATGCACCAAACTCGGCACAGACATTCAGACTAATCCCGAATAGTGTGCTATATCTTTTCTAACTGATCGGACTTACGGTTTTCCTAAAAATGACAATCAAAACTCGGAAAAACTCCCATTGACTTAACATTGCGGAATGTTCAGAAATTTAAATCCCAACTGACGTTTTCACACACACACAGACAAAAAAGGGCCTGTCAGCCCTGCGTCTCTCCCTCTCTCTCTCCCTCAGAGGATTTCTTTTATCAAGCAGCCAATAAGTAATGACCAAAAATCTTCATAGCCACAGTATAGTAGCTTCCAGGTTGACTTGATTCACTCAGTATGGAAAGGAGGCTTGATAAGTATCACCCTGGTAACTGCATAGCAACCAGACAGGGTTACCCTAGCAACCAAGTAACAAGTCACATATCTCTGCACCAGGAAATCATAGAGACTTCCTGTTTCACTTATTTCACTCAGGATGGAAAGTAGCCTTGATATGTATCCCTCTGGTAACTGCCTAGCAACCAGATGCGGTTACCCTAGCAACCAAGTAACAAATAACATATCTTTGAACCAGAACATCGTAGAGACTTAGGGGTTGACATATTTCACACAGGATTGCAAGGAGCCTTATGAGTATCACCTTAGTAACTGCCTAGCAACCAGATGGGGTTACCCTAGCAACCAACTAACAAATCACATATCTCTGCACCAGAAAATCGTAGAGAATTCCGGGTTGACATAATTTATTCAGGATGGAAAGGAGGCTTGATAAGTATCACTCTGGTAACTGCCTAGCAATGACAAGGGCTTACCCTAGCAACCAAGTAACAAATCACATAACTCTGCACCAGAAAATCGTAGAGACTTCCTGTTTCACTTATTTTACTCAAGATGGAAAGTAGACTTGATATATATCACTCTGGTAACTGCCTATCAACCAGATATGGTTACCCTAGCAACCAAGTAACAAATCACATATCTCTGCAACAGAAAATCAGAGAGACTTCTGGGTTGACTTTTTTCACTCAGGATGGAAAGTAGCCTTGATTTGTATCACTCTGGTAACTGCCTAGCAACCAGATGTGATTACCCTAGCAACCAAGTAACAAATCACATATCTCTGCAACAGAAAATCAGAGAGACTTCCGTGTTGACTTTTTTCACTCAGGATGGAAAGTAGCCTTGATATGTATCACTCTGGTAACTGCCTAGCAACCAGATGTGATTACCCTAGCAACCAAGTAACAAATCACATATCTCTGCAACAGAAAATCATAGAGACTTCCGGGTTGACTTTATTCACTCAGGGTGGAAAGTAGCCTTGATATGTATCACTCTGGTAACTGCCTAGCAACCAGACGGGGTTACCCTAGCAACCAAGTAACAAATCACATATCTCTGCACCAGAAAATCGTAGAGACTACCTGTTTCACTTATTTCACTCAGGATGGAAAGTAGCCTTGATATGTATCACTCTGGTAACTGCATAGCAACCAGACAGGGTTACCTTTGCAACCAAGTAACAAATCACATATCTTTGAACCAGAACATGGTAGAGACTTAGGGGTTGACATATTTCACACAGGATTGCAAGGAGCCTTATGAGTATCACTTTGGTAACTGCCTAGCAACCAGATGTGTTTACCCTAGCAACCAAGTAACAAATCACATATCTCTGCACCAGAAAATCATAGAGACTTCCTGTTTCACTTATTTCACTCAGGATGGAAAGTAGCCTTGATATGTATCACTCTGGTAACTGCCTAGCAACCAGATGTGGTTACCCTAGCAACCAAGTAACAAATCACATATCTTTGAACCAGAACATTGTAGAGACGTAGGGGTTGACATATTTCACACAGGATTGCAAGGAGCCTTATGAGTATCACCTTGGTAACTGCCTAGCAACCAGATGGGGTTACCCTAGCAACCAAATAACAAATCACATATCTCTGCACCAGAAAATCATACAGACTTCCTGTTTCACTTATTTCACTCAGGATGGAAAGTAGCCTTGATATGTATAACTCTGGTAACTGCCTAGCAACCAGATGGGGTTACCCTAGCAACCAAGTAACAAATCACATATCTCTGCACCAGAAAATCATACTGACATCCTGTTTCACTTATTTCACTCAGGATGGAAAGTAGCCTTGATATGTATCACTCTGGTAACTGCCTAGCAACCAGATGTGATTACCCTAGCAACCAAGTAACAAATCACATATCTCTGCAACAGAAAATCATAGAGACTTCCGGGTTGACTTTATTCACACAGGATGGAAAGTAGCCTTGATATGTATCACTCTGGTATCTGCCTAGCAACCAGATATGGTTACCCTAGCAACCAAGTAACAAATCATATATATTTGAACCAGAACATCGTAGAGACTTCCTGTTTCACATATTTCACTTAGGATGGAAAGTAGCCTTGATATGTATCACTCTGGTAACTGCCTAGCAACCAGATGTGGTTACCCTAGCAACCAAGTAACAAATAATATATCTCTTCACCAGAAAATCGTAGAGACTTCCTGTTTGACTTATTTCACTCAGGATTGCAAGGAGTCTTGATAAGTATCACCCTGGTAACTGCATAGCAACCAGACAGGGTTACCCTAGCAACCAAATAACAAATCACATATCTCTGCACCATTAAATCATACAGACTTGCGGGTTGACTTTATTCACTCAAGATGGAAAGGAGGCTTGATAAGTATCACCTTGGTAACTGCATAGCAACCAGACAGGGTTACCCTAGCAACCAAGTAACAATTCACATATCTTTGAACCAGAACATCGTAGAGACTTAGGGGTTGACATATTTCACTCAGGATTGCAAGGAGCCTTATGAGTAACACTTTGGTAACTGCCTAGCAACCAGATGGGGATAGCCTAGCAACCAAGTAACAAATCACATATCTATTTAACAGAAAATCGTAGAGACTTCCAGCTTGACTTATTTCACTCATGATGGAAAGTAGCCTTGATATGTATTACTCTGGTAACTGCCTAGCAACCAGATGGGGTTACCCTAGCAACCAAGTAACAAATTACATATCTCTGCACCAGAACAACATAAAGACTTCTGGTTTTGTTCATGGGACTCAGGGTTGCAAGGATCTATCTATCTGTCCGTCTGTCTGTCTATTTATCAATCTATCTATATCTATCTTTCGAACTATCTATCTATCTGAGGGTTAATATCTATCTATCTATCTATGGGTCAATATCTATCTATCTATCTATCTGAGGGTCTCTATCTATCTATCTATCTATCTGAGGGTCAATATCTATCTATCTATCTGAGGGTCAATATCTATCTATCTATCTATCTATCTGAGGGTCAATATCTATCTATCTATCTATCTATCTATCTATCTATCTATCCATCTATCTAACTGAGGGTCAATATCTATCTATCTATCTATCTATCTATCCATCTATCTATCTGAGGGTCAATATCTATCTATCTATCTATCTATCTATCTATCTGAGGGTCAATATCTATCTATCTATCTATCTATCTGAGGATCAATATCTATCTATCTATCTATCTATCTGAGGGTCAATAACTATCTATCTATATATCTATCTATCTATCTATCTATCTATCTATCTATCTGATGGTCAATATCTATCTATCTATCTATCTATCTATCTATCTGAGGGTCAATATCTATCTATCTATCTATCTAATCTATCTAATCTATTTGATAGACTGAATAGTTTTATAATCTCTAAACTTTGAACTTTGAAAACTACTAATAATTACATCAAACTAAAAACCTTAAATCTTCAAACTTTTAAAGCTACTTCAAACTTTATGCTAGGCTTTCTCAAGCCAACCTAAAGTTTGTACTCAAACTTTTTAATCTAGTTAGGTTGGCTTGAGAAAGCCAACTTACTGAAATCCTATTTAAACTTATTAGGTTGGCTTGAGAAAGCCAACTTACTGAAATCCTATTTAAACTTATTATTATTATTATTATTCTTCTGAGACTAAATTTCTAAATCTAACTCCTCCTAGAGCTTTTAAGCTACATGCACCAAACTCGGCACAGACCTTCAGACTAATCCCGAATAGTGTGCTATATCTTTTCTAACTGATCGGACTTACGGTTTTCCTAAAAATGACGATCAAAACTCGGAAAAACTCCCATTGACTTAACATTGCGGAATGTTCAGAAATTTAAATCCCAACTGACGTTTTCACACACACACAGACAAAAAAGGGCCTGTCAGCCCTGCGTCTCTCCCTCTCTCTCTCCCTCAGAGGATTTCTTTTATCAAGCAGCCAATAAGTAATGACCTAAAATCTTCATAGCCACAGTATAGTAGCTTCCAGGTTGACTTGATTCACTCAGTATGGAAAGGAGGCTTGATAAGTATCACCCTGGTAACTGCATAGCAACCAGACAGGATTACCCTAGCAACCAAATAACAAATCACATATCTCTGCACCAGAAAATCATACAGCCTTCCTGTTTCACTTATTTCACTCAGGATGGAAAGTAGCCTTGATATGTATCACTCTGGTAACTGCCTAGTAACCAGATGTGGTTACCCTAGCAACCAAGTAACAAATCACATATCTTTGAACCAGAACATGGTAGAGACTTAGGGGTTGACATATTTCACACAGGATTGCAAGGGGCCTTATGAGTATCACTTTGGTAACTGCCTAGCAACCAGATGTGGTTACCCTAACAACCAAGTAACAAATCACATATCTTTGCACCAGAAAATCGTAGAGACTTCCTGTTTCACTTATTTCACTCAGGATGGAAAGGAGGCTTGATATGTATCACTCTGGTAACTGCCTAGCAACCAGATGTGGTTACCCTAGCAACCAAGTAACAAATCACATATCTCTGCAACAGAAAATCGTAGAGACTTCCGGGTTGACATAATTCACTCAGGATGGAAAGGAGGCTTGATAAGTATCACCCTGGTAACTGCATAGCAACCAGATGGGGTTACCCTAGCAACCAAGTAACAAATAATATATCTCTTCACCAGAAAATCGTAGAGACTTCCTGTTTGACTTATTTCACTCAGGATAGCAAGGATTCTTGAAAAGTATCACTCTGGTAACTGCCTAGCAACGACAAGGGCTTACCCTAGCAACAAAGTAACAAATCACATAACTCTGCACCAGAAATTCATAGAGACTTCCTGTCTCACTTATTTCACTCAAGATGGAAAGTAGCCTTGATATGTATCACTCTGGTAACTGCCTAGCAACCAGATGCGGTTACCCTAGCAACCAAGTAACAAATCACATATCTTTGAACCAGAAAATCGTAGAGACTTAGGGGTTGACATATTTCACACAGGATTGCAAGGAGCCTTATGAGTATCACTTTGGTAACTGCCTAGCAACCAGATGGGGTTACCCTAGCAACCAAGTAACAAATCACATATCTCTGCACCAGAAAATCGTATAGACTTCCTGTTTGAATTATTTCACTCAGAATGGAAAGTAGCCTTGATATGTATCACTCTGGTAACTGCCTATCAACCAGATATGGTTACCCTAGCAACCAAGTAACAAATCACATATCTATGCAACAGAAAATTGTAGAGACTTCCGGGTTGACTTTATTCACTCAGAATGAATAGGAGGCTTGATAAGTATCACCCTGGTAACTGCATAGCAACCAGATGGGGTTACCCTAGCAACCAAGTAAAAAATAATATATCTGTCTATCTATCTATCTATCTATCTATCTATCTGAGGGTCAATATCTATCTGTCTTTCTGTGGGTCATACTCTATCTATCTATCTATCTATCTGAGGGTCAATATCTATCTGTCTTTCTGTGGGTCATACTCTATCTATCTATCTATCTATCTATCTATCTGAGGGACAATAACTATCTATCTATCTATCTCTCTGTGGGTCATACTCTATCTATCTATCTATCTATCTATCTATCTATCTATCTATGGGTCAATGACTATCTATCTATCTATCTATCTATCTATCTGAGGGACAATAACTATCTATCTATCTATCTCTCTGTGGGTCATACTCTATCTATCTATCTATCTATCTATCTATCTGATGGTCAATATCTATCTATCTATCTATCTATCTATCTGTGGGTCAATATCTATCTATCTATCTATCTGAGGGTCAATATCCATCTATCTATCTATCTATCTATCTATCTATCTATCTATCTGAGGGTCAATATCTATCTATCTATCTATCTATCTATCTATCTATCTATCTAATCTATTTGATAGACTGAATGGTTTTATAATCTCTAAACTTTGAACTTTGAAAACTACTACTTATAAATACATCAAACTAAAAACCTTAAATCTTCAAACTTTTACAACTACTTCAAACTTTATGTTAGGCTTTCTCAAGCCAACCTAAAGTTTGTACTCAAACTTTTTAATCTAGTTATTATTATTAGGTTGGCTTGAGAAAGCCAACTTACTGAAATCCTATTTAAACTTAATATTATTATTATTCTTCTGAGACTAAATTTCTAAATCTAACTCCTCCTAGAGCTTTTAAGCTACATGCACCAAACTCGGCACAGACCTTCAGACTAATCCCGAATAGTGTGCTATATCTTTTCTAACTGATTGGACTTACGGTTTTCCTAAAAATGACGATCAAAACTCGGAAAAACTCCCATTGACTTAACATTGCGGAATGTTCAGAAATTTAAATCCCAACTGACGTTTTCACACACACAGACAAAAAAGGGCCTGTCAGCCCTGCGTCTCTCCCTCTCTCTCTCCCTCAGAGGATTTCTTTTATCAAGCAGCCAATAAAAATCTTCATAGCCACAACATAAAACATGCTAAAAATTAGCTAGCATCATGCTAACATATGCTGGCATCGCATAGCGAAGTACTAAAACATGCTAAAATGTGCTATCATCATGCTAACAAATGTTGGCATTGCCTAGCAAAGTGTTAAAACATGCTAAAAACGTGCTAGCAACATGCTAACACATGCTAGTATTGCCTAGCGAAGTGTTAAAACATGCTAAAAATGTGCTAGCATCATGCTAATACATGCTGGCATCGCCTAGCGAAGTGCTAAAACATGCTAAAAACATGCTAACATCATGGTAAAACATGCTGGCATCGCGTAGCGAAGTGTTAAAACATGTTAAAACGTGCTAGCATCATACTAACACATGTTAGCATTGCCTAGCAAAGTGCTAAAACATGCTAAAAATGTGCTAGCATCATGCTAACATATGCTGGCATCGCCTAGCGGAGTGCTAAAACATGCTAGCAACATGCTAAAACATACTAGTATCGCATAGCGAAGTACTAAAACATGCTAAAAACGTGCTAGCATCATGCTAACACATGCAAGTATCGCCTAGCAAAGTGCTAAAACATGCTAAAAACATGCTAGCAACATGCTAACACATGCTAGCATCGCCTAACGAAGTGCTAAAACATGTTAAAAACGTGCTAGCATCATGCTAACACATAATAGCATCGCCTACAAAAGCTTTAAAACATGCTAAAAACGTGTTAGCATCATGTTAAAACATAATAGCATCGTCTATCGAAGTGTTAAAACATGCTAAAAACGTGCTAGCATTCTTCTAACACATATTGGCATCGCCTAGTGAAGTGCTAAAACTTGCTAAAAACATGCTAGCATCATGATAACACATGCTGGCATCGCCGAGCGAAGTGTTAAAACATGCTAAAAACGTGCTAGCGTTATGCTAAACACATGCTAGCATCGCCTAGCGAAGTGTTAAAACATGCTAGTATTATGCTAACACATGTTAGCATTGCCTAGGGAATTGCTAAAACATGCTAAAAAACGTGCTAGCATCGCCAAACAAAGTGCTAAAACATGTTAAAAACGTGCTAGTATCATGTTAACACATGCTAGCATCGCCTAGCGAAGTGCTAAAACATTCTAAAAACGTGCTACCATCATGAAAAACACATACTAGCAACATTCTATGGCCTTTATTTTAGTGCTTAGAAACAAGTTAGAAAATGCTATTTGACGAGTTTTGCCACGGCAAGCACCACTCACATTTTCTTCAGGAAATGTACATTCTAGTTAGTGGTGCTTGCAAAGCAACACTATTGTAATCTCACATACTTATTATTAGTGGTGCTTGCAAAGCAACACTATTGTAATCTCACATACTTATTATTTTTCTTTTTCTTCTTCTTCTTCTTCCGTACAAAACTTCGGCACGTAACTCATCCCACACCTTTTGGCGTAGACCCATGAATGAGGTGTCAAATCGTGCGGCTCATTGAGGAGAGGTGTGCTATGACTTTTATAGGCGATCGGGGGTACGGTGTTTGCCCCAGGGGCAAAAAATTGGGCAAAAAATCCCATTGACTTAACATTGAGCCGAACTTTGACGAGTCATAGCTCAGAGCGAGGATTTCGCAGAGACGTGTGATTTACCACATTTGAAGAGGCTGACAGGCTCTTTGAGAACATACCTCACAATGGGGTAAAAGTTTTACCCCTGGGGGGCAGGAGCTGCCCAAAGTTGCCCCAATGTAAGTCAATGGAATTTTTTGAAAAATTTTTTGGTCGCAGACCCACAAATGAGGCGTCAAATCGTGCGGATTATTTGGGAATGGTGTGCTGTGACTTTTATAAGCGATCGGGAGTACGGTATTTGCCCCAGGGGCAAAAAATTGGGCAAAAAATCCCATTGACTTAACATTGTGCCGATTTTTGACGAGTCATAGCTCAGAGTGAGGATTTCACAGAGACGTGTGATTTACCACATTTGAAGAGAATGACAGGCTCTGTGAGAACATACCTCACAATGGGGTAAAAGTTGCACCCCTGGGGGGCAGGAGCTGCCCAAATTTGCCCCAATGTTAAGTCTATGGTAGATTTTGTATTGAACATTACTCTGGATCACAGTGTCAGAGACAAGGGGGCGGGCTCATTTTACTCAGACGACCAGTCAGTCTCTCAGGATCATTGTGAAGCTATCAAGCCACGCCCTAGCAACCATTTACAGCACCTTAGCAACAAGTCCCATAGACTTCCATTGAAAGAGATCAAAGGGATTTCTCCGGACTGAATTATCATAGAAACACGAGGGTGGTCTCGTTTGACTTGGGGCAGTAAAACAGCCAATCATGAATCCCCTCAACACTTCCTAGCCCCTCCCTAGCAACCATTTTCGAGCACCTTAGCAACCAAAATCTTAGGGGTTAACATATTTCACACAGGATTGCAAGGAGCCTTGATATGTATCACTCTGGTAACTGCCTAGCAACCAGACGGGGTTACCCTAGCAACCAAGTAACAAATCACATATATCTGCACCAGAAAATCATAGAGACTTCCTGTTTCACTTATTTCACTCAGGATGGAAAGTAGCCTTGATATGTATCACTCTGGTAACCGCCTAGCAACCAGATGTGATTACCCTAGCAACCAAGTAACAAATCACATATCTCTGCATCAGAAAATCATAGAGACTTCCGGGTTGACTTGATTCACTCAGGATGGAAAGTAGCCTTGATATGTATCACTCTGGTAACTGCATAGCAACCAGACAGGGTTACCTTAGCAACCAAGTAACAAATCACATATCTTTGAACCAGAACATCGTAGAGACTTAGGGGTTGACATATTTCACACAGGATTGCAAGGAGCCTTATGAGTATCACTTTGGTAACTGCCTAGTAACCAGATGTGTTTACCCTAGCAACCAAGTAACAAGTCACATATCTCTGCACCAGAAAATCATAGAGACATCCTGTTTCACTTATTTCACTCAAGATGGAAAGTAGCCTTGATATATATCACTCTGGTAACTGCCTATCAACCAGATATGGTTACCCTAGCAACCAAGTAACAAATCACATATCTATGCAACAGAAAATCATAGAGACTTCCGGGTTGACTTTATTCACTCAGAATGAAAAGGAGGCTTGATAAGGATCACCCTGGAAACTGCCTAGCAACCAGATTGGGTTACCCTAGCAACCAAGTAAAAAATGATAGATCTATCTATCTATCTATCTATCTATCTATCTATCTGATGGTCAATATCTATCTATCTATCTATCTGAGGGTCAATATCTATCTATCTATCTATCTAACTATCTGCGGGTCAATAACTATCTATCTATCTATCTATCTGTGGGTCATACTCTATCTATCTATATCTCAGGGTCAATGACTATCTGTCTATCTATATATCTGACGGTCAATATCTATCTATCTAAGGGTCAATGACTATCTATCTATCTATCTATCTATCTGAGGGTCAATATCTATCTATCTATCTATCTAGCTATCTGCGGGTCAATAACTATCTATCTATCTATCTACCTATCTGTGGTTCATACTCTATCTATCTATATCTCAGGGTCAATGACTATCTATCTATCTATATATCTGACGGTCAATATCTATCTATCTATCTAAGGGTCAATGACTATCAATCTATCTTTCTATCTTTCTATCTATCTATCTATCTATCTATCTGAGGGTCAATATCTATCTATCTATCTGAGGATCAATATCTATCTATCTATCTATCTATCTAATGGTCAATATCTGTCTATCTATCTATCTATCTATCTATCTATCTGAGGGTCAATATCTATCTATCTATCTATCTATCTATCTATCTATCTATGGGTCATACTCTATCTATCTATCTATCTATCTATCTATCTGAGGGTCAATATCTATCTATCTATCTGAGGGTCAATATCTATCTATCTATCTATCTATCTATCTATCTATCTATCTATCTATCTATCTATCTATCTATCTAATCTATTTGATAGACTGAATGGTTTTATAATCTCTAAACTTTGAACTTTGAAAACTACTACTTATAATTACATCAAACTAGAAACCGTAAATCTTCAAACTTTTACAACTACTTCAAACTTTATGCTAGGCTTTCTCAAGCCAACCTAAAGTTTGTACTCAAACTTTTTAATCTAGTTAGTGGTGCTTGCAAAGCAACACTATTGTAATCTCACATACTTATTTTTCTTCTTCTTCTTCTTCTTCTTCTTCTTCCGTACAAAACTTCGGCACCTAACTCGTCCCGCACCTTTTGGCGTAGACCCATGAATGAGGTGTCAAATCGTGCGGCTCATTGAGGAGAGGTGTGCTATGACTTTTATAAGCGATCGGGGGTACGGTGTTTGCCCCAGGGGCAAAAAATTGGGCAAAAAATCCCATTGACTTAACATTGCGCCGAACTTTGACGAGTCATAGCTCAAAGCGAGGATTTCGCAGAGACATGTGATTTACCACATTTGAAGAGGCTGACAGGCTCTGTGAGAACATACCTCACAATGGGGTAAAAGTTGCACCCCTGGGGGGCAGGAGCTGCCCAAAGTTGCCCCAATGTTAAGTCTATGGTAGATTTTGTATTGAACATAACTCTGGATCACAGTGTCTTAGAGACAAGGGGGCGGGCTCATTTTACTCAGATGACCAATCAGTCTCTCAGGATCATTGTGAAGCTATCAAGCCACGCCCTAGCAACCATTTAGAGCACCTTAGCAACAACTCCCATAGACTTCCATTGAAAGAGATCAAAGGGATATCTCCGGACTGAATTATCATAGAAACACGAGGGTGGTCTCGTTTGACTTGGGGCAGTAAAACAGCCAATCATGAATCCCCTCAACACTTCCTAGCCCCTCCCTAGCAACCATTTTCGAGCAGCTTAGCAACCAAAATCCAAAGAGAGATATCTTCCATTCTGAATGTCACAGAGGCATGAGAGTTGGTTTGTATCATTCATACTGACAAGCAGCCATTGGAGATTCATCATTGGCAGCTGCCAAGCCACTCCCTAGCAACAATTTGGAGCACCCAAGCAACCACATTTATTGATTTCAATTGAAGTAAGATATCTTCAGATCAGAATGTCCTAGAGACATGATAGTTGCTTTGTTTTAATTGGGTGAGTAATCAGTCTTCATCTTTCATCATGTGAACTACTTAGCCACGCCCTAGCAACCATTTAAAGCACCCTAGCAACAAAACACCATTGACATCCATTCAATATCACTAAGATGTGTATCTTAGGATCAGAATGTCGTAGAGACTTCCGGGTTGACTTATTTCACTCAGGATGGAAAGTAGACTTGATAAATATCACCCTGGTAACTGCCTAGCAACCAAATGGGGTTACCCTAGCAACCAATAAACAAATCACATATCACTGCACAAGAAAATCACAGAGACTTCCGGGTTGACTTATTTCACTCAGGATGGCACGGAGCATTGTTTGCTGTCACCTTGGTAACTGCCTAGCAACCAGATGGGGTTACCCTAGCAACCAAGAAACAAATCACATATCTCTGCACAAGAAAATCACAGAGACTTCCGGGTTGACTTATTTCACTCAGGATGGCAAGGAGCATTGTTGCCTGTCACCTTGGTAACTGCCTAGCAACCAGATGGGGTTACCCTAGC
Organism: Moxostoma hubbsi; assembly: GCA_032164185.1. Lineage (NCBI taxonomy): Eukaryota > Metazoa > Chordata > Actinopteri > Cypriniformes > Catostomidae > Moxostoma > Moxostoma hubbsi. Next base: position 31,966,313 of record JAVLUX010000010.1, read on the forward strand.
AACCAAGAAACAAATCACACATCTCTGCACAAGAAAATCACAGAGACTACCGGGTTGACTTATTTCACTCAGGATGGCAAGGAGCATTGTTGGCTGTCACCTTGGTAACTGCCTAACAACCAGATGGGGTTACCCTAGCAACCAATTAACAAATCACGTATCTCTGAACCAGAAAATCGTAGAGATTCCAGGTTGACTTATTTCAGTCAGGATGGCAAGGAGCATTCTTGGCTGTCACCTTGGTAACTGCCTAGCAACCAGATGGGGTTACCCTAGCAACCAAGAAACAAATCACATATCTCTGTACTAGAAAATCACAGAGACTTCCGGGTTGACTTATTTCACTCAGGATGGCAAGGAGCATTGTTGCCTGTCACCTTGGTAACTGCCTAGCAACCAGATGGGGTTACCCTAGCAACCAATAAACAAATCACATATCGCTGCACAAGAAAATCACAGAGACTTCCGGGTTGACTTATTTCACTCAGTAGAGCAAGGAGCATTGTTGGCTGTCACCTTGGTAACTGCCTAGCAACCAGATGGGGTTACCCTAGCAACCAAGTAACAAATCATATATCTCTGAACCAGAAAATTGTAGTGATTCCGTGTTGACTTTTTTCATTTAGGATGGCAAGGAGCATTGTTGGCTTGCCCCTTGGTAACTGCCTAGCAACCAGATGGGGTTACCCTAGCAACCATGTAACAAATCACATATCTCTGTACTAGAAAATCGTAGAGACTTCCGGGTTGACATATTTTACTCAGGATGGCAAGTAGCGTTGGTGGCTGACACCTTAGTAACTGCATTTCAACCAGATGGGTTTCCCTAGCAACCATGGAACAACACCTATATCTCTGCACCAGAACATTCTACTGTCATGGGGGTGGCCTCTTTGAACTTTGGGCAGTAGGTGGGACATTGTGGTAAGAAATTTTGCCACGGCAAGCACCACTCACATTTTCTTCAGGAAATGTACATTCTAGTTAGGTTGGCTTGAGAAAGCCAACTTACTGAAATCCTATTTAAACTTATTATTATTATTATTATTATTCTGAGACTAAATTTCTAAATGTAACTCCTCCTAGAGCTTTTAAGCTACATGCACCAAACTCGGCACAGACCTTCAGACTAATCCCGAATAGTGTGCTATATCTTTTCTAACTGATCGGACTTACGGTTTTCCTAAAAATGACGATCAAAACTCGGAAAAACTCCCATTGATTAACATTGCGGAATGTTCAGAAATTTAAATCCCAACTGCCGTTTTCACACACACAGACAAAAAAGGGCCTGTCAGCCCTGCGTCTGTCCCTCTCTCTCTCCCTCAGAGGATTTCTTTTATCAAGCAGCCAATAAGTAATGACCTAAAATCTTCATAGCCACAGTATAGTAGCTTCCAGGTTGACTTGATTCACTCAGTATGGAAAGGAGGCTTGATAAGTATCACCCTGGTAACTGCATAGCAACCAGACAGGGTTACCCTAGCAACCAAGTAACAAATCACATATCTCTGCACCAGAAAATCGTAGTGACTTCCTGTTTCACTTATTTCACTCAAGATGGAAAGTAGCCTTGATATGTATCACTCTGGTAACTGCCTAGCAACCAGATGTGATTACCCTAGCAACCAAGTAACAAATCACATATCTCTGCAACAGAAAATCAGAGAGACTTCCGGGTTGACTTATTTCACTCAGGATGGAAAGTAGCCTTGATATGTATCACTCTGGTAACTGCCTAGCAACCAGATGTGATTACCCTAGCAACCAAGTAACAAATCACATATCTCTGCAACAGAAAATCAGAGAGACTTCCGGGTTGACTTATTTCACTCAGGATGGAAAGTAGCCTTGATATGTATCACTCTGGTAACTGCCTAGCAACCAGATGTGATTAGCCTAGCAACCAAGTAACAAATCACATATCTCTGCAACAGAAAATCATAGAGACTTCCGGGTTGACTTTATTCACTCAGGATGGAAAGTAGCCTTGATATGTATAACTCTGGTAACTGCCTAGCAACCAGACGGGGATACCCTAGCAACCAAGTAACAAATCACATATCTCTGCACCAGAAAATCGTAGAGACTACCTGTTTCACTTATTTCACTCAGGATGGAAAGTAGCCTTGATATGTATCACTCTGGTAACTGCATAGCAACCAGACAGGGTTACCTTAGCAACCAAGTAACAAATCACATATCTTTGAATCAGAACATCGTAGAGACTTAGGGGTTGACATATTTCACACAGGATTGCAAGGAGCCTTATGAGTATCACTTTGGTAACTGCCTAGCAACCAGATGTGTTTACCCTAGCAACCAAGTAACAAATCACATATCTCTGCACCAGAAAATCATAGAGACTTCCTGTTTCACTTATTTCACTCAGGATGGAAAGTAGCCTTGATATGTATCCCTCTGGTAACTGCCTAGCAACCAGATGCGGTTACCCTAGCAACCAAGTAACAAATCACATATCTCTGCACCAGAACATCGTAGAGACTTAGGGGTTGACATATTTCACACAGGATTTCAAGGAGCCTTATGAGTATCACCTTAGTAACTGCCTAGCAACCAGATGGGGTTACCCTAGCAACCAACTAACAAATCACATATCTCTGCACCAGAAAATCGTAGAGACTTCCGGGTTGACATAATTCACTCAGGATGGAAAGGAGGCTTGATAAGTATCACTCTGGTAACTGCTTAGCAACGACAAGGGCTTACCCTAGCAACCAAGTAACAAATCACATAACTCTGCACCAGAAAATCGTAGAGACTTCCTGTTTCACTTATTTTACTCAAGATGGAAAGTAGCCTTGATATATATCACTCTGGTAACTGCCTAGCAACCAGATATGGTTACCCTAGCAACCAAGTAACAAATCACATATCTATGCAACAGAAAATCATAGAGACTTCCGGGTTGACTTTATTCACTCAGAATGAAAAGGAGGCTTGATAAGGATCACCCTGGAAACTGCCTAGCAACCAGATTGGGTTACCCTAGCAACCAAGTAAAAAATAATATATCTATCTGTCTATCTATCTGTCTATCTATCTATCTATCTATCTATCTTTCTGATGGTCAATATCTATCTATCTATCTATCTGAGGGTCAATATCTATCTATCTATCTATCTATCTAACTATCTGCGGGTCAATAACTATCTATCTATCTATCTGTGGGTCATACTCTATCTATATCTCAGGGTCAATGACTATCTATCTATCTATATATCTGACGGTCAATATCTATCTATCTATCTAAGGGTCAATGACTATCTATCTATCTATCTATCTATCTATCTATCTATCTATCTATCTATCTGAGGGTCAATATCTATCTATCTAACTATCTGCGGGTCAATAACTATCTATCTATCTATCTATCTATCTGTCTATCTATCTATCTATCTATCTAATGGTCAATATCTATCTATCTATCTATCTATCTATCTGATGGTCAATAACTATCTATCTATCTATCTATCTATCTGTGGGTCATACTCTATCTATCTATCTATCTATCTATCTATCTGAGGGTCAATATCTATCTATCTATCCATCTATCTATCTATCTATCTATCTATCTATCTATCTATCTATCTATCTATCTATCTATCTATCTGAGGGTCAATATCTATCTATCTATCTATCTATCTATCTATCTGAGGGTCAATATCTATCTATCTATCTATCTATCTATCTATCTATCTGAGGGTCAATATCTATCTATCTATCTATCTATCTATCTATCTATCTATCTATCTATCTAATCTATTTGATAGACTGAATGGTTTTATAATCTCTAAACTTTGAACTTTGAAAACTACTAATAATTACATCAAACTAGAAACCGTAAATCTTCAAACTTTTACAACTACTTCAAACTTTATGCTAGGCTTTCTCAAGCCAACCTAAAGTTTGTACTCAAACTTTTTAATCTAGTTATTATTATTCTTCTGAGACTAAATTTCTAAATGTAACTCCTCCTAGAGCTTTTAAGCTACATGCACCAAACTCGGCACAGACCTTCAGATTAATCCCGAATAGTGTGCTATATCTTTTCTAACTGATCGGACTTACGGTTTTCCTAAAAATGACGATCAAAACTCGGAAAAACTCCCATTGATTAACATTGCGGAATGTTCAGAAATTTAAATCCCAACTGACGTTTTCACACACACAGACGAAAAAGGGCCTGTCAGCCCTGCGTCTCTCCTTCTCTCTCTCCCTCAGAGGATTTCTTTTATCAAGCAGCCAATAAGTAATGACTTAAAATCTTCATAGCCACAGTATAGTAGCTTCCAGGTTGACTTGATTCACTCAGTATGGAAAGGAGGCTTGATAAGTATCACCCTGGTAACTGCATAGCAACCAGACAGGGTTACCCTAGCAACCAAATAACAAATCACATATTTCTGCACCAGAAAATCATACAGACATCCTGTTTCACTTATTTCACTCAGGATGGAAAGTAGCCTTGATATGTATCACTCTGGTAACTGCCTAGCAACCAGATGGGGTTACCCTAGCAACCAAGTAACAAATCACATATCTCTGCACCAGAAAATCATACAGACTTCCTGTTTCACTTATTTCACTCAGGATGGAAAGTAGCCTTGATATGTATCACTCTGGTAACTGCCTAGCAACCAGATGGGGTTACCCTAGCAACCAAGTAACAATTCACATATTTCTGCACCAGAAAATCGTAGTGACTTCCTGTTTAACTTATTTCACTCAAGATGGAAAGTAGCCTTGATATGTATCACTCTGGTAACTGCCTAGCAACCAGATGTGATTACCCTAGCAACCAAGTAACAAATCACATATCTCTGCAACAGAAAATCAGAGAGACTTCCGGGTTGACTTATTTCACTCAGGATGGAAAGTAGCCTTGATATGTATCACTCTGGTAACTGCCTAGCAACCAGATGTGATTACCCTAGCAACCAAGTAACAAATCACATATCTCTGCAACAGAAAATCATAGAGACTTCCGGGTTGACTTAATTCACTCAGGATGGAAAGTAGCCTTGATATGTATCACTCTGGTAACTGCCTAGCAACCAGACGGGGTTACCCTAGCAACCAAGTAACAAATCACATATCTCTGCACCACAAAATCGTAGAGACTACCTGTTTCATTTATTTCATTCAGGATGGAAAGTAGCCTTGATATGTATCACTCTGGTAACTGCATAGCAACCAGACAGGGTTACCTTAGCAACCAAGTAACAAATCACATATCTTTGAACCAGAACATCGTAGAGACTTAGGGGTTGACTTATTTCACTCAGGATGGAAAGTAGCCTTGATATGTATCACTCTGGTAACTGCCTAGCAACCAGATGTGATTACCCTAGCAACCAAGTAACAAATCACATATCTCTGCAACAGAAAATCATAGAGACTTCCGGGTTGACTTTATTCACTCAGGATGGAAAGTAGCCTTGATATGCATCACTCTGGTAACTGCCTAGCAACCAGACGGGGTTACCCTAGCAACCAAGTAACAAATCACATATCTTTGAACCAGAACATCGTAGAGACTTAGGGGTTGACATATTTCACACAGGATTGCAAGGAGCCTTATGAGTATCACTTTGGTAACTGCCTAGCAACCAGATGTGTTTACCCTAGCAACCAAGTAACAAATCACATATCTCTGCACCAAAAAATCATAGAGACTTCCTGTTTCACTTATTTCACTCAGGATGGAAAGTAGCCTTGATATGTATCCCTCTGGTAACTGCCTAGCAACCAGATGCGGTTACCCTAGCAACCAAGTAACAAATCACATATCTTTGAACCAGAACATCGTAGAGACTTAGGGGTTAACATATTTCACACAGGATTGCAAGGAGCCTTATGAGTATCACCTTGGTAATTGCCTAGCAACCAGATGGGGTTACCCTAGCAACCAACTAACAAATCACATATCTCTGCACCAGAAAATCGTAGAGACTTCCTGTTTCACTTATTTCACTCAGGATGGAAAGTAGCCTTGATATGTATCACTCTGGTAACTGCCTAGCAACCAGATGTGATTACCCTAGCAACCAAGTAACAAATAACATATCTCTGCAACAGAAAATCAGAGAGACTTCCGGGTTGACTTATTTCACTCAGGATGGAAAGTAGCCTTGATATGTATCACTCTGGTAACTGCCTAGCAACCAGATGTGATTACCCTAGCAACCAAGTAACAAATCACATATCTCTGCAACAGAAAATCATAGAGACTTCCGGGTTGACTTAATTCACTCAGGATGGAAAGTAGCCTTGATATGTATAACTCTGGTAACTGCCTAGCAACCAGACGGGGTTACCCTAGCAACCAAGTAACAAATCACATATCTCTGCTCCAGAAAATCGTAGAGACTACCTGTTTCACTTATTTCACTCAGGATGGAAAGTAGCCTTGATATGTATCACTCTGGTAACTGCATAGCAACCAGACAGGGTTACCTTAGCAACCAAGTAACAAATCACATATCTTTGAACCAGAACATCGTAGAGACTTAGGGGTTGACATATTTCACACAGGATTGCAAGGAGCCTTATGAGTATCACTTTGGTAACTGCCTAGCAACCAGATGTGTTTACCCTAGCAACCAAGTAACAAATCACATATCTCTGCACCAGAAAATCATAGAGACTTCCTGTTTCACTTATTTCACTCAGGATGGAAAGTAGCCTTGATATGTATCCCTCTGGTAACTGCCTAGCAACCAGATGCGGTTACCCTAGCAACCAAGTAACAAATCACATATCTCTGCAACAGAAAATCAAAGAGACTTCCGGGTTGACTTATTTCACTCAGGATGGAAAGTAGCCTTGATATGTATCACTCTGGTAACTGCCTAGCAACCAGATGTGATTACCCTAGCAACCAAGTAACAAATCACATATCTCTGCAACAGAAAATCATAGAGACTTCCGGGTTGACTTTATTCACTCAGGATGGAAAGTAGCCTTGATATGTATCACTCTGGTAACTGCCTAGCAACCAGACGGGGTTACCCTAGCAACCAAGTAACAAATCACATATCTTTGAACCAGAACATCGTAGAGACTTAGGGGTTGACATATTTCACACAGGATTGCAAGGAGCCTTATGAGTATCACTTTGGTAACTGCCTAGCAACCAGATGTGTTTACCCTAGCAACCAAGTAACAAATAACATATCTCTGCACCAAAAAATCAGAGACTTCCTGTTTCACTTATTTCACTCAGGATGGAAAGTAGCCTTGATATGTATCCCTCTGGTAACTGCCTAGCAACCAGATGCGGTTACCCTAGCAACCAAGTAACAAATCACATATCTTTGAACCAGAACATCGTAGAGACTTAGGGGTTAACATATTTCACACAGGATTGCAAGGAGCCTTATGAGTATCACCTTTGTAACTGCCTAGCAACCAGATGGGGTTACCCTAGCAACCAACTAACAAATCACATATCTCTGCACCAGAAAATCATAGAGACTTCCTGTTTCACTTATTTCACTCAGGATGGAAAGTAGCCTTGATATGTATCACTCTGGTAACTGCCTAGCAACCAGATGTGATTACCCTAGCAACCAAGTAACAAATAACATATCTCTGCAACAGAAAATCAGAGAGACTTCCGGGTTGACTTATTTCACTCAGGATGGAAAGTAGCCTTGATATGTATCACTCTGGTAACTGCCTAGCAACCAGATGTGATTACCCTAGCAACCAAGTAACAAATCACATATCTCTGCAACAGAAAATCATAGAGACTTCCGGGTTGACTTTATTCACTCAGGATGGAAAGTAGCCTTGATATGTATCACTCTGGTAACTGCCTAGTAACCAGACGGGGTTACCCTAGCAACCTAGCAACCAAGTAACAAATCACATATATCTGCACCAGTATATCGTAGAGACTACCTGTTTCACTTATTTCACTCAGGATGGAAAGTAGCCTTGATATGTATCATTCTGGTAACTGCATAGCAACCAGACAGGGTTACCTTAGCAACCAAGTAACAAATCACATATCTTTGAACCAGAACATCGTAGAGACTTAGGGGTTGACATATTTCACACAGGATTGCAAGGAGCCTTATGAGTATCACTTTGGTAACTGCCTAGCAACCAGATGTGTTTACCCTAGCAACCAAGTAACAAGTCACATATCTCTGCACCAGGAAATCATAGAGACTTCCTGTTTCACTTATTTCACTCAGGATGGAAAGTAGCCTTGATATGTATCCCTCTGGTAACTGCCTAGCAACCAGATGCGGTTACCCTAGCAACCAAGTAACAAATAACATATCTTTGAACCAGAACATCGTAGAGACTTAGGGGTTGACATATTTCACACAGGATTGCAAGGAGCCTTATGAGTATCACCTTAGTAACTGCCTAGCAACCAGATGGGGTTACCCTAGCAACCAACTAACAAATCACATATCTCTGCACCAGAAAATCGTAGAGAATTCCGGGTTGACATAATTTATTCAGGATGGAAAGGAGGCTTGATAAGTATCACTCTGGTAACTGCCTAGCAATGACAAGGGCTTACCCTAGCAACCAAGTAACAAATCACATAACTCTGCACCAGAAAATCGTAGAGACTTCCTGTTTCACTTATTTTACTCAAGATGGAAAGTAGACTTGATATATATCACTCTGGTAACTGCCTATCAACCAGATATGGTTACCCTAGCAACCAAGTAACAAATCACATATCTATGCAACAGAAAATCATAGAGACTTCCGGGTTGACTTTATTCACTCAGAATGAAAAGGAGGCTTGATAAGGATCACCCTGGAAACTGCCTAGCAACCAGATTGGGTTACCCTAGCAACCAAGTAAAAAATGATATATCTATCTGTCTATCTGTCTATCTATCTATCTATCTATCTTTCTGATGGTCAATATCTATCTATCTATCTATCTGAGGGTCAATATCTATCTATCTATCTATCTAACTATCTGCGGGTCAATAACTATCTATCTATCTATCTGTGGGTCATACTCTATCTATCTATATCTCAGGGTCAATGACTATCTGTCTATCTATATATCTGACGGTCAATATCTATCTATCTATCTAAGAGTCAATGACTATCTATCTATCTATCTATCTATCTGAGGGTCAATATCTATCTATCTATCTATCTAACTATCTGCGGGTCAATAACTATCTATCTATCTATCTATCTGTGGTTCATACTCTATCTATCTATATCTCAGGGTCAATGACTATCTATCTATCTATATATCTGACGTTCAATATCTATCTATCTATCTATCTATCTAAGGGTCAATGACTATCAATCTATCTTTCTATCTTTCTATCTATCTATCTATCTATCTGAGGGTCAATATCTATCTATCTATCTGAGGATCAATATCTATCTATCTATCTATCTATCTGATGGTCAATAACTATCTATCTATCTATCTATCTATCTATCTATCTGATGGTCAATAACTATCTATCTATCTATCTATCTATCTATCTATCTGAGGGTCAATATCTATCTATCTATCTATCTATCTATGGGTCATACTCTATCTATCTATCTATCTATCTATCTATCTATCTGAGGGTCAATATCTATCTATCTATCTATCTATCTATCTATCTATCTAATCTATTTGATAGACTGAATGGTTTTATAATCTCTAAACTTTGAACTTTGAAAACCACTACTTATAATTACATCAAACTAAAAACCTTAAATCTTCAAACTTTTACAACTACTTCAAACTTTCATGCTACGCTTTCTCAAGCCAACCTAAAGTTTGTACTCAAACTTTTTAATCTAGTTAGGTTGGCTTGAGAAAGCCAACTTACTGAAATCCTATTTAAACTTATTATTAGGGCCCAAGCCTGAAAAGGCGAAGGCCCTATTGTTTTCCTTAGGATTATTAGGGCCCAAGCCTGAAAAGGCGAAGGCCCTATTGTTTTCCTTAGGATTATTATTATTATTATTATTATTATTATTAGGGCCCAAGCCTTGAAAAGGCGAAGGCCCTATTGTTTTCCTTAGGATTATTATTATTATTATTAGGGCCCAAGCCTGAAAAGGCGAAGGCCCTATTGTTTTCCTTAGGATTATTATTAGGGCCCAAACCTGAAAAGGCGAAGGCCCTATTGTTTTCCTTAGGATTATTATTATTAGGGCCCAAGCCTGAAAAGGTGAAGGCCCTATTGTTTTCCTTAGGATTATTATTATTATTAGGGCCCAAGCCTGAAAAGGCGAAGGCCCTATTGTTTTCCTTAGGATTATTATTAGGGCCCAAGCCTGAAAAGGCGAAGGCCCTATTGTTTTCCTTAGGATTATTATTAGGGCCCAAGCCTGAAAAGGCGAAGGCCCTATTGTTTTCCTTAGGATTATTATTATTATTATTATTAGGGCCCAAGCCTGAAAAGGCGAAGGCCCTATTGTTTTCCTTAGGATTATTATTATTATTATTATTATTATTATTATTATTATTATTTTATCGACTATTCGGGCACTTTTGGGGGCCTTAACATGCTCTAAAACTCTTGAAACTTTGCACACGGGTCAGAACCTGCGGCCATCAGGGCTGGGCTGAAGATGGTACCCGGGCGTGGCAGGGGGTTTCAGCAGCGCCCCCTGGAACGGGGTCCGAAACCATGGTCCATAAATCAAACACACTTGCATGTAATAATATGAAAGTCGGTACACATATAGATCTCATCGTTTCATATATACTTCATGCTCTTACTTTTTACCTCAGCCCAACAGGAAGTCGGCTATTTAGGGTTGTTTGGAAAACGTATACAATGGAATTTGAAATACTCCTCCTAGAGAAATCATTTAATCGCCACGAATCTCAGTCAGCATGAAGTCAAGACATTGAGGATGAAAAATTGCCAGCGGATTTTTGATATCTCGAACGGTTTGGCCGTGGCGAGGAAACAAATTTATGGCGAGAAAAGTGAGACAGGAAGTGTGTTATAACTTCTGCATAAATTAACAGATCTTGATGAAACTTCAGCAGTGTGTTCGTTGTAAGAGGCCGATCACATGGATGTGACTATTGTGAGTCAAAGTTATAGCGCCACCAACTGGCAGCAGGAAGTGTGTCACTTTCAAAATGCTTTGAAATCACCCTCTTGTTTTTACCCGATTTGCTTCAAACTTTACGTGTATAATGTAAACACACGGCAGATTTAGACCTGTGAAAGGATTATTGATATCTTAGATACTGTTGCCGTGGCAACACTTCAAACTTTACTTTTCTTTATTGATGCTTTTGAGACTCTTAACATACTTGAAATTGCATGAAACTCGACAGAGACGTCACATTTATTAGCCAGTAGACATGTGCAAAGTTTCAGAAATGGGTGTGGTGAGGGGCTCAGTAGCGCCACCTTTTGACAAAAAAGTGGGGGGTTAGTTTCATCTACAGGTACAAAAATTGGTATTGATATAGTTCTCCTCAAGCCGGACAACTTTCTAATTTACAGTCATTAGCTCCGACCAACAGAAAGTCAGATATTTTGGTTTGAATGTGGAGAAAATGTCAGAATTTTGCAAGTCACTCTCTAAGACTTTGTGTGTGAGGAGTAGGAAGGGAGGGGGTCTTGTGAAGTAATACATAGGGCTATACTGCCCTCTTGTGTTCAACATAGTATGGGTTACATTAACTTTTGCACGATATTCTAATTTTTCGAGTTTCACCTGTATGCAGAGTTGACAGAAAAATGTTACACACGCCGTAGCAGGTGAATACAACAAAGAACTAAAGCCTAAAAAACTAAAGTTTAATCCACTGTCTGTTCATTCTCTGAGTGGCAATTACAAGAAATGTCCAATAGATGGCATCCAAGCCTCATTGTTCAATGATTTACAACAGGTCTGAGTCCAGAATGGGCAGGGACTGAGTTCAACAGTTGCTTGAGCTCTTTTGCAGTCGAATCCCAGAAAAAAGGCAAACAATGTGTCCCCACTCAATATATACATCAACTGAGTGGAGGATACAATTTTTAACAACCTTTAACCATTTACAGCCAGAGCGTTCAAATTTGGGAACAATTATTCCCATGGTTCCTGTCTCAGTGTCATCGTCGTCCGATCACCGATTTTATTTCTGAAGTCTGCCCAGATACTCATGACAATACAAGCTAAAGGCACATGTGATTGGTTAAGGGGTTACTGGGCAAGAATAATAACTGTATCGTCATCACCGTCTTCCTTCATTTCAATGGAAAGGTGATATCACGAGAGATTTACTCCAGTGTTGGATTTACTGCTTCAAATTAAATACTGAGGCGATTTTTGCAAGGTAAGAACGTGTGTTGTCTATATTTTCTATAGAAAGTCAAAACGTTTTAGTGACGAAGCATTTATTTGTAGGAGTATTGCTAGTTATTTCTGGAAAAAAATGACAAAACAACTCAAATAAATGTTTGTGAGCAGTTTTGTGTGAAACCGCGAGATGCGTCGCGTCTAACGCACGAGCCCCGATGAGAGATCGCATTCGCTTCTTCTTGCGTTTGAACGGACAATTTCATACTACAAAATGTCAAATTACATGATATATTGTCTGTTTTGTCCCAAGTGAACATAAACAGTTGATGAAGAAATCGCGAATCGAAATCTAGTATCAACACTTCCGAGAATGATTATCAGCGTTGTGTCTGACAGCGCGAGGCATCTCATTTTTACTCGCATCTTCATGGAGGTTTGTCGGTTGTATGTAGTTTCACAATCTCAATCAAGTAATCTCTGAAATGAATACAGATGTAACAGCACGAAAATAATGAGACTTCACAGTTCTCAAAAGATTAAACTCACTAAAACAAGCCGCACAGACTGTGCCTTGAATGAAATGCGTTTAAAATCCTCTTAAAGAGACAGTAACAATTTTCCAAGTAAATAAAAAGTAGGCCTACAAATGGTTTTCACCCCAAAAATAAATTTCTCTCATCGTATACTCACCCTCATTGCATCCCAGATGTGTATTGTTTTCTTTCTTCTAGTGAACACAAATTAAGCTTTTTAGAAGATTATCTCAACCCTGTTGGACCTTTCAATGACTTGAATGGTGATCAGAACTCAGAAGCTGCAAAAATCAAATAAATGCAGCATAAAAGTAATCCATACCACTCCAGTGGTTAAATCCATGCCTTCAGAAGTGATATTATAGGTGTGGGTTAGAAATAGACCTATATATATATACTTCAAGATGACATCACTCTGAAGTACTGCGTAAAGAATATCCCACATTCGCCCTTAGGGGGCGCTACAGGCCATGCCCAAAATTCCCATTTTCTGGTCAAAAATGTTCTAATGTTGTATATTGATACTACAGGCCAACAGGAATTCACAAACCAAGAGTGGCCCACATTCGCCCTTATGGGGCGCTACAGGCCACGCCCTAAATTCCCATTTGCTGGTCAAAAATGTTCTAATTTGGTACATTGATACTACAGGCCAACAGGAACCCACAAACAAAGAATTGCCCATATTCGCCATTAGGGGGCGCTACAGGCTATGCCCAAAATTCCCATTTTATGGTCAAAAATTTTCTAATTTGGTATATTGACACTACAGGCCAACAGAAATCCACAAACCAAGAATGTCTCACATTTGCCCTTAGGGGGTGCTAAAGGACATTCCCAAATTGCACATTTTTTTGTCAAATACTTTCTAATTTGGTACATTAATACTACAGGCCAACAGGAACCTACAAACCAAGAATGGCTCACATTCGCCCTTAGGGGGCGGTACAGGCCATGCCCAAATGTCAATTTTTCAAAGTGATTGTATTTCCACCCCATTTATTTAGTTTTTCTGAAACCTGGTGAACATACCTCATTTCTCATTGTAAACAAAAAACCCTACAGGATCCATAAGGTCCGGCATGATGGATTTTCCTGTACACTGAAAATGTTTAGTTTAGGATTCAGACAGAAAGACATGTTTTTTGGATTTTTTCATTGGGAGGGTTTAACCCCAACCCTCTATTGATCAATTTTAAATGATTTGCCATTTTGAGGAGGAATCGCATTGCTGCTTGCAGCTATATTTTTGAGTTGTTGCTGTGTCCATCATCCTTTGTTTTCCGAAAGCCACCAAGTGGAAATGAGCCCGGTAACTAAAGGCACCAGGGTTGCGGTGCCACCGGCTTGGGCCCGTCATCGCTGCTTGCAGCTTTAATATTTTTTGTTTTTCCTCAACAATATGAATTCCTTTGGGTCTGCCCTCAGATGAAAGAAACTGCTCTTATACTCAGTTAAAGGTATTTTATTTGTTTTGAACAATCGAAAGTTTTCTAGTACATTTAGTTTTTCCTAGGATAGTAGTATTATTTCCTTTAATATATTTCCTTTATTATATCTGATAAGAGCATCCAATTGAATAGAGAAACCTCCAGTCCCATAAACACATCTTAAATTAATTAAGTTGACTTTCTTCTTAAAATAACAGGCAGTAAATAAAGGGAACATAAATGTAACAACAAGGGAAAGCTAGAGAACAAAACACAATGATCTGTTCAACACAGTACAACAAATAATATTGTTGTCCCATTACAGAATTGTATGAATGTGGCTATGTTTTGCTAATGTTAACCTATTTAATGTTTAATTAAAAAAAATGTATTTGTATGTTTTGAAAATAAAATTAACCAATATTAATACATTCTATAAAGGTATTGTTCATTCATTACTTCATTTTAACTAATGTAGTTACCTACTATAAACAAAAGGAACCTTATTGTAAAGTATTAACCATTTACTAATAAACCTTTAAAATTAAAAGTTGAATACGTTAAATTAGTTAATGCAAGATATACTAACAATGAACAATTGAGTTAAATGGTGTGTAAAATGTTGTTCATTATTAGTTCAAGATGCATTTACTAATGTTAACAAATGGAACCTTATTGTTACGTGTTTCTGTATATTTTTCTAAAACATCAGCATATCCTGATAAGCAGTTTTCAAGAGATCTGCTCTTTTGGTCTCAGCGGCAGCTATAATTTTCTGCTCCCTTTCTCAGAGTTCTTTGTTAAAAAAAGAAACAAAAAAGAATGCCACTTACAAGACATTTCAGACCTGTCGAGGGAGTGATGCAATCTAATTTAGTATGTATTACATGGAGACTGAAACTTTGAGACTGAATTCTGGAAAGGATATTACATATTACCTATATAACCTTACCTATTATTAGGTTTGCCCCTGCCTGTCCTGGTCATTTTGGGTCTATACTGTGGCAAAACTGGTTGGAAAAGAGCATCATTATACTGATAAGTATCACAAACCTTTGATGCTATTGTCATTAATTTCTGATCAGAAATGAACATAAATGCGAAGTGCTGATGTTACGATATAACTCAGAAACAAGATTGCTCAGCTGTTATTTAAACAACTTTGGTTCATTTGCAACCAAAATTGATACTTAAAGCTCTTACAAAAACCATAAGCATAAGTAGAGAAAAAACACTGAATGTACTGTGGCAAGAAAAAGTTTGTGAACCTTTTGGAATTAGCTGGTTTTGTACATTAATTGGTCATAAAATGTGATCTCATCTTCATCAAAGTAACAAGTATAGACAAACACAGTGTGCTTAAACTAACAACACACAAACAATTATAATCTTTCATGTCTTTATTGAACACATCCCATTAAACATTCACAGTGCTGTGGAAAAAGTAAGTGAACCCTTGGACTTCGATCCTCCTTTGGCAGCAATATCCTCAACCAAGCATTTCCGGTAACTGCGGATTAGACCTGCACAACGTTCAGAAGGAATTTTGGGCCATTCTTCCTTACAGAACTGCTTCAGCTCAGCCATATTCTTAGGATGTCTGGTGTGCTCTCTTGAGGTCATTCCACAGCATCTCTATTGTGTTAAGGTCTGGGCTCTGACTGGGCCACTCTAAAAGTTGGATTTTCTTATTCTGAAGTCATTCTGTAGTGGATTTACTTAGATGTTTAGGTTAATTGTCTGGCTACATCACCCAACTTTTACTGATCTTCAGCTGACATACAGTCACCCTGACATTATCCTGCAGGACAGTGTTTCTCAATCCTTTTCTAGAGAACCACTTATACGACAAATTTTGCATGTTTATCCTTTATCCAACACACATGATTCTACTGATTAGGTCATTAGTAGAATGCTCCTGGATCTGAACTGAGTATGTCAAACAAGGGAAACATACTATACAAAATGTGTAGTGTAGTGGAAGAATTGAGAAACACTGCTGTAGGAAATCTTGATAAACTTGGGAATTAATTTTTCTCTCGATGATGATGATGGCAAGCAGTCCAAACCCAAAGCAGCAAAGTAGCCCCAAATAATGGTTATCCCTCCACCGTACTTCACTGTTGGCATGATGTTTAAATGTTGGCATGCGGTGCCCTTATTACACCATACGTAGTGATCTTCTACGTATGATGTAATGATCTTCCCAAACAATTCAACCTTAGTTTCAACAGTCCACAAAACATTTTCCCAGTAGCGTTGTGGAGTGTCAAGGTGGTCTTTGGAAAAATTCAGGCACGCAGCAATGTTTTTGTTGGAAAGCAGTGGCTTCCTTCGTGGTGTCCTGCCATGGACCGCATACCTGTTTAATGTTTTCCATATAGTACACTCACAAACAGAGATTTTAACCAGTTCCAATGATTCCTTCAAGTGTTTAGCTGTCACTCTAGGTTTCTTTTTTTACCTCATTGAGCATTCTGCGGTGTGTCCTTTGAGTCATTTTAGCTGGACGGCCACTTCTAGGGTGAGTAGCCACAGTACAAAATCATCTCTATTTATAGATAGTTTGTCTAACTGTGGACAGATGAATATCTAAGCAATTTGAGATAACTTTTTTGATCCATCTTTATGCAAAGCAACAATTGTTGATCGAAGGTCTTCTGAGATCTATTTTTTGCAAGGCATGGTCCACATCAGCAGATGGCTCTTGTGAATAGCAAACTTAAAATGTTTGGAGTGATTTTCATAAGTAAAAGTAGATCTAAACATTCTGAGATTTACCGTTCTTTCAATTGCATAACATTCCACTGGCAAAAATTATTTTGTGTGCCCTCTAGTTATTATTATTAGGGCCCAAGCCTTGAAAAGGCGAAGGCCCTATTGTTTTCCTTAGGATTATTATTATTATTATTATTATTATTATTTTATCGACTATTCGGGCACTTTTGGGGGCCTTAACATGCTCTAAAACTCTTGAAACTTTGCACACGGGTCAGAACCTGCGGCCATCAGGGCTGGGCTGAAGATGGTACCCGGGCGTGGCAGGGGGGCTCAGCAGCGCCCCCTGGAACGGGGTCCGAAACCTTGGTCCATAAATCAAACACACTTGCATGTAATAATATGAAAGTCGGTACACATATAGATCTCATCGTTTCATATATACTTCATGCTCTTACTTTTTACCTCAGCCCAACAGGAAGTCGGCTATTTAGGGTTGTTTGGAAAACGTATACAATGGAATTTGAAATACTCCTCCTAGAGAAATCATTTAATCGCCACGAATCTCAGTCAGCATGAAGTCAAGACATTGAGGATGAAAAATTGCCAGCGGATTTTTGATATCTCGAACGGTTTGGCCGTGGCGAGGAAACAAATTTATGACGAGAAAAGTGAGACAGGAAGTGTGTTATAACTTCTGCATAAATTAACAGATCTTGATGAAACTTCAGCAGTGTGTTCGTTGTAAGAGGCCGATCACATGGATGTGACTATTGTGAGTCAAAGTTATAGCGCCACCAACTGGCAGCAGGAAGTGTGTCACTTTCAAAATGCTTTGAAATCACCCTCTTGTTTTTACCCGATTTGCTTCAAACTTTACGTGTATAATGTAAACACACGGCAGATTTAGACCTGTGAAAGGATTATTGATATCTTAGATACTGTTGCCGTGGCAACACTTCAAACTTTACTTTTCTTTATTGATGCTTTTGAGACTCTTAACATACTTGAAATTGCATGAAACTCGACAGAGACGTCACATTTATTAGCCAGTAGACATGTGCAAAGTTTCAGAAATGGGTGTGGTGAGGGGCTCAGTAGCGCCACCTTTTGACAAAAAAGTGGGGGGTTAGTTTCATCTACAGGTACAAAAATTGGTATTGATATAGTTCTCCTCAAGCCGGACAACTTTCTAATTTACAGTCATTAGCTCCGACCAACAGAAAGTCAGATATTTTGGTTTGAATGTGGAGAAAATGTCAGAATTTTGCAAGTCACTCTCTAAGACTTTGTGTGTGAGGAGTAGGAAGGGAGGGGGGCTTGTGAAGTAATACATAGGGCTATACTGCCCTCTTGTGTTCAACATAGTATGGGTTACATTAACTTTTGCACGATATTCTAATTTTTCGAGTTTCACCTGTATGCAGAGTTGACAGAAAAATGTTACACACGCCGTAGCAGGTGAATACAACAAAGAACTAAAGCCTAAAAAACTAAAGTTTAATCCACTGTCTGTTCATTCTCTGAGTGGCAATTACAAGAAATGTCCAATAGATGGCATCCAAGCCTCATTGTTCAATGATTTACAACAGGTCTGAGTCCAGAATGGGCAGGGACTGAGTTCAACAGTTGCTTGAGCTCTTTTGCAGTCGAATCCCAGAAAAAAGGCAAACAATGTGTCCCCACTCAATATATACATCAACTGAGTGGCGGATACAATTTTTAACAACCTTTAACCATTTACAGCCAGAGCGTTCAAATTTGGGAACAATTATTCCCATGGTTCCTGTCTCAGTGTCATCGTCGTCCGATCACCGATTTTATTTCTGAAGTCTGCCCAGATACTCATGACAATACAAGCTAAAGGCACATGTGATTGGTTAAGGGGTTACTGGGCAAGAATAATAACTGTATCGTCATCACCGTCTTCCTTCATTTCAATGGAAAGGTGATATCACGAGAGATTTACTCCAGTGTTGGATTTACTGCTTCAAATTAAATACTGAGGCGATTTTTGCAAGGTAAGAACGTGTGTTGTCTATATTTTCTATAGAAAGTCAAAACGTTTTAGTTACGAAGCATTTATTTGTAGGAGTATTGCTAGTTATTTCTGGAAAAAAATGACAAAACAACTCAAATAAATGTTTGTGAGCAGTTTTGTGTGAAACCGCGAGATGCGTCGCGTCTAACGCACGAGCCCCGATGAGAGATCGCATTCGCTTCTTCTTGCGTTTGAACGGACAATTTCATACTACAAAATGTCAAATTACATGATATATTGTCTGTTTTGTCCCAAGTGAACATAAACAGTTGATGAAGAAATCGCGAATCGAAATCTAGTATCAACACTTCCGAGAATGATTATCAGCGTTGTGTCTGACAGCGCGAGGCATCTCATTTTTACTCGCATCTTCATGGAGGTTTGTCGGTTGTATGTAGTTTCACAATCTCAATCAAGTAATCTCTGAAATGAATACAGATGTAACAGCACGAAAATAATGAGACTTCACAGTTCTCAAAAGATTAAACTCACTAAAACCAGCCGCACAGACTGTGCCTTGAATGAAATGCGTTTAAAATCCTCTTAAAGAGACAGTAACAATTTTCCAAGTAAATAAAAAGTAGGCCTACAAATGGTTTTCACCCCAAAAATAAATTTCTCTCATCGTATACTCACCCTCATTGCATCCCAGATGTGTATTGTTTTCTTTCTTCTAGTGAACACAAATTAAGCTTTTTAGAAGATTATCTCAACCCTGTTGGACCTTTCAATGACTTGAATGGTGATCAGAACTCAGAAGCTACAAAAATCAAATAAATGCAGCATAAAAGTAATCCATACCACTCCAGTGGTTAAATCCATGCCTTCAGAAGTGATATTATAGGTGTGGGTTAGAAATAGACCTATATATATATATACTTCAAGATGACATCACTCTGAAGTACTGCGTAAAGAATATCCCACATTCGCCCTTAGGGGGCGCTACAGGCCATGCCCAAAATTCCCATTTTCTGGTCAAAAATGTTCTAATGTTGTATATTGATACTACAGGCCAACAGGAATTCACAAACCAAGAGTGGCCCACATTCGCCCTTATGGGGCGCTACAGGCCACGCCCTAAATTCCCATTTGCTGGTCAAAAATGTTCTAATTTGGTACATTGATACTACAGGCCAACAGGAACCCACAAACAAAGAATTGCCCATATTCGCCATTAGGGGGCGCTACAGGCTATGCCCAAAATTCCCATTTTATGGTCAAAAATTTTCTAATTTGGTATATTGACACTACAGGCCAACAGAAATCCACAAACCAAGAATGTCTCACATTTGCCCTTAGGGGGTGCTAAAGGACATTCCCAAATTGCACATTTTTTTGTCAAATACTTTCTAATTTGGTACATTAATACTACAGGCCAACAGGAACCTACAAACCAAGAATGGCTCACATTCGCCCTTAGGGGGCGGTACAGGCCATTCCCAAATGTCAGTTTTTCAAAGTGATTGTATTTCCACCCCATTTATTTAGTTTTTCTGAAACCTGGTGAACATACCTCATTTCTCATTGTAAACAAAAAACCCTACAGGATCCATAAGGTCCGGCATGATGGATTTTCCTGTACACTGAAAATGTTTAGTTTAGGATTCAGACAGAAAGACATGTTTTTTGGATTTTTTCATTGGGAGGGTTTAACCCCAACCCTCTATTGATCAATTTTAAATGATTTGCCATTTTGAGGAGGAATCGCATTGCTGCTTGCAGCTATATTTTTGAGTTGTTGCTGTGTCCATCATCCTTTGTTTTCCGAAAGCCACCAAGTGGAAATGAGCCCGGTAACTAAAGGCACCAGGGTTGCGGTGCCACCGGCTTGGGCCCGTCATCGCTGCTTGCAGCTTTAATTATTATTATTATTATTATTATTATTATTATTTTATCGACTATTCGGGCACTTTTGGGGGCCTTAACATGCTCTAAAACTCTTGAAACTTTGCACACGGGTCAGAACCTGCGGCCATCAGGGCTGGGCTGAAGATGGTACCCGGGCGTGGCAGGGGGGCTCAGCAGCGCCCCCTGGAACGGGGTCCGAAACCTTGGTCCATAAATCAAACACACTTGCATGTAATAATATGAAAGTCGGTACACATATAGATCTCATCGTTTCATATATACTTCATGCTCTTACTTTTTACCTCAGCCCAACAGGAAGTCGGCTATTTAGGGTTGTTTGGAAAACGTATACAATGGAATTTGAAATACTCCTCCTAGAGAAATCATTTAATCGCCACGAATCTCAGTCAGCATGAAGTCAAGACATTGAGGATGAAAAATTGCCAGCGGATTTTTGATATCTCGAACGGTTTGGCCGTGGCGAGGAAACAAATTTATGGCGAGAAAAGTGAGACAGGAAGTGTGTTATAACTTCTGCATAAATTAACAGATCTTGATGAAACTTCAGCAGTGTGTTCGTTGTAAGAGGCCGATCACATGGATGTGACTATTGTGAGTCAAAGTTATAGCGCCACCAACTGGCAGCAGGAAGTGTGTCACTTTCAAAATGCTTTGAAATCACCCTCTTGTTTTTACCCGATTTGCTTCAAACTTTACGTGTATAATGTAAACACACGGCAGATTTAGACCTGTGAAAGGATTATTGATATCTTAGATACTGTTGCCGTGGCAACACTTCAAACTTTACTTTTCTTTATTGATGCTTTTGAGACTCTTAACATACTTGAAATTGCATGAAACTCGACAGAGACGTCACATTTATTAGCCAGTAGACATGTGCAAAGTTTCAGAAATGGGTGTGGTGAGGGGCTCAGTAGCGCCACCTTTTGACAAAAAAGTGGGGGGTTAGTTTCATCTACAGGTACAAAAATTGGTATTGATATAGTTCTCCTCAAGCCGGACAACTTTCTAATTTACAGTCATTAGCTCCGACCAACAGAAAGTCAGATATTTTGGTTTGAATGTGGAGAAAATGTCAGAATTTTGCAAGTCACTCTCTAAGACTTTGTGTGTGAGGAGTAGGAAGGGAGGGGGTCTTGTGAAGTAATACATAGGGCTATACTGCCCTCTTGTGTTCAACATAGTATGGGTTACATTAACTTTTGCACGATATTCTAATTTTTCGAGTTTCACCTGTATGCAGAGTTGACAGAAAAATGTTACACACGCCGTAGCAGGTGAATACAACAAAGAACTAAAGCCTAAAAAACTAAAGTTTAATCCACTGTCTGTTCATTCTCTGAGTGGCAATTACAAGAAATGTCCAATAGATGGCATCCAAGCCTCATTGTTCAATGATTTACAGCAGGTCTGAGTCCAGAATGGGCAGGGACTGAGTTCAACAGTTGCTTGAGCTCTTTTGCAGTCGAATCCCAGAAAAAAGGCAAACAATGTGTCCCCACTCAATATATACATCAACTGAGTGGAGGATACAATTTTTAACAACCTTTAACCATTTACAGCCAGAGCGTTCAAATTTGGGAACAATTATTCCCATGGTTCCTGTCTCAGTGTCATCGTCGTCCGATCACCGATTTTATTTCTGAAGTCTGCCCAGATACTCATGACAATACAAGCTAAAGGCACATGTGATTGGTTAAGGGGTTACTGGGCAAGAATAATAACTGTATCGTCATCACCGTCTTCCTTCATTTCAATGGAAAGGTGATATCACGAGAGATTTACTCCAGTGTTGGATTTACTGCTTCAAATTAAATACTGAGGCGATTTTTGCAAGGTAAGAACGTGTGTTGTCTATATTTTCTATAGAAAGTCAAAACGTTTTAGTGACGAAGCATTTATTTGTAGGAGTATTGCTAGTTATTTCTGGAAAAAAATGACAAAACAACTCAAATAAATGTTTGTGAGCAGTTTTGTGTGAAACCGCGAGATGCGTCGCGTCTAACGCACGAGCCCCGATGAGAGATCGCATTCGCTTCTTCTTGCGTTTGAACGGACAATTTCATACTACAAAATGTCAAATTACATGATATATTGTCTGTTTTGTCCCAAGTGAACATAAACAGTTGATGAAGAAATCGCGAATCGAAATCTAGTATCAACACTTCCGAGAATGATTATCAGCGTTGTGTCTGACAGCGCGAGGCATCTCATTTTTACTCGCATCTTCATGGAGGTTTGTCGGTTGTATGTAGTTTCACAATCTCAATCAAGTAATCTCTGAAATGAATACAGATGTAACAGCACGAAAATAATGAGACTTCACAGTTCTCAAAAGATTAAACTCACTAAAACAAGCCGCACAGACTGTGCCTTGAATGAAATGCGTTTAAAATCCTCTTAAAGAGACAGTAACAATTTTCCAAGTAAATAAAAAGTAGGCCTACAAATGGTTTTCACCCCAAAAATAAATTTCTCGCATCGTATACTCACCCTCATTGCATCCCAGATGTGTATTGTTTTCTTTCTTCTAGTGAACACAAATTAAGCTTTTTAGAAGATTATCTCAACCCTGTTGGACCTTTCAATGACTTGAATGGTGATCAGAACTCAGAAGCTGCAAAAATCAAATAAATGCAGCATAAAAGTAATCCATACCACTCCAGTGGTTAAATCCATGCCTTCAGAAGTGATATTATAGGTGTGGGTTAGAAATAGACCTATATATATATACTTCAAGATGACATCACTCTGAAGTACTGCGTAAAGAATATCCCACATTCGCCCTTAGGGGGCGCTACAGGCCATGCCCAAAATTCCCATTTTCTGGTCAAAAATGTTCTAATGTTGTATATTGATACTACAGGCCAACAGGAATTCACAAACCAAGAGTGGCCCACATTCGCCCTTATGGGGCGCTACAGGCCACGCCCTAAATTCCCATTTGCTGGTCAAAAATGTTCTAATTTGGTACATTGATACTACAGGCCAACAGGAACCCACAAACAAAGAATTGCCCATATTCGCCATTAGGGGGCGCTACAGGCTATGCCCAAAATTCCCATTTTATGGTCAAAAATTTTCTAATTTGGTATATTGACACTACAGGCCAACAGAAATCCACAAACCAAGAATGTCTCACATTTGCCCTTAGGGGGTGCTAAAGGACATTCCCAAATTGCACATTTTTTTGTCAAATACTTTCTAATTTGGTACATTAATACTACAGGCCAACAGGAACCTACAAACCAAGAATGGCTCACATTCGCCCTTAGGGGGCGGTACAGGCCATGCCCAAATGTCAATTTTTCAAAGTGATTGTATTTCCACCCCATTTATTTAGTTTTTCTGAAACCTGGTGAACATACCTCATTTCTCATTGTAAACAAAAAACCCTACAGGATCCATAAGGTCCGGCATGATGGATTTTCCTGTACACTGAAAATGTTTAGTTTAGGATTCAGACAGAAAGACATGTTTTTTGGATTTTTTCATTGGGAGGGTTTAACCCCAACCCTCTATTGATCAATTTTAAATGATTTGCCATTTTGAGGAGGAATCGCATTGCTGCTTGCAGCTATATTTTTGAGTTGTTGCTGTGTCCATCATCCTTTGTTTTCCGAAAGCCACCAAGTGGAAATGAGCCCGGTAACTAAAGGCACCAGGGTTGCGGTGCCACCGGCTTGGGCCCGTCATCGCTGCTTGCAGCTTTAATTATTATTATTATTAGGGCCCAAGCCTTGAAAAGGCGAAGGCCCTATTGTTTTCCTTAGGATTATTATTATTATTATTATTATTATTATTATTATTATTATTTTATCGACTATTCGGGCACTTTTGGGGGCCTTAACGTGCTCTAAAACTCTTGAAACTTTGCACACGGGTCAGAACCCGCGGCCATCAGGGCTGGGCTGAAGATGGTACCCGGGCGTGGCAGGGGGGCTTAACAGCGCCCCCTGGAACGGGGTCCGAAACCTTGGTCCATAAATCAAACACACTTGCATGTAATAATATGAAAGTCGGTACACATATAGATCTCATCGTTTCATATATACTTCATGCTCTTACTTTTTACCTCAGCCCAACAGGAAGTCGGCTATTTAGGGTTGTTTGGAAAACGTATACAATGGAATTTGAAATACTCCTCCTAGAGAAATCATTTAATCGCCACGAATCTCAGTCAGCATGAAGTCAAGACATTGAGGATGAAAAATTGCCAGCGGATTTTTGATATCTCGAACGGTTTGGCCGTGGCGAGGAAACAAATTTATGGCGAGAAAAGTGAGACAGGAAGTGTGTTATAACGTCTGCATAAATTAACAGATCTTGATGAAACTTCAGCAGTGTTTTCGTTGTAAGAGGCCGATCACATGGATGTGAATATTGTGAGTCAAAGTTATAGCGCCACCAACTGGCAGCAGGAAGTGTGTCACTTTCAAAATGCTTTGAAATCACCCTCTTGTTTATACCCGATTTGCTTCAAACTTTACGTGTATAATGTAAACACACGGCAGATTTAGACCTGTGAAAGGTTTATTGATATCTTAGATACTGTTGCCGTGGCAACGCTTCAAACTTTACTTTTCTTTATTGATGCTTTTGAGACTCTTAACATACTTGAAATTGCATGAAACTCGACAGACACGTCACATTTATTAGCCAGTAGACATGTGCAAAGTTTCAGAAATGGGTGTGGTGAGGGGCTCAGTAGCGCCACCTTTTGACAAAAAAGTGGGGGGTTAGTTTCATCTACAGGTACAAAAATTGGTATTGATATAGTTCTCCTCAAGCCGGACAACTTTCTAATTTACAGTCATGAGCTCCGACCAACAGAAAGTCAGATATTTTGGTTTGAATGTGGAGAAAATGTCAGAATTTTGCAAGTCACTCTCTCAGACTCTGTGTGTGAGGAGTAGGAAGGGAGGGGGTCTTGTGATGTAATACATAGGGCTATACTGCCCTCTTGTGTTCAACATAGTATGGGTTACATTAACTTTTGCACGATATTCTAATTTTTCGAGTTTCACCTGTATGCAGAGTTGACAGAAAAATGTTACACACGCCGTAGCAGGTGAATACAACAAAGAACTAAAGCCTAAAAAACTAAAGCTTAATCCACTGTCTGTTCATTCTCTGAGTGGCAATTACAAGAAATGTCCAATAGATGGCATCCAAGCCTCATTGTTCAATGATTTACAACAGGTCTGAGTCCAGAATGGGCAGGGACTGAGTTCAACAGTTGCTTGAGCTCTTTTGCAGTCGAATCCCAGAAAAAAGGCAAACAATGTGTCCCCACTCAATATATACATCAACTGAGTGGCGGATACAATTTTTAACAACCTTTAACCATTTACAGCCAGAGCGTTCAAATTTGGGAACAATTATTCCCATGGTTCCTGTCTCAGTGTCATCGTCGTCCGATCACCGATTTTATTTCTGAAGTCTGCCCAGATACTCATGACAATACAAGCTAAAGGCACATGTGATTGGTTAAGGGGTTACTGGGCAAGAATAATAACTGTATCGTCATCACCGTCTTCCTTCATTTCAATGGAAAGGTGATATCACGAGAGATTTACTCCAGTGTTGGATTTACTGCTTCAAATTAAATACTGAGGCGATTTTTGCAAGGTAAGATCGTGTGTTGTCTATATTTTCTATAGAAAGTCAAAACGTTTTAGTTACGAAGCATTTATTTGTAGGAGTATTGCTAGTTATTTCTGGAAAAAAATGACAAAACAACTCAAATAAATGTTTGTGAGCAGTTTTGTGTGAAACCGCGAGATGCGTCGCGTCTAACGCACGAGCCCCGATGAGAGATCGCATTCGCTTCTTCTTGCGTTTGAACGGACAATTTCATACTACAAAATGTCAAATTACATGATATATTGTCTGTTTTGTCCCAAGTGAACATAAACAGTTGATGAAGAAATCGCGAATCGAAATCTAGTATCAACACTTCCGAGAATGATTATCGGCGTTGTGTCTGACAGCGCGAGGCATCTCATTTTTACTCGCATCTTCATGGAGGTTTGTCGGTTGTATGTAGTTTCACAATCTCAATCAAGTAATCTCTGAAATGAATACAGATGTAACAGCACGAAAATAATGAGACTTCACAGTTCTCAAAAGATTAAACTCACTAAAACAAGCCGCACAGACTGTGCCTTGAATGAAATGCGTTTAAAATCCTCTTAAAGAGACAGTAACAATTTTCCAAGTAAATAAAAAGTAGGCCTACAAATGGTTTTCACCCCAAAAATAAATTTCTCTCATCGTATACTCACCCTCATTGCATCCCAGATGTGTATTGTTTTCTTTCTTCTAGTGAACACAAATTAAGCTTTTTAGAAGATTATCTCAACCCTGTTGGACCTTTCAATGACTTGAATGATGATCAGAACTCAGAAGCTACAAAAATCAAATAAATGCAGCATAAAAGTAATCCATACCACTCCAGTGGTTAAATCCATGCCTTCAGAAGTGATATTATAGGTGTGGGTTAGAAATAGACCTATATATATATACTTCAAGATGACATCACTCTGAAGTACTGCGTAAAGAATATCCCACATTCGCCCTTAGGGGGCGCTACAGGCCATGCCCAAAATTCCCATTTTCTGGTCAAAAATGTTCTAATGTTGTATATTGATACTACAGGCCAACAGGAATTCACAAACCAAGAGTGGCCCACATTCGCCCTTATGGGGCGCTACAGGCCACGCCCTAAATTCCCATTTGCTGGTCAAAAATGTTCTAATTTGGTACATTGATACTACAGGCCAACAGGAACCCACAAACAAAGAATTGCCCATATTCGCCATTAGGGGGCGCTACAGGCTATGCCCAAAATTCCCATTTTATGGTCAAAAATTTTCTAATTTGGTATATTGACACTACAGGCCAACAGAAATCCACAAACCAAGAATGTCTCACATTTGCCCTTAGGGGGTGCTAAAGGACATTCCCAAATTGCACATTTTTTTGTCAAATACTTTCTAATTTGGTACATTAATACTACAGGCCAACAGGAACCTACAAACCAAGAATGGCTCACATTCGCCCTTAGGGGGCGGTACAGGCCATGCCCAAATGTCAATTTTTCAAAGTGATTGTATTTCCACCCCATTTATTTAGTTTTTCTGAAACCTGGTGAATATACCTCATTTCTCATTGTAAACAAAAAACCCTACAGGATCCATAAGGTCCGGCATGATGGATTTTCCTGTACACTGAAAATGTTTAGTTTAGGATTCAGACAGAAAGACATGTTTTTTGGATTTTTTCATTGGGAGGGTTTAACCCCAACCCTCTATTGATCAATTTTAAATGATTTGCCATTTTGAGGAGGAATCGCATTGCTGCTTGCAGCTATATTTTTGAGTTGTTGCTGTGTCCATCATCCTTTGTTTTCCGAAAGCCACCAAGTGGAAATGAGCCCGGTAACTAAAGGCACCAGGGTTGCGGTGCCACCGGCTTGGGCCCGTCATCGCTGCTTGCAGCTTTAATTATTATTATTATTATTATTTTATCGACTATTCGGGCACTTTTGGGGGCCTTAACATGCTCTAAAACTCTTGAAACTTTGCACACGGGTCAGAACCTGCGGCCATCAGGGCTGGGCTGAAGATGGTACCCGGGCGTGGCAGGGGGGCTCAGCAGCGCCCCCTGGAACGGGGTCCGAAACCTTGGTCCATAAATCAAACACACTTGCATGTAATAATATGAAAGTCGGTACACATATAGATCTCATCGTTTCATATATACTTCATGCTCTTACTTTTTACCTCAGCCCAACAGGAAGTCGGCTATTTAGGGTTGTTTGGAAAATGTATACAATGGAATTTGAAATACTCCTCCTAGAGAAATCATTTAATCGCCACGAATCTCAGTCAGCATGAAGTCAAGACATTGAGGATGAAAAATTGCCAGCGGATTTTTGATATCTCGAACGGTTTGGCCGTGGCGAGGAAACAAATTTATGGCGAGAAAAGTGAGACAGGAAGTGTGTTATAACTTCTGCATAAATTAACAGATCTTGATGAAACTTCAGCAGTGTGTTCGTTGTAAGAGGCCGATCACATGGATGTGACTATTGTGAGTCAAAGTTATAGCGCCACCAACTGGCAGCAGGAAGTGTGTCACTTTCAAAATGCTTTGAAATCACCCTCTTGTTTTTACCCGATTTGCTTCAAACTTTACGTGTATAATGTAAACACACGGCAGATTTAGACCTGTGAAAGGATTATTGATATCTTAGATACTGTTGCCGTGGCAACACTTCAAACTTTACTTTTCTTTATTGATGCTTTTGAGACTCTTAACATACTTGAAATTGCATGAAACTCGACAGAGACGTCACATTTATTAGCCAGTAGACATGTGCAAAGTTTCAGAAATGGGTGTGGTGAGGGGCTCAGTAGCGCCACCTTTTGACAAAAAAGTGGGGGGTTAGTTTCATCTACAGGTACAAAAATTGGTATTGATATAGTTCTCCTCAAGCCGGACAACTTTCTAATTTACAGTCATTAGCTCCGACCAACAGAAAGTCAGATATTTTGGTTTGAATGTGGAGAAAATGTCAGAATTTTGCAAGTCACTCTCTAAGACTTTGTGTGTGAGGAGTAGGAAGGGAGGGGGGCTTGTGAAGTAATACATAGGGCTATACTGCCCTCTTGTGTTCAACATAGTATGGGTTACATTAACTTTTGCACGATATTCTAATTTTTCGAGTTTCACCTGTATGCAGAGTTGACAGAAAAATGTTACACACGCCGTAGCAGGTGAATACAACAAAGAACTAAAGCCTAAAAAACTAAAGTTTAATCCACTGTCTGTTCATTCTCTGAGTGGCAATTACAAGAAATGTCCAATAGATGGCATCCAAGCCTCATTGTTCAATGATTTACAACAGGTCTGAGTCCAGAATGGGCAGGGACTGAGTTCAACAGTTGCTTGAGCTCTTTTGCAGTCGAATCCCAGAAAAAAGGCAAACAATGTGTCCCCACTCAATATATACATCAACTGAGTGGAGGATACAATTTTTAACAACCTTTAACCATTTACAGCCAGAGCGTTCAAATTTGGGAACAATTATTCCCATGGTTCCTGTCTCAGTGTCATCGTCGTCCGATCACCGATTTTATTTCTGAAGTCTGCCCAGATACTCATGACAATACAAGCTAAAGGCACATGTGATTGGTTAAGGGGTTACTGGGCAAGAATAATAACTGTATCGTCATCACCGTCTTCCTTCATTTCAATGGAAAGGTGATATCACGAGAGATTTACTCCAGTGTTGGATTTACTGCTTCAAATTAAATACTGAGGCGATTTTTGCAAGGTAAGAACGTGTGTTGTCTATATTTTCTATAGAAAGTCAAAACGTTTTAGTGACGAAGCATTTATTTGTAGGAGTATTGCTAGTTATTTCTGGAAAAAAATGACAAAATAACTCAAATAAATGTTTGTGAGCAGTTTTGTGTGAAACCGCGAGATGCGTCGCGTCTAACGCACGAGCCCCGATGAGAGATCGCATTCGCTTCTTCTTGCGTTTGAACGGACAATTTCATACTACAAAATGTCAAATTACATGATATATTGTCTGTTTTGTCCCAAGTGAACATAAACAGTTGATGAAGAAATCGCGAATCGAAATCTAGTATCAACACTTCCGAGAATGATTATCAGCGTTGTGCCTGACAGCGCATCTCATTTTTACTCGCATCTTCATGGAGGTTTGTCGGTTGTATGTAGTTTCACAATCTCAATCAAGTAATCTCTGAAATGAATACAGATGTAACAGCACGAAAATAATGAGACTTCACAGTTCTCAAAAGATTAAACTCACTAAAACAAGCCGCACAGAGTGTGCCTTGAATGAAATGCGTTTAAAATCCTCTTAAAGAGACAGTAACAATTTTCCAAGTAAATAAAAAGTAGGCCTACAAATGGTTTTCACCCCAAAAATAAATTTCTCTCATCGTATACTCACCCTCATTGCATCCCAGATGTGTATTGTTTTCTTTCTTCTAGTGAACACAAATTAAGCTTTTTAGAAGATTATCTCAACCCTGTTGGACCTTTCAATGACTTGAATGGTGATCAGAACTCAGAAGCTACAAAAATCAAATAAATGCAGCATAAAAGTAATCCATACCACTCCAGTGGTTAAATCCATGCCTTCAGAAGTGATATTATAGGTGTGGGTTAGAAATAGACCTATATATATATACTTAAAGATGACATCACTCTGAAGTACTGCGTAAAGAATATCCCACATTCGCCCTTAGGGGGCGCTACAGGCCATGCCCAAAATTCCCATTTTCTGGTCAAAAATGTTCTAATGTTGTATATTGATACTACAGGCCAACAGGAATTCACAAACCAAGAGTGGCCCACATTCGCTCTTATGGGGCGCTACAGGCCACGCCCTAAATTCCCATTTGCTGGTCAAAAATGTTCTAATTTGGTACATTGATACTACAGGCCAACAGGAACCCACAAACAAAGAATTGTCCATATTCGCCATTAGGGGGCGCTACAGGCTATGCCCAAAATTCCCATTTTATGGTCAAAAATTTTCTAATTTGGTATATTGACACTACAGGCCAACAGAAATCCACAAACCAAGAATGTCTCACATTCGCCCTTAGGGGGCGCTAAAGGCCATTCCCAAATTGCACATTTTTTTGTCAAATACTTTCTAATTTGGTACATTAATACTACAGGCCAACAGGAACCTACAAACCAAGAATGGCTCACATTCGCCCTTAGGGGGCGCTACATGCCATGCCCAAATGTCATTTTTTTAAAGTGATTGTATTTCCACCCCATTTATTTAGTTTTCTGAAACCTGGTGAACATACCTCATTTCTCATTGTAAACAAAAAACCCTACAGGATCCATAAGGTCCGGCATGATGGATTTTCCTGTACACTGAAAATGTTTAGTTTAGGATTCAGACAGAAAGACATGTTTTTTGAATTTTTTCATTGGGAGGGTTTAACCCCAACCCTCTATTGATCAATTTTAAATGATTTGCCATTTTGAGGAGGAATCGCATTGCTGCTTGCAGCTATATTTTTGAGTTGTTGCTGTGTCCATCATCCTTTGTTTTCCGAAAGCCACCAAGTGGAAATGAGCCCGGTAACTAAAGGCACCAGGGTTGCGGTGCCACCGGCTTGGGCCCGTCATCGCTGCTTGCAGCTTTAATTAGGGCCCAAGCCTGAAAAGGCGAAGGCCCTATTGTTTTCCTTAGGATTATTATTATTATTATTATTATTATTATTATTATTATTTTATCGACTATTCGGGCACTTTTGGGGGCCTTAACATGCTCTAAAACTCTTGAAACTTTGCACACGGGTCAGAACCTGCGGCCATCAGGGCTGGGCTGAAGATGGTACCCGGGCGTGGCAGGGGGGCTCAGCAGCGCCCCCTGGAACGGGGTCCGAAACCTTGGTCCATAAATCAAACACACTTGCATGTAATAATATGAAAGTCGGTACACATATAGATCTCATCGTTTCATATATACTTCATGCTCTTACTTTTTACCTCAGCCCAACAGGAAGTCGGCTATTTAGGGTTGTTTGGAAAACGTATACAATGGAATTTGAAATACTCCTCCTAGAGAAATCATTTAATCGCCACGAATCTCAGTCAGCATGAAGTCAAGACATTGAGGATGAAAAATTGCCAGCGGATTTTTGATATCTCGAACGGTTTGGCCGTGGCGAGGAAACAAATTTATGGCGAGAAAAGTGAGACAGGAAGTGTGTTATAACTTCTGCATAAATTAACAGATCTTGATGAAACTTCAGCAGTGTGTTCGTTGTAAGAGGCCGATCACATGGATGTGACTATTGTGAGTCAAAGTTATAGCGCCACCAACTGGCAGCAGGAAGTGTGTCACTTTCAAAATGCTTTGAAATCACCCTCTTGTTTTTACCCGATTTGCTTCAAACTTTACGTGTATAATGTAAACACACGGCAGATTTAGACCTGTGAAAGGATTATTGATATCTTAGATACTGTTGCCGTGGCAACACTTCAAACTTTACTTTTCTTTATTGATGCTTTTGAGACTCTTAACATACTTGAAATTGCATGAAACTCGACAGAGACGTCACATTTATTAGCCAGTAGACATGTGCAAAGTTTCAGAAATGGGTGTGGTGAGGGGCTCAGTAGCGCCACCTTTTGACAAAAAAGTGGGGGGTTAGTTTCATCTACAGGTACAAAAATTGGTATTGATATAGTTCTCCTCAAGCCGGACAACTTTCTAATTTACAGTCATTAGCTCCGACCAACAGAAAGTCAGATATTTTGGTTTGAATGTGGAGAAAATGTCAGAATTTTGCAAGTCACTCTCTAAGACTTTGTGTGTGAGGAGTAGGAAGGGAGGGGGGCTTGTGAAGTAATACATAGGGCTATACTGCCCTCTTGTGTTCAACATAGTATGGGTTACATTAACTTTTGCACGATATTCTAATTTTTCGAGTTTCACCTGTATGCAGAGTTGACAGAAAAATGTTACACACGCCGTAGCAGGTGAATACAACAAAGAACTAAAGCCTAAAAAACTAAAGTTTAATCCACTGTCTGTTCATTCTCTGAGTGGCAATTACAAGAAATGTCCAATAGATGGCATCCAAGCCTCATTGTTCAATGATTTACAACAGGTCTGAGTCCAGAATGGGCAGGGACTGAGTTCAACAGTTGCTTGAGCTCTTTTGCAGTCGAATCCCAGAAAAAAGGCAAACAATGTGTCCCCACTCAATATATACATCAACTGAGTGGAGGATACAATTTTTAACAACCTTTAACCATTTACAGCCAGAGCGTTCAAATTTGGGAACAATTATTCCCATGGTTCCTGTCTCAGTGTCATCGTCGTCCGATCACCGATTTTATTTCTGAAGTCTGCCCAGATACTCATGACAATACAAGCTAAAGGCACATGTGATTGGTTAAGGGGTTACTGGGCAAGAATAATAACTGTATCGTCATCACCGTCTTCCTTCATTTCAATGGAAAGGTGATATCACGAGAGATTTACTCCAGTGTTGGATTTACTGCTTCAAATTAAATACTGAGGCGATTTTTGCAAGGTAAGAACGTGTGTTGTCTATATTTTCTATAGAAAGTCAAAACGTTTTAGTTACGAAGCATTTATTTGTAGGAGTATTGCTAGTTATTTCTGGAAAAAAATGACAAAATAACTCAAATAAATGTTTGTGAGCAGTTTTGTGTGAAACCGCGAGATGCGTCGCGTCTAACGCACGAGCCCCGATGAGAGATCGCATTCGCTTCTTCTTGCGTTTGAACGGACAATTTCATACTACAAAATGTCAAATTACATGATATATTGTCTGTTTTGTCCCAAGTGAACATAAACAGTTGATGAAGAAATCGCGAATCGAAATCTAGTATCAACACTTCCGAGAATGATTATCAGCGTTGTGCCTGACAGCGCATCTCATTTTTACTCGCATCTTCATGGAGGTTTGTCGGTTGTATGTAGTTTCACAATCTCAATCAAGTAATCTCTGAAATGAATACAGATGTAACAGCACGAAAATAATGAGACTTCACAGTTCTCAAAAGATTAAACTCACTAAAACAAGCCGCACAGAGTGTGCCTTGAATGAAATGCGTTTAAAATCCTCTTAAAGAGACAGTAACAATTTTCCAAGTAAATAAAAAGTAGGCCTACAAATGGTTTTCACCCCAAAAATAAATTTCTCTCATCGTATACTCACCCTCATTGCATCCCAGATGTGTATTGTTTTCTTTCTTCTAGTGAACACAAATTAAGCTTTTTAGAAGATTATCTCAACCCTGTTGGACCTTTCAATGACTTGAATGGTGATCAGAACTCAGAAGCTACAAAAATCAAATAAATGCAGCATAAAAGTAATCCATACCACTCCAGTGGTTAAATCCATGCCTTCAGAAGTGATATTATAGGTGTGGGTTAGAAATAGACCTATATATATATACTTAAAGATGACATCACTCTGAAGTACTGCGTAAAGAATATCCCACATTCGCCCTTAGGGGGCGCTACAGGCCATGCCCAAAATTCCCATTTTCTGGTCAAAAAAGTTCTAATGTTGTATATTGATACTACAGGCCAACAGGAATTCACAAACCAAGAGTGGCCCACATTCGCCCTTATGGGGCGCTACAGGCCACGCCCTAAATTCCCATTTGCTGGTCAAAAATGTTCTAATTTGGTACATTGATACTACAGGCCAACAGGAACCCACAAACAAAGAATTGCCCATATTCGCCATTAGGGGGCGCTACAGGCTATGCCCAAAATTCCCATTTTATGGTCAAAAATTTTCTAATTTGGTATATTGACACTACAGGCCAACAGAAATCCACAAACCAAGAATGTCTCACATTCGCCCTTAGGGGGCGCTAAAGGCCATTCCCAAATTGCACATTTTTTTGTCAAATACTTTCTAATTTGGTACATTAATACTACAGGCCAACAGGAACCTACAAACCAAGAATGGCTCACATTCGCCCTTAGGGGGCGCTACATGCCATGCCCAAATGTCATTTTTTTTAAAGTGATTGTATTTCCACCCCATTTATTTAGTTTTCTGAAACCTGGTGAACATACCTCATTTCTCATTGTAAACAAAAAACCCTACAGGATCCATAAGGTCCGGCATGATGGATTTTCCTGTACACTGAAAATGTTTAGTTTAGGATTCAGACAGAAAGACATGTTTTTTGGATTTTTTCATTGGGAGGGTTTAACCCCAACCCTCTATTGATCAATTTTAAATGATTTGCCATTTTGAGGAGGAATCGCATTGCTGCTTGCAGCTATATTTTTGAGTTGTTGCTGTGTCCATCATCCTTTGTTTTCCGAAAGCCACCAAGTGGAAATGAGCCCGGTAACTAAAGGCACCAGGGTTGCGGTGCCACCGGCTTGGGCCCGTCATCGCTGCTTGCAGCTTTAATTATTATTATTATTATTATTATTATTAGGGCCCAAGCCTGAAAAGGCGAAGGCCCTATTGTTTTCCTTAGGATTATTAGGGCCCAAGCCTGAAAAGGCGAAGGCCCTATTGTTTTCCTTAGGATTATTATTATTATTATTATTATTATTATTATTATTATTATTTTATCGACTATTCGGGCACTTTTGGGGGCCTTAACATGCTCTAAAACTCTTGAAACTTTGCACACGGGTCAGAACCTGCGGCCATCAGGGCTGGGCTGAAGATGGTACCCGGGCGTGGCAGGGGGGCTCAGCAGCGCCCCCTGGAACGGGGTCCGAAACCTTGGTCCATAAATCAAACACACTTGCATGTAATAATATGAAAGTCGGTACACATATAGATCTCATCGTTTCATATATACTTCATGCTCTTACTTTTTACCTCAGCCCAACAGGAAGTCGGCTATTTAGGGTTGTTTGGAAAACGTATACAATGGAATTTGAAATACTCCTCCTAGAGAAATCATTTAATCGCCACGAATCTCAGTCAGCATGAAGTCAAGACATTGAGGATGAAAAATTGCCAGCGGATTTTTGATATCTCGAACGGTTTGGCCGTGGCGAGGAAACAAATTTATGGCGAGAAAAGTGAGACAGGAAGTGTGTTATAACTTCTGCATAAATTAACAGATCTTGATGAAACTTCAGCAGTGTGTTCGTTGTAAGAGGCCGATCACATGGATGTGACTATTGTGAGTCAAAGTTATAGCGCCACCAACTGGCAGCAGGAAGTGTGTCACTTTCAAAATGCTTTGAAATCACCCTCTTGTTTTTACCCGATTTGCTTCAAACTTTACGTGTATAATGTAAACACACGGCAGATTTAGACCTGTGAAAGGATTATTGATATCTTAGATACTGTTGCCGTGGCAACGCTTCAAACTTTACTTTTCTTTATTGATGCTTTTGAGACTCTTAACCTACTTGAAATTGCATGAAACTCGACAGAGACGTCACATTTATTAGCCAGTAGACATGTGCAAAGTTTCAGAAATGGGTGTGGTGAGGGGCTCAGTAGCGCCACCTTTTGACAAAAAAGTGGGGGGTTAGTTTCATCTACAGGTACAAAAATTGGTATTGATATAGTTCTCCTCAAGCCGGACAACTTTCTAATTTACAGTCATTAGCTCCGACCAACAGAAAGTCAGATATTTTGGTTTGAATGTGGAGAAAATGTCAGAATTTTGCAAGTCACTCTGTGAGCCTCTGTGTGTGAGGAGTAGGAAGGGAGGGGGTCTTGTGAAGTAATACATAGGGCTATACTGCCCTCTTGTGTTCAACATAGTATGGGTTACATTAACTTTTGCACGATATTCTAATTTTTCGAGTTTCACCTGTATGCAGAGTTGACAGAAAAATGTTACACACGCCGTAGCAGGTGAATACAACAAAGAACTAAAGCCTAAAAAACTAAAGTTTAATCCACTGTCTGTTCATTCTCTGAGTGGCAATTACAAGAAATGTCCAATAGATGGCATCCAAGCCTCATTGTTCTATTATTTACAACAGGCTGAGTCCAGAATGGGCAGGGACTGAGTTCAACAGTTGCTTGAGCTCTTTTGCAGTCGAATCCCAGAAAAAAGGCAAACAATGTGTCCCCACTCAATATATACATCAACTGAGTGGAGGAAACAATTTTTAACAACCTTTAACTATTTACAGCCAGAGCGTTCAAATTTGGGAACAATTATTCCCATGGTTCCTGTCTCAGTGTCATCGTCGTCCGATCACCGATTTTATTTCTGAAATCTGCCCAGATACTCATGACAATACAAGCTAAAGGCACATGTGATTGGTTAAGGGGTTACTGGGCAAGAATAATAACTGTATCGTCATCACCGTCTTCCTTCATTTCAATGGAAAGGTGATATCACGAGAGATTTACTCCATTGTTGGATTTACTGCTTCAAATTAAATACTGAGGCGATTTTTGCAAGGTAAGAACGTGTTGTCTATATTTTCTATAGAAAGTCAAAACGTTTTAGTTACGAAGCATTTATTTGTAGGAGTATTGCTAGTTATTTCTGGAAAAAAATGACAAAACAACTCAAATAAATGTTTGTGAGCAGTTTTGTGTGAAACCGCGAGATGCGTCGCGTCTAACGCACGAGCCCCGATGAGAGATCGCATTCGCTTCATCTTGCGTTTGAACGGACAATTTCATAAACAAAATGTCAAATTACATGATATATTGTCTGTTTTGTCCCAAGTGAACATAAACAGTTGATGAAGAAATCGCGAATCTAAATCTAGTATCGACACTTCCGAGAATGATTATCAGCGTTGTGTCTGACAGCGCGAGGCATCTCATTTTTACTCGCATCTTCATGGAGGTTTGTCGGTTGTATGTAGTTTCACAATCTCAATCAAGTAATCTCTGAAATGAATACAGATGTAACAGCACGAAAATAATGAGACTTCACAGTTCTCAAAAGATTAAACTCAATAAAACAAGCCGCAAAGACTGTGCCTTGAATGAAATGCGTTTAAAATCCTCTTAAAGAGACAGTAACAATTTTCCAAGTAAATAAAAAGTAGCCTACAAATGGTTTTCACCCCCAAAATAAATTTCTCTCATCGTATACTCACCCTCATTCCATCCCAGATGTGTATTATTTTCTTTCTTCTAGTGAACACAAATTAAGCTTTTTAGAAGATTATCTCAACCCTGTTGGACCTTTCAATGACTTGAATGGTGATCAGAACTCAGAAGCTACAAAAATCACATAAATGCAGCATAAAAGTAATCCATACCACTCCATTGGTTTAATCCATGCCTTCAGAAGTGATATTATAGGTGTGGGTTAGAAACAGACCTATATATATATACTTCAAGATGACATCACTCTGAAGTACTGCGTAAAGAATATCCCACATTCGCCCTTAGGGGGCGCTACAGGCCATGCCCAAAATTCCCATTTTCTGGGCAAAAATGTTCTAATTTTGTATATTGATCCTACAGGCCAACAGTAATCCACAAACCAAGAATGGCCCACATTCGCCCTTAGGGGGCGCTACAGGCCACGCCCTAAATTCCCATTTGCTGGTCAAAAATGTTCTAATTTGGTACATTGATACTACAGGCCAACAGAAATCCACAAACCAAGAATGTCTCACATTCGCCCTTAGGGGGCGCTAAAGGCCATTCCCAAATTGCACATTTTTTTGTCAAATACTTTCTAATTTGGTACATTAATACTACAGGCCAACAGGAACCTACAAACCAAGAATGGCTCACATTCGCCCTTAGGGGGCGCTACATGCCATGCCCAAATGTCATTTTTTTAAAGTGATTGTATTTCCACCCCATTTATTTAGTTTTCTGAAACCTGGTGAACATACCTCATTTCTCATTGTAAACAAAAAACCCTACAGGATCCATAAGGTCCGGCATGATGGATTTTCCTGTACACTGAAAATGTTTAGTTTAGGATTCAGACAGAAAGACATGTTTTTTGGATTTTTTCATTGGGAGGGTTTAACCCCAACCCTCTATTGATCAATTTTAAATGATTTGCCATTTTGAGGAGGAATCGCATTGCTGCTTGCAGCTATATTTTTGAGTTGTTGCTGTGTCCATCATCCTTTGTTTTCCGAAAGCCACCAAGTGGAAATGAGCCCGGTAACTAAAGGCACCAGGGTTGCGGTGCCACCGGCTTGGGCCCGTCATCGCTGCTTGCAGCTTTAATTAGGGCCCAAGCCTGAAAAGGCGAAGGCCCTATTGTTTTCCTTAGGATTATTATTATTATTATTATTATTATTAGGGCCCAAGCCTGAAAAGGCGAAGGCCCTATTGTTTTCCTTAGGATTATTATTAGGGCCCAAGCCTGAAAAGGCGAAGGCCCTATTGTTTTCCTTAGGATTATTATTATTATTATTATTATTATTATTAGGGCCCAAGCCTGAAAAGGTGAAGGCCCTATTGTTTTCCTTAGGATTATTATTATTAGGGCCCAAGCCTGAAAAGGCGAAGGCCCTATTGTTTTCCTTAGGATTATTATTATTATTATTATTATTATTATTATTATTATTATTATTTTATCGACTATTCGGGCACTTTTGGGGGCCTTAACATGCTCTAAAACTCTTGAAACTTTGCACACGGGTCAGAACCTGCGGCCATCAGGGCTGGGCTGAAGATGGTACCCGGGCGTGGCAGGGGGGCTCAGCAGCGCCCCCTGGAACGGGGTCCGAAACCTTGGTCCATAAATCAAACACACTTGCATGTAATAATATGAAAGTCGGTACACATATAGATCTCATCGTTTCATATATACTTCATGCTCTTACTTTTTACCTCAGCCCAACAGGAAGTCGGCTATTTAGGGTTGTTTGGAAAACGTATACAATGGAATTTGAAATACTCCTCCTAGAGAAATCATTTAATCGCCACGAATCTCAGTCAGCATGAAGTCAAGACATTGAGGATGAAAAATTGCCAGCGGATTTTTGATATCTCGAACGGTTTGGCCGTGGCGAGGAAACAAATTTATGGCGAGAAAAGTGAGACAGGAAGTGTGTTATAACTTCTGCATAAATTAACAGATCTTGATGAAACTTCAGCAGTGTGTTCGTTGTAAGAGGCCGATCACATGGATGTGACTATTGTGAGTCAAAGTTATAGCGCCACCAACTGGCAGCAGGAAGTGTGTCACTTTCAAAATGCTTTGAAATCACCCTCTTGTTTTTACCCGATTTGCTTCAAACTTTACGTGTATAATGTAAACACACGGCAGATTTAGACCTGTGAAAGGATTATTGATATCTTAGATACTGTTGCCGTGGCAACACTTCAAACTTTACTTTTCTTTATTGATGCTTTTGAGACTCTTAACATACTTGAAATTGCATGAAACTCGACAGAGACGTCACATTTATTAGCCAGTAGACATGTGCAAAGTTTCAGAAATGGGTGTGGTGAGGGGCTCAGTAGCGCCACCTTTTGACAAAAAAGTGGGGGGTTAGTTTCATCTACAGGTACAAAAATTGGTATTGATATAGTTCTCCTCAAGCCGGACAACTTTCTAATTTACAGTCATTAGCTCCGACCAACAGAAAGTCAGATATTTTGGTTTGAATGTGGAGAAAATGTCAGAATTTTGCAAGTCACTCTCTAAGACTTTGTGTGTGAGGAGTAGGAAGGGAGGGGGTCTTGTGAAGTAATACATAGGGCTATACTGCCCTCTTGTGTTCAACATAGTATGGGTTACATTAACTTTTGCACGATATTCTAATTTTTCGAGTTTCACCTGTATGCAGAGTTGACAGAAAAATGTTACACACGCCGTAGCAGGTGAATACAACAAAGAACTAAAGCCTAAAAAACTAAAGTTTAATCCACTGTCTGTTCATTCTCTGAGTGGCAATTACAAGAAATGTCCAATAGATGGCATCCAAGCCTCATTGTTCAATGATTTACAACAGGTCTGAGTCCAGAATGGGCAGGGACTGAGTTCAACAGTTGCTTGAGCTCTTTTGCAGTCGAATCCCAGAAAAAAGGCAAACAATGTGTCCCCACTCAATATATACATCAACTGAGTGGAGGATACAATTTTTAACAACCTTTAACCATTTACAGCCAGAGCGTTCAAATTTGGGAACAATTATTCCCATGGTTCCTGTCTCAGTGTCATCGTCGTCCGATCACCGATTTTATTTCTGAAGTCTGCCCAGATACTCATGACAATACAAGCTAAAGGCACATGTGATTGGTTAAGGGGTTACTGGGCAAGAATAATAACTGTATCGTCATCACCGTCTTCCTTCATTTCAATGGAAAGGTGATATCACGAGAGATTTACTCCAGTGTTGGATTTACTGCTTCAAATTAAATACTGAGGCGATTTTTGCAAGGTAAGAACGTGTGTTGTCTATATTTTCTATAGAAAGTCAAAACGTTTTAGTTACGAAGCATTTATTTGTAGGAGTATTGCTAGTTATTTCTGGAAAAAAATGACAAAATAACTCAAATAAATGTTTGTGAGCAGTTTTGTGTGAAACCGCGAGATGCGTCGCGTCTAACGCACGAGCCCCGATGAGAGATCGCATTCGCTTCTTCTTGCGTTTGAACGGACAATTTCATACTACAAAATGTCAAATTACATGATATATTGTCTGTTTTGTCCCAAGTGAACATAAACAGTTGATGAAGAAATCGCGAATCGAA
Organism: Moxostoma hubbsi; assembly: GCA_032164185.1. NCBI lineage: Eukaryota > Metazoa > Chordata > Actinopteri > Cypriniformes > Catostomidae > Moxostoma > Moxostoma hubbsi. The sequence continues at coordinate 32,008,374 of JAVLUX010000010.1, forward strand.
ATCTAGTATCAACACTTCCGAGAATGATTATCAGCGTTGTGCCTGACAGCGCATCTCATTTTTACTCGCATCTTCATGGAGGTTTGTCGGTTGTATGTAGTTTCACAATCTCAATCAAGTAATCTCTGAAATGAATACAGATGTAACAGCACGAAAATAATGAGACTTCACAGTTCTCAAAAGATTAAACTCACTAAAACAAGCCGCACAGAGTGTGCCTTGAATGAAATGCGTTTAAAATCCTCTTAAAGAGACAGTAACAATTTTCCAAGTAAATAAAAAGTAGGCCTACAAATGGTTTTCACCCCAAAAATAAATTTCTCTCATCGTATACTCACCCTCATTGCATCCCAGATGTGTATTGTTTTCTTTCTTCTAGTGAACACAAATTAAGCTTTTTAGAAGATTATCTCAACCCTGTTGGACCTTTCAATGACTTGAATGGTGATCAGAACTCAGAAGCTACAAAAATCAAATAAATGCAGCATAAAAGTAATCCATACCACTCCAGTGGTTAAATCCATGCCTTCAGAAGTGATATTATAGGTGTGGGTTAGAAATAGACCTATATATATATACTTAAAGATGACATCACTCTGAAGTACTGCGTAAAGAATATCCCACATTCGCCCTTAGGGGGCGCTACAGGCCATGCCCAAAATTCCCATTTTCTGGTCAAAAAAGTTCTAATGTTGTATATTGATACTACAGGCCAACAGGAATTCACAAACCAAGAGTGGCCCACATTCGCCCTTATGGGGCGCTACAGGCCACGCCCTAAATTCCCATTTGCTGGTCAAAAATGTTCTAATTTGGTACATTGATACTACAGGCCAACAGGAACCCACAAACAAAGAATTGCCCATATTCGCCATTAGGGGGCGCTACAGGCTATGCCCAAAATTCCCATTTTATGGTCAAAAATTTTCTAATTTGGTATATTGACACTACAGGCCAACAGAAATCCACAAACCAAGAATGTCTCACATTCGCCCTTAGGGGGCGCTAAAGGCCATTCCCAAATTGCACATTTTTTTGTCAAATACTTTCTAATTTGGTACATTAATACTACAGGCCAACAGGAACCTACAAACCAAGAATGGCTCACATTCGCCCTTAGGGGGCGCTACATGCCATGCCCAAATGTCATTTTTTTTAAAGTGATTGTATTTCCACCCCATTTATTTAGTTTTCTGAAACCTGGTGAACATACCTCATTTCTCATTGTAAACAAAAAACCCTACAGGATCCATAAGGTCCGGCATGATGGATTTTCCTGTACACTGAAAATGTTTAGTTTAGGATTCAGACAGAAAGACATGTTTTTTGGATTTTTTCATTGGGAGGGTTTAACCCCAACCCTCTATTGATCAATTTTAAATGATTTGCCATTTTGAGGAGGAATCGCATTGCTGCTTGCAGCTATATTTTTGAGTTGTTGCTGTGTCCATCATCCTTTGTTTTCCGAAAGCCACCAAGTGGAAATGAGCCCGGTAACTAAAGGCACCAGGGTTGCGGTGCCACCGGCTTGGGCCCGTCATCGCTGCTTGCAGCTTTAATTATTATTATTATTATATTATTATTATTATTTTATCGACTATTCGGGCACTTTTGGGGGCCTTAACATGCTCTAAAACTCTTGAAACTTTGCACACGGGTCAGAACCTGCGGCCATCAGGGCTGGGCTGAAGATGGTACCCGGGCGTGGCAGGGGGGCTCAGCAGCGCCCCCTGGAACGGGGTCCGAAACCTTGGTCCATAAATCAAACACACTTGCATGTAATAATATGAAAGTCGGTACACATATAGATCTCATCGTTTCATATATACTTCATGCTCTTACTTTTTACCTCAGCCCAACAGGAAGTCGGCTATTTAGGGTTGTTTGGAAAACGTATACAATGGAATTTGAAATACTCCTCCTAGAGAAATCATTTAATCGCCACGAATCTCAGTCAGCATGAAGTCAAGACATTGAGGATGAAAAATTGCCAGCGGATTTTTGATATCTCGAACGGTTTGGCCGTGGCGAGGAAACAAATTTATGGCGAGAAAAGTGAGACAGGAAGTGTGTTATAACTTCTGCATAAATTAACAGATCTTGATGAAACTTCAGCAGTGTGTTCGTTGTAAGAGGCCGATCACATGGATGTGACTATTGTGAGTCAAAGTTATAGCGCCACCAACTGGCAGCAGGAAGTGTGTCACTTTCAAAATGCTTTGAAATCACCCTCTTGTTTTTACCCGATTTGCTTCAAACTTTACGTGTATAATGTAAACACACGGCAGATTTAGACCTGTGAAAGGATTATTGATATCTTAGATACTGTTGACGTGGCAACGCTTCAAACTTTACTTTTCTTTATTGATGCTTTTGAGACTCTTAACATACTTGAAATTGCATGAAACTCGACAGAGACGTCACATTTATTAGCCAGTAGACATGTGCAAAGTTTCAGAAATGGGTGTGGTGAGGGGCTCAGTAGCGCCACCTTTTGACAAAAAAGTGGGGGGTTAGTTTCATCTACAGGTACAAAAATTGGTATTGATATAGTTCTCCTCAAGCCGGACAACTTTCTAATTTACAGTCATTAGCTCCGACCAACAGAAAGTCAGATATTTTGGTTTGAATGTGGAGAAAATGTCAGAATTTTGCAAGTCACTCTCTGAGACTCTGTGAGTTTGTAGGGGAGGGGGGACGTTGGGTCTTGTGAAGTAATACATAGGGCTATACTGCCCTCTTGTGTTCAACATAGTATGGGTTACATTAACTTTTGCACGATATTCTAATTTTTCGAGTTTCACCTGTATGCAGAGTTGACAGAAAAATGTTACACACGCCGTAGCAGGTGAATACAACAAAGAACTAAAGCCTAAAAAACTAAAATTTAATCCACTGTCTGTTCATTCTCTGAGTGGCAATTACAAGAAATGTCCAATAGATGGCATCCAAGCCTCATTGTTCTATTATTTACAACAGGCTGAGTCCAGAATGGGCAGGGACTGAGTTCAACAGTTGCTTGAGCTCTTTTGCCGTCGAATCCCAGAAAAAAGGCAAACACTGCGTCCCCACTCACTATATACATCAACTGAGTGGCGGATACAATTTTTAACAACCTTTAACCATTTACAGCCAGAGCGTTCAAATTTGGGAACAATTATTCCCATAGTTTCTGTCTCAGTGTCATCGTCGTCCAATCACCGATTTTATTTCTGAAATCTGCCCAGATACTCATGACAATACAAGCTAAAGGCACATGTGATTGGTTAAGGGGTTACTGGGCAAGAATAATAACTGTATCGTCATCACCGTCTTCCTTCATTTCAATGGGACGGTGATATCACGAGAGATTTACTCCAGTGTTGGATTTACTGCTTCAAATTAAATACTGAGGCGATTTTTGCAAGGTAAGAACGTGTTGTCTATATTTTCTATAGAAAGTCAAAACGTTTTAGTTACGAAGCATTTATTTGTAGGAGTATTGCTAGTTATTTCTGGAAAAAAAATGACGAAACAACTCAAATAAATGTTTGTGAGCAGTTTTGTGTGAAACCGCGAGCAGCGTCACGTCTAACTCACGAGCCCCGATGAGAGATCGCATTCGCTTCTTCTTGCGTTTGAACGGACAATTTCATAACAACAAAATGTCAAAATACATGATATATTGTCTGTTTTGTCTCAAGTGACCATAAACAGTTGATGAAGAAATCGCGAATCTAAATCTAGTATCAACACTTCCGAGAATGATTATCAGCTTTGTGTCTGACAGCGCGAGGAATCTCATTTTTACTCGCATCTTCATGGAGGTTTGTCGGTTGTATGTAGTTTCACAATCTCAATCAATTAATCTCTGAAATGAATACAGATGTAACAGCACGAAAATAATGAGATTCACAGTTCTCAAAAGATTATATCTCAATAAAACAAGCCGCAAAGACGGCTTGACGGCTTGAATGAAATGCGTTTAAAATCCTCTTAAAGAGACAGTAACAATTTTCCAAGTAAATAAAAAGTAGCCTACAAATGGTTTTCACCCCCAAAATAAATTTCTCTCATCGTATACTCACCCTCATTCCATCCCAGATGTGTATTATTTTCTTTCTTCTAGTGAACACAAATTAAGCTTTTTAGAAGATTATCTCAACCCTGTTGGACCTTTCAATGACTTGAATGGTGATCAGAACTCAGAAGCTACAAAAATCACATAAATGCAGCATAAAAGTAATCCATACCACTCCTGTGGTTTAATCCATGCCTTCAGAAGTGATATTATAGGTGTGGGTTAGATACAGACCTATATATATATATATACTTAAAGATGACATCACTCTGAAGTACTGCGTAAAGAATATCCCACATTCGCCCTAAGGGGGCGCTACAGGCCATGCCCAAAATTCCCATTTTCTGGTCAAAAAAGTTCTAATTTTGTATATTGATACTACAGGCCAACAGGAATCCACAAACCAAGAATGGCCCACATTCGCCCTTAGGGGGCGCTACAGGCCATACCCAAAATTCCCATTTTCTGGTCAAAAATGTTCTAATTTTGTAGATTGATACTACAGGCCAACAGGAATCCACAAACCAAGAATGGCCCACATTCGCCCTTAGGGGGCGCTACAGGCCATGCCCTAAATTCCCATTTGCTGGTCAAAAATGTTCTAATTTGGTATATTGACACTACAGGCCAACAGAAATCCACAAACCAAGAATGTCTCACATTCGCCCTTAGGGGGCGGTACAGGCCATGCCCAAATGTCAATTTTTCAAAGTGATTGTATTTCCACCCCATTTATTTAGTTTTTCTGAAACCTGGTGAACATACCTCATTTCTCATTGTAAACAAAAAAACCCTACAGGATCCATAAGGTCCGGCATGATGGATTTTCCTGTACACTGAAAATGTTTAGTTTAGGATTCAGACAGAAAGACATGTTTTTTGGATTTTTTCATTGGGAGGGTTTAACCCCAACCCTCTATTGATCAATTTTAAATGATTTGCCATTTTGAGGAGGAATCGCATTGCTGCTTGCAGCTATATTTTTGAGTTGTTGCTGTGTCCATCATCCTTTGTTTTCCGAAAGCCACCAAGTGGAAATGAGCCCGGTAACTAAAGGCACCAGGGTTGCGGTGCCACCGGCTTGGGCCCGTCATCGCTGCTTGCAGCTTTAATTATTATTATTATTATTATTATTATTATTTTATCGACTATTCGGGCACTTTTGGGGGCCTTAACATGCTCTAAAACTCTTGAAACTTTGCACACGGGTCAGAACCTGCGGCCATCAGGGCTGGGCTGAAGATGGTACCCGGGCGTGGCAGGGGGTTTCAGCAGTGCCCCCTGGAACGGGGTCCGAAACCATGGTCCATAAATCAAACACACTTGCATGTAATAATATGAAAGTCGGTACACATATAGATCTCATCGTTTCATATATACTTCATGCTCTTACTTTTTACCTCAGCCCAACAGGAAGTCGGCTATTTAGGGTTGTTTGGAAAACGTATACAATGGAATTTGAAATACTCCTCCTAGAGAAATCATTTAATCGCCACGAATCTCAGTCAGCATGAAGTCAAGACATTGAGGATGAAAAATTGCCAGCGGATTTTTGATATCTCGAACGGTTTGGCCGTGGCGAGGAAACAAATTTATGGCGAGAAAAGTGAGACAGGAAGTGTGTTATAACTTCTGCATAAATTAACAGATCTTGATGAAACTTCAGCAGTGTGTTCGTTGTAAGAGGCCGATCACATGGATGTGACTATTGTGAGTCAAAGTTATAGCGCCACCAACTGGCAGCAGGAAGTGTGTCACTTTCAAAATGCTTTGAAATCACCCTCTTGTTTTTACCCGATTTGCTTCAAACTTTACGTGTATAATGTAAACACACGGCAGATTTAGACCTGTGAAAGGATTATTGATATCTTAGATACTGTTGCCGTGGCAACACTTCAAACTTTACTTTTCTTTATTGATGCTTTTGAGACTCTTAACATACTTGAAATTGCATGAAACTCGACAGAGACGTCACATTTATTAGCCAGTAGACATGTGCAAAGTTTCAGAAATGGGTGTGGTGAGGGGCTCAGTAGCGCCACCTTTTGACAAAAAAGTGGGGGGTTAGTTTCATCTACAGGTACAAAAATTGGTATTGATATAGTTCTCCTCAAGCCGGACAACTTTCTAATTTACAGTCATTAGCTCCGACCAACAGAAAGTCAGATATTTTGGTTTGAATGTGGAGAAAATGTCAGAATTTTGCAAGTCACTCTCTAAGACTTTGTGTGTGAGGAGTAGGAAGGGAGGGGGGCTTGTGAAGTAATACATAGGGCTATACTGCCCTCTTGTGTTCAACATAGTATGGGTTACATTAACTTTTGCACGATATTCTAATTTTTCGAGTTTCACCTGTATGCAGAGTTGACAGAAAAATGTTACACACGCCGTAGCAGGTGAATACAACAAAGAACTAAAGCCTAAAAAACTAAAGTTTAATCCACTGTCTGTTCATTCTCTGAGTGGCAATTACAAGAAATGTCCAATAGATGGCATCCAAGCCTCATTGTTCAATGATTTACAACAGGTCTGAGTCCAGAATGGGCAGGGACTGAGTTCAACAGTTGCTTGAGCTCTTTTGCAGTCGAATCCCAGAAAAAAGGCAAACAATGTGTCCCCACTCAATATATACATCAACTGAGTGGAGGATACAATTTTTAACAACCTTTAACCATTTACAGCCAGAGCGTTCAAATTTGGGAACAATTATTCCCATGGTTCCTGTCTCAGTGTCATCGTCGTCCGATCACCGATTTTATTTCTGAAGTCTGCCCAGATACTCATGACAATACAAGCTAAAGGCACATGTGATTGGTTAAGGGGTTACTGGGCAAGAATAATAACTGTATCGTCATCACCGTCTTCCTTCATTTCAATGGAAAGGTGATATCACGAGAGATTTACTCCAGTGTTGGATTTACTGCTTCAAATTAAATACTGAGGCGATTTTTGCAAGGTAAGAACGTGTGTTGTCTATATTTTCTATAGAAAGTCAAAACGTTTTAGTGACGAAGCATTTATTTGTAGGAGTATTGCTAGTTATTTCTGGAAAAAAATGACAAAACAACTCAAATAAATGTTTGTGAGCAGTTTTGTGTGAAACCGCGAGATGCGTCGCGTCTAACGCACGAGCCCCGATGAGAGATCGCATTCGCTTCTTCTTGCGTTTGAACGGACAATTTCATACTACAAAATGTCAAATTACATGATATATTGTCTGTTTTGTCCCAAGTGAACATAAACAGTTGATGAAGAAATCGCGAATCGAAATCTAGTATCAACACTTCCGAGAATGATTATCAGCGTTGTGTCTGACAGCGCGAGGCATCTCATTTTTACTCGCATCTTCATGGAGGTTTGTCGGTTGTATGTAGTTTCACAATCTCAATCAAGTAATCTCTGAAATGAATACAGATGTAACAGCACGAAAATAATGAGACTTCACAGTTCTCAAAAGATTAAACTCACTAAAACAAGCCGCACAGACTGTGCCTTGAATGAAATGCGTTTAAAATCCTCTTAAAGAGACAGTAACAATTTTCCAAGTAAATAAAAAGTAGGCCTACAAATGGTTTTCACCCCAAAAATAAATTTCTCTCATCGTATACTCACCCTCATTGCATCCCAGATGTGTATTGTTTTCTTTCTTCTAGTGAACACAAATTAAGCTTTTTAGAAGATTATCTCAACCCTGTTGGACCTTTCAATGACTTGAATGGTGATCAGAACTCAGAAGCTGCAAAAATCAAATAAATGCAGCATAAAAGTAATCCATACCACTCCAGTGGTTAAATCCATGCCTTCAGAAGTGATATTATAGGTGTGGGTTAGAAATAGACCTATATATATATACTTCAAGATGACATCACTCTGAAGTACTGCGTAAAGAATATCCCACATTCGCCCTTAGGGGGCGCTACAGGCCATGCCCAAAATTCCCATTTTCTGGTCAAAAATGTTCTAATGTTGTATATTGATACTACAGGCCAACAGGAATTCACAAACCAAGAGTGGCCCACATTCGCCCTTATGGGGCGCTACAGGCCACGCCCTAAATTCCCATTTGCTGGTCAAAAATGTTCTAATTTGGTACATTGATACTACAGGCCAACAGGAACCCACAAACAAAGAATTGCCCATATTCGCCATTAGGGGGCGCTACAGGCTATGCCCAAAATTCCCTATTTTATGGTCAAAAATTTTCTAATTTGGTATATTGACACTACAGGCCAACAGAAATCCACAAACCAAGAATGTCTCACATTTGCCCTTAGGGGGTGCTAAAGGACATTCCCAAATTGCACATTTTTTTGTCAAATAATTTCTAATTTGGTACATTAATACTACAGGCCAACAGGAACCTACAAACCAAGAATGGCTCACATTCGCCCTTAGGGGGCGGTACAGGCCATGCCCAAATGTCAATTTTTCAAAGTGATTGTATTTCCACCCCATTTATTTAGTTTTTCTGAAACCTGGTGAACATACCTCATTTCTCATTGTAAACAAAAAACCCTACAGGATCCATAAGGTCCGGCATGATGGATTTTCCTGTACACTGAAAATGTTTAGTTTAGGATTCAGACAGAAAGACATGTTTTTTGGATTTTTTCATTGGGAGGGTTTAACCCCAACCCTCTATTGATCAATTTTAAATGATTTGCCATTTTGAGGAGGAATCGCATTGCTGCTTGCAGCTATATTTTTGAGTTGTTGCTGTGTCCATCATCCTTTGTTTTCCGAAAGCCACCAAGTGGAAATGAGCCCGGTAACTAAAGGCACCAGGGTTGCGGTGCCACCGGCTTGGGCCCGTCATCGCTGCTTGCAGCTTTAATTATTATTATTATTATTATTTTATCGACTATTCTGGCACTTTTGGGGGCCTTAACATGCTCTAAAACTCTTGAAACTTTGCACACGGGTCAGAACCTGCGGCCATCAGGGCTGGGCTGAAGATGGTACCCGGGCGTGGCAGGGGGGCTCAGCAGCGCCCCCTGGAACGGGGTCCGAAACCTTGGTCCATAAATCAAACACACTTGCATGTAATAATATGAAAGTCGGTACACATATAGATCTCATCGTTTCATATATACTTCATGCTCTTACTTTTTACCTCAGCCCAACAGGAAGTCGGCTATTTAGGGTTGTTTGGAAAACGTATACAATGGAATTTGAAATACTCCTCCTAGAGAAATCATTTAATCGCCACGAATCTCAGTCAGCATGAAGTCAAGACATTGAGGATGAAAAATTGCCAGCGGATTTTTGATATCTCGAACGGTTTGGCCGTGGCGAGGAAACAAATTTATGGCGAGAAAAGTGAGACAGGAAGTGTGTTATAACTTCTGCATAAATTAACAGATCTTGATGAAACTTCAGCAGTGTGTTCGTTGTAAGAGGCCGATCACATGGATGTGACTATTGTGAGTCAAAGTTATAGCGCCACCAACTGGCAGCAGGAAGTGTGTCACTTTCAAAATGCTTTGAAATCACCCTCTTGTTTTTACCCGATTTGCTTCAAACTTTACGTGTATAATGTAAACACACGGCAGATTTAGACCTGTGAAAGGATTATTGATATCTTAGATACTGTTGCCGTGGCAACACTTCAAACTTTACTTTTCTTTATTGATGCTTTTGAGACTCTTAACATACTTGAAATTGCATGAAACTCGACAGAGACGTCACATTTATTAGCCAGTAGACATGTGCAAAGTTTCAGAAATGGGTGTGGTGAGGGGCTCAGTAGCGCCACCTTTTGACAAAAAAGTGGGGGGTTAGTTTCATCTACAGGAACAAAAATTGGTATTGATATAGTTCTCCTCAAGCCGGACAACTTTCTAATTTACAGTCATTAGCTCCGACCAACAGAAAGTCAGATATTTTGGTTTGAATGTGGAGAAAATGTCAGAATTTTGCAAGTCACTCTCTAAGACTTTGTGTGTGAGGAGTAGGAAGGGAGGGGGGCTTGTGAAGTAATACATAGGGCTATACTGCCCTCTTGTGTTCAACATAGTATGGGTTACATTAACTTTTGCACGATATTCTAATTTTTCGAGTTTCACCTGTATGCAGAGTTGACAGAAAAATGTTACACACGCCGTAGCAGGTGAATACAACAAAGAACTAAAGCCTAAAAAACTAAAGTGTAATCCACTGTCTGTTCATTCTCTGGGTGGCAATTACAAGAAATGTCCAATAGATGGCATCCAAGCCTCATTGTTCAATGATTTACAACAGGTCTGAGTCCAGAATGGGCAGGGACTGAGTTCAACAGTTGCTTGAGCTCTTTTGCAGTCGAATCCCAGAAAAAAGGCAAACAATGTGTCCCCACTCAATATATACATCAACTGAGTGGAGGATACAATTTTTAACAACCTTTAACTATTTACAGCCAGAGCGTTCAAATTTGGGAACAATTATTCCCATGGTTCCTGTCTCAGTGTCATCGTCGTCCGATCACCGATTTTATTTCTGAAGTCTGCCCAGATACTCATGACAATACAAGCTAAAGGCACATGTGATTGGTTAAGGGGTTACTGGGCAAGAATAATAACTGTATCGTCATCACCGTCTTCCTTCATTTCAATGGAAAGGTGATATCACGAGAGATTTACTCCAGTGTTGGATTTACTGCTTCAAATTAAATACTGAGGCGATTTTTGCAAGGTAAGAACGTGTGTTGTCTATATTTTCTATAGAAAGTCAAAACGTTTTAGTTACGAAGCATTTATTTGTAGGAGTATTGCTAGTTATTTCTGGAAAAAAAAATGACAAAACAACTCAAATAAATATTTGTGTGAAACAGCGAGCAGCGTCACTTCTATCTCACGAGCCCCCGATGAGAGATCGCATTCGCTTCTTCTTGCGTTTGAACGGACAATTTCATAAACAAAATGTCACATTACATGATATATTGTCTGTTTTGTCTCAAGTGAACATAAACAGTTGATGAAGTTATCGCGAATCTAAATCTAGTATCAACACTTCCGAGAATGATTATCAGCGTTGTGTCTGACAGCGCGAGGCGTCTCATTTTTACTCGCATCTTCATGGAGGTTTGTCGGTTGTATGTAGTTTCACAATCTCAATCAAGTAATCTCTGAAATGAATACAGATGTAACAGCACGAAAATAATGAGACTTCACAGTTCTCAAAAGATTAAACTCACTAAAACAAGCCGCACAGACTGTGCCTTGAATGAAATGCGTTTAAAATCCTCTTAAAGAGACAGTAACAATTTTCCAAGTAAATAAAAAGTAGGCCTACAAATGGTTTTCACCCCAAAAATAAATTTCTCTCATCGTATACTCACCCTCATTGCATCCCAGATGTGTATTGTTTTCTTTCTTCTAGTGAACACAAATTAAGCTTTTTAGAAGGTTATCTCAACCCTGTTGGACCTTTCAATGACTTGAATGGTGATCAGAACTCAGAAGCTACAAAAATCAAATAAATGCAGCATAAAAGTAATCCATACCACTCCAGTGGTTAAATCCATGCCTTCAGAAGTGATATTATAGGTGTGGGTTAGAAATAGACCTATATATATATACTTCAAGATGACATCACTCTGAAGTACTGCGTAAAGAATATCCCACATTCGCCCTTAGGGGGCGCTACAGGCCATGCCCAAAATTCCCATTTTCTGGTCAAAAATGTTCTAATGTTGTATATTGATACTACAGGCCAACAGGAATTCACAAACCAAGAGTGGCCCACATTCGCCCTTATGGGGCGCTACAGGCCACGCCCTAAATTCCCATTTGCTGGTCAAAAATGTTCTAATTTGGTACATTGATACTACAGGCCAACAGGAACCCACAAACAAAGAATTGCCCATATTCGCCATTAGGGGGCGCTACAGGCTATGCCCAAAATTCCCATTTTATGGTCAAAAATTTTCTAATTTGGTATATTGACACTACAGGCCAACAGAAATCCACAAACCAAGAATGTCTCACATTTGCCCTTAGGGGGTGCTAAAGGACATTCCCAAATTGCACATTTTTTTGTCAAATACTTTCTAATTTGGTACATTAATACTACAGGCCAACAGGAACCTACAAACCAAGAATGGCTCACATTCGCCCTTAGGGGGCGCTACAGGCCTTGCCCAAATGTCATTTTTTCAAAGTGGTTGTATTTCCACCCCATTTATTTAGTTTTTCTGAAACCTGGTGAACATACCTCATTTCTCATTGTAAACAAAAAACCCTCCAGGATCCATAAGGTCCGGCATGATGGATTTTCCTGTACACTGAAAATGTTTAGTTTAGGATTCAGACAGAAAGACATGTTTTTTGGATTTTTTCATTGGGAGGGTTTAACCCCAACCCTCTATTGATCAATTTTAAATGATTTGCCATTTTGAGGAGGAATCGCATTGCTGCTTGCAGCTATATTTTTGAGTTGTTGCTGTGTCCATCATCCTTTGTTTTCCGAAAGCCACCAAGTGGAAATGAGCCCGGTAACTAAAGGCACCAGGGTTGCGGTGCCACCGGCTTGGGCCCGTCATCGCTGCTTGCAGCTTTAATTATTATTGTTATTATTATTATTATTATTTTATCGACTATTCGGGCACTTTTGGGGGCCTTAACATGCTCTAAAACTCTTGAAACTTTGCACACGGGTCAGAACCTGCGGCCATCAGGGCTGGGCTGAAGATGGTACCCGGGCGTGGCAGGGGGTTTCAGCAGCGCCCCCTGGAACGGGGTCCGAAACCATGGTCCATAAATCAAACACACTTGCATGTAATAATATGAAAGTCGGTACACATATAGATCTCATCGTTTCATATATACTTCATGCTCTTACTTTTTACCTCAGCCCAACAGGAAGTCGGCTATTTAGGGTTGTTTGGAAAACGTATACAATGGAATTTGAAATACTCCTCCTAGAGAAATCATTTAATCGCCACGAATCTCAGTCAGCATGAAGTCAAGACATTGAGGATGAAAAATTGCCAGCGGATTTTTGATATCTCGAACGGTTTGGCCGTGGCGAGGAAACAAATTTATGGCGAGAAAAGTGAGACAGGAAGTGTGTTATAACTTCTGCATAAATTAACAGATCTTGATGAAACTTCAGCAGTGTGTTCGTTGTAAGAGGCCGATCACATGGATGTGACTATTGTGAGTCAAAGTTATAGCGCCACCAACTGGCAGCAGGAAGTGTGTCACTTTCAAAATGCTTTGAAATCACCCTCTTGTTTTTACCCGATTTGCTTCAAACTTTACGTGTATAATGTAAACACACGGCAGATTTAGACCTGTGAAAGGATTATTGATATCTTAGATACTGTTGCCGTGGCAACACTTCAAACTTTACTTTTCTTTATTGATGCTTTTGAGACTCTTAACATACTTGAAATTGCATGAAACTCGACAGAGACGTCACATTTATTAGCCAGTAGACATGTGCAAAGTTTCAGAAATGGGTGTGGTGAGGGGCTCAGTAGCGCCACCTTTTGACAAAAAAGTGGGGGGTTAGTTTCATCTACAGGTTCAAAAATTGGTATTGATATAGTTCTCCTCAAGCCGGACAACTTTCTAATTTACAGTCATTATCTCCGACCAACAGAAAGTCAGATATTTTGGTTTGAATGTGGAGAAAATGTCAGAATTTTGCAAGTCACTCTCTAAGACTTTGTGTGTGAGGAGTAGGAAGGGAGGGGGTCTTGTGAAGTAATACATAGGGCTATACTGCCCTCTTGTGTTCAACATAGTATGGGTTACATTAACTTTTGCACGATATTCTAATTTTTCGAGTTTCACCTGTATGCAGAGTTGACAGAAAAATGTTACACACGCCGTAGCAGGTGAATACAACAAAGAACTAAAGCCTAAAAAACTAAAGTTTAATCCACTGTCTGTTCATTCTCTGAGTGGCAATTACAAGAAATGTCCAATAGATGGCATCCAAGCCTCATTGTTCAATGATTTACAACAGGTCTGAGTCCAGAATGGGCAGGGACTGAGTTCAACAGTTGCTTGAGCTCTTTTGCAGTCGAATCCCAGAAAAAAGGCAAACAATGTGTCCCCACTCAATATATACATCAACTGAGTGGAGGATACAATTTTTAACAACCTTTAACCATTTACAGCCAGAGCGTTCAAATTTGGGAACAATTATTCCCATGGTTCCTGTCTCAGTGTCATCGTCGTCCGATCACCGATTTTATTTCTGAAGTCTGCCCAGATACTCATGACAATACAAGCTAAAGGCACATGTGATTGGTTAAGGGGTTACTGGGCAAGAATAATAACTGTATCGTCATCACCGTCTTCCTTCATTTCAATGGAAAGGTGATATCACGAGAGATTTACTCCAGTGTTGGATTTACTGCTTCAAATTAAATACTGAGGCGATTTTTGCAAGGTAAGAACCTGTGTTGTCTATATTTTCTATAGAAAGTCAAAACGTTTTAGTGACGAAGCATTTATTTGTAGGAGTATTGCTAGTTATTTCTGGGAAAAAATGACAAAACAACTCAAATAAATGTTTGTGAGCAGTTTTGTGTGAAACCGCGAGATGCGTCGCGTCTAACGCACGAGCCCCGATGAGAGATCGCATTCGCTTCTTCTTGCGTTTGAACGGACAATTTCATACTACAAAATGTCAAATTACATGATATATTGTCTGTTTTGTCCCAAGTGAACATAAACAGTTGATGAAGAAATCGCGAATCGAAATCTAGTATCAACACTTCCGAGAATGATTATCAGCGTTGTGTCTGACAGCGCGAGGCATCTCATTTTTACTCGCATCTTCATGGAGGTTTGTCGGTTGTATGTAGTTTCACAATCTCAATCAAGTAATCTCTGAAATGAATACAGATGTAACAGCACGAAAATAATGAGACTTCACAGTTCTCAAAAGATTAAACTCACTAAAACAAGCCGCACAGACTGTGCCTTGAATGAAATGCGTTTAAAATCCTCTTAAAGAGACAGTAACAATTTTCCAAGTAAATAAAAAGTAGGCCTACAAATGGTTTTCACCCCAAAAATAAATTTCTCTCATCGTATACTCACCCTCATTGCATCCCAGATGTGTATTGTTTTCTTTCTTCTAGTGAACACAAATTAAGCTTTTTAGAAGATTATCTCAACCCTGTTGGACCTTTCAATGACTTGAATGGTGATCAGAACTCAGAAGCTGCAAAAATCAAATAAATGCAGCATAAAAGTAATCCATACCACTCCAGTGGTTAAATCCATGCCTTCAGAAGTGATATTATAGGTGTGGGTTAGAAATAGACCTATATATATATACTTCAAGATGACATCACTCTGAAGTACTGCGTAAAGAATATCCCACATTCGCCCTTAGGGGGCGCTACAGGCCATGCCCAAAATTCCCATTTTCTGGTCAAAAATGTTCTAATGTTGTATATTGATACTACAGGCCAACAGGAATTCACAAACCAAGAGTGGCCCACATTCGCCCTTATGGGGCGCTACAGGCCACGCCCTAAATTCCCATTTGCTGGTCAAAAATGTTCTAATTTGGTACATTGATACTACAGGCCAACAGGAACCCACAAACAAAGAATTGCCCATATTCGCCATTAGGGGGCGCTACAGGCTATGCCCAAAATTCCCATTTTATGGTCAAAAATTTTCTAATTTGGTATATTGACACTACAGGCCAACAGAAATCCACAAACCAAGAATGTCTCACATTTGCCCTTAGGGGGTGCTAAAGGACATTCCCAAATTGCACATTTTTTTGTCAAATACTTTCTAATTTGGTACATTAATACTACAGGCCAACAGGAACCTACAAACCAAGAATGGCTCACATTCGCCCTTAGGGGGCGGTACAGGCCATGCCCAAATGTCAATTTTTCAAAGTGATTGTATTTCCACCCCATTTATTTAGTTTTTCTGAAACCTGGTGAACATACCTCATTTCTCATTGTAAACAAAAAACCCTACAGGATCCATAAGGTCCGGCATGATGGATTTTCCTGTACACTGAAAATGTTTAGTTTAGGATTCAGACAGAAAGACATGTTTTTTGGATTTTTTCATTGGGAGGGTTTAACCCCAACCCTCTATTGATCAATTTTAAATGATTTGCCATTTTGAGGAGGAATCGCATTGCTGCTTGCAGCTATATTTTTGAGTTGTTGCTGTGTCCATCATCCTTTGTTTTCCGAAAGCCACCAAGTGGAAATGAGCCCGGTAACTAAAGGCACCAGGGTTGCGGTGCCACCGGCTTGGGCCCGTCATCGCTGCTTGCAGCTTTAATTATTATTATTAGTGCCCAAGCCTGAAAAGGCGAAGGCCCTATTGTTTTCCTTAGGATTATTATTATTATTATTATTATTATTATTATTATTATTATTTTATCGACTATTCGGGCACTTTTGGGGGCCTTAACATGCTCTAAAACTCTTGAAACTTTGCACACGGGTCAGAACCTGCGGCCATCAGGGCTGGGCTGAAGATGGTACCCGGGCGTGGCAGGGGGGCTCAGCAGCGCCCCCTGGAACGGGGTCCGAAACCTTGGTCCATAAATCAAACACACTTGCATGTAATAATATGAAAGTCGGTACACATATAGATCTCATCGTTTCATATATACTTCATGCTCTTACTTTTTACCTCAGCCCAACAGGAAGTCGGCTATTTAGGGTTGTTTGGAAAACGTATACAATGGAATTTGAAATACTCCTCCTAGAGAAATCATTTAATCGCCACGAATCTCAGTCAGCATGAAGTCAAGACATTGAGGATGAAAAATTGCCAGCGGATTTTTGATATCTCGAACGGTTTGGCCGTGGCGAGGAAACAAATTTATGGCGAGAAAAGTGAGACAGGAAGTGTGTTATAACTTCTGCATAAATTAACAGATCTTGATGAAACTTCAGCAGTGTGTTCGTTGTAAGAGGCCGATCACATGGATGTGACTATTGTGAGTCAAAGTTATAGCGCCACCAACTGGCAGCAGGAAGTGTGTCACTTTCAAAATGCTTTGAAATCACCCTCTTGTTTTTACCCGATTTGCTTCAAACTTTACGTGTATAATGTAAACACACGGCAGATTTAGACCTGTGAAAGGATTATTGATATCTTAGATACTGTTGCCGTGGCAACACTTCAAACTTTACTTTTCTTTATTGATGCTTTTGAGACTCTTAACATACTTGAAATTGCATGAAACTCGACAGAGACGTCACATTTATTAGCCAGTAGACGTGCAAAGTTTCAGAAATGGGTGTGGTGAGGGGCTCAGTAGCGCCACCTTTTGACAAAAAAGTGGGGGGTTAGTTTCATCTACAGGTACAAAAATTGGTAGTGATATAGTTCTCCTCAAGCCGGACAACTTTCTAATTTACAGTCATTAGCTCCGACCAACAGAAAGTCAGATATTTTGGTTTGAATGTGGAGAAAATGTCAGAATTTTGCAAGTCACTCTCTAAGACTTTGTGTGTGAGGAGTAGGAAGGGAGGGGGTCTTGTGAAGTAATACATAGGGCTATACTGCCCTCTTGTGTTCAACATAGTATGGGTTACATTAACTTTTGCACGATATTCTAATTTTTCGAGTTTCACCTGTATGCAGAGTTGACAGAAAAATGTTACACACGCCGTAGCAGGTGAATACAACAAAGAACTAAAGCCTAAAAAACTAAAGTTTAATCCACTGTCTGTTCATTCTCTGAGTGGCAATTACAAGAAATGTCCAATAGATGGCATCCAAGCCTCATTGTTCAATGATTTACAACAGGTCTGAGTCCAGAATGGGCAGGGACTGAGTTCAACAGTTGCTTGAGCTCTTTTGCAGTCGAATCCCAGAAAAAAGGCAAACAATGTGTCCCCACTCAATATATACATCAACTGAGTGGAGGATACAATTTTTAACAACCTTTAACCATTTACAGCCAGAGCGTTCAAATTTGGGAACAATTATTCCCATGGTTCCTGTCTCAGTGTCATCGTCGTCCGATCACCGATTTTATTTCTGAAGTCTGCCCAGATACTCATGACAATACAAGCTAAAGGCACATGTGATTGGTTAAGGGGTTACTGGGCAAGAATAATAACTGTATCGTCATCACCGTCTTCCTTCATTTCAATGGAAAGGTGATATCACGAGAGATTTACTCCAGTGTTGGATTTACTGCTTCAAATTAAATACTGAGGCGATTTTTGCAAGGTAAGAACGTGTGTTGTCTATATTTTCTATAGAAAGTCAAAACGTTTTAGTTACGAAGCATTTATTTGTAGGAGTATTGCTAGTTATTTCTGGAAAAAAATGACAAAACAACTCAAATAAATGTTTGTGAGCAGTTTTGTGTGAAACCGCGAGATGCGTCGCGTCTAACGCACGAGCCCCGATGAGAGATCGCATTCGCTTCTTCTTGCGTTTGAACGGACAATTTCATACTACAAAATGTCAAATTACATGATATATTGTCTGTTTTGTCCCAAGTGAACATAAACAGTTGATGAAGAAATCGCGAATCGAAATCTAGTATCAACACTTCCGAGAATGATTATCAGCTTTGTGCCTGACAGCGCGAGGCATCTCATTTTTACTCGCATCTTCATGGAGGTTTGTCGGTTGTATGTAGTTTCACAATCTCAATCAAGTAATCTCTGAAATGAATACAGATGTAACAGCACGAAAATAATGAGACTTCACAGTTCTCAAAAGATTAAACTCACTAAAACAAGCCGCACAGAGTGTGCCTTGAATGAAATGCGTTTAAAATCCTCTTAAAGAGACAGTAACAATTTTCCAAGTAAATAAAAAGTAGGCCTACAAATGGTTTTCACCCCAAAAATAAATTTCTCTCATCGTATACTCACCCTCATTGCATCCCAGATGTGTATTGTTTTCTTTCTTCTAGTGAACACAAATTAAGCTTTTTAGAAGATTATCTCAACCCTGTTGGACCTTTCAATGACTTGAATGGTGATCAGAACTCAGAAGCTACAAAAATCAAATAAATGCAGCATAAAAGTAATCCATACCACTCCAGTGGTTAAATCCATGCCTTCAGAAGTGATATTATAGGTGTGGGTTAGAAATAGACCTATATATATATACTTCAAGATGACATCACTCTGAAGTACTGCGTAAAGAATATCCCACATTCGCCCTTAGGGGGCGCTACAGGCCATGCCCAAAATTCCCATTTTCTGGGCAAAAATGTTCTAATTTTGTATATTGATCCTACAGGCCAACAGTAATCCACAAACCAAGAATGGCCCACATTCGCCCTTAGGGGGCGCTACAGGCCACGCCCTAAATTCCCATTTGCTGGTCAAAAATGTTCTAATTTGGTACATTGATACTACAGGCCAACAGGAACCCACAAACAAAGAATTGCCCATATTCGCCATTAGGGGGCGCTACAGGCTATGCCCAAAATTCCCATTTTATGGTCAAAAATTTTCTAATTTGGTCTATTGACACTACAGGCCAACAGAAATCCACAAACCAAGAATGTCTCACATTTGCCCTTAGGGGGCGCTAAAGGACATTCCCAAATTGCACATTTTTTTGTCAAATACTTTCTAATTTGGTACATTAATACTACAGGCCAACAGGAACCTACAAACCAAGAATGGCTCACATTCGCCCTTAGGGGGCGCTACAGGCCATGCCCAAATGTCAATTTTTCAAAGTGATTGTATTTCCACCCCATTTATTTAGTTTTTCTGAAACCTGGTGAACATACCTCATTTCTCATTGTAAACAAAAAAACCTCCAGGATCCATAAGGTCTGGCATGATGGATTTTCCTGTACACTGAAAATGTTTAGTTTAGGATTCAGACAGAAAGACATGTTTTTTGGATTTTTTCATTGGGAGGGTTTAACCCCAACCCTCTATTGATCAATTTTAAATGATTTGCCATTTTGAGGAGGAATCGCATTGCTGCTTGCAGCTATATTTTTGAGTTGTTGCTGTGTCCACCATCCTTTGTTTTCCGAAAGCCACCAAGTGGAAATGAGCCCGGTAACTAAAGGCACCAGGGTTGCGGTGCCACCGGCTTGGGCCCGTCATCGCTGCTTGCAGCTTTAATTATTATTATTATTATTATTTTATCGACTATTCGGGCACTTTTGGGGGCCTTAACATGCTCTAAAACTCTTGAAACTTTGCACACGGGTCAGAACCTGCGGCCATCAGGGCTGGGCTGAAGATGGTACCCGGGCGTGGCAGGGGGGCTCAGCAGCGCCCCCTGGAACGGGGTCCGAAACCTTGGTCCATAAATCAAACACACTTGCATGTAATAATATGAAAGTCGGTACACATATAGATCTCATCGTTTCATATATACTTCATGCTCTTACTTTTTACCTCAGCCCAACAGGAAGTCGGCTATTTAGGGTTGTTTGGAAAACGTATACAATGGAATTTGAAATACTCCTCCTAGAGAAATCATTTAATCGCCACGAATCTCAGTCAGCATGAAGTCAAGACATTGAGGATGAAAAATTGCCAGCGGATTTTTGATATCTCGAACGGTTTGGCCGTGGCGAGGAAACAAATTTATGGCGAGAAAAGTGAGACAGGAAGTGTGTTATAACTTCTGCATAAATTAACAGATCTAGATGAAACTTCAGCAGTGTGTTCGTTGTAAGAGGCCGATCACATGGATGTGACTATTGTGAGTCAAAGTTATAGCGCCACCAACTGGCAGCAGGAAGTGTCACTTTCAAAATGCTTTGAAATCACCCTCTTGTTTTTACCCGATTTGCTTCAAACTTTACGTGTATAATGTAAACACACGGCAGATTTAGACCTGTGAAAGGATTATTGATATCTTAGATACTGTTGCCGTGGCAACGCTTCAAACTTTACTTTTCTTTATTGATGCTTTTGAGACTCTTAACATACTTGAAATTGCATGAAACTCGACAGAGACGTCACATTTATTAGCCAGTAGACATGTGCAAAGTTTCAGAAATGGGTGTGGTGAGGGGCTCAGTAGCGCCACCTTTTGACAAAAAAGTGGGGGGTTAGTTTCATCTACAGGTACAAAAATTGGTATTGATATAGTTCTCCTCAAGCCGGACAACTTTCTAATTTACAGTCATTAGCTCCGACCAACAGAAAGTCAGATATTTTGGTTTGAATGTGGAGAAAATGTCAGAATTTTGCAAGTCACTCTCTGAGACTCTGTGAGTTTGTAGGGGAGGGGGGACGTTGGGTCTTGTGAAGTAATACATAGGGCTATACTGCCCTCTTGTGTTCAACATAGTATGGGTTACATTAACTTTTGCACGATATTCTAATTTTTCGAGTTTCACCTGTATGCAGAGTTGACAGAAAAATGTTACACACGCCGTAGCAGGTGAATACAACAAAGAACTAAAGCCTAAAAAACTAAAATTTAATCCACTGTCTGTTCATTCTCTGAGTGGCAATTACAAGAAATGTCCAATAGATGGCATCCAAGCCTCATTGTTCTATTATTTACAACAGGCTGAGTCCAGAATGGGCAGGGACTGAGTTCAACAGTTGCTTGAGCTCTTTTGCCGTCGAATCCCAGAAAAAAGGCAAACACTGTGTCCCCACTCAATATATACATCAACTGAGTGGCGGATACAATTTTTAACAACCTTTAACCATTTACAGCCAGAGCGTTTAAATTTGGGAACAATTATTCCCATAGTTTCTGTCTCAGTGTCATCGTCGTCCAATCACCGATTTTATTTCTGAAATCTGCCCAGATACTCATGACAATACAAGCTAAAGGCACATGTGATTGGTTAAGGGGTTACTGGGCAAGAATAATAACTGTATCGTCATCACCGTCTTCCTTCATTTCAATGGGACGGTGATATCACGAGAGATTTACTCCAGTGTTGGATTTACTGCTTCAAATTAAATACTGAGGCGATTTTTGCAAGGTAAGAACGTGTTGTCTATATTTTCTATAGAAAGTCAAAACGTTTTAGTTACGAAGCATTTATTTGTAGGAGTATTGCTAGTTATTTCTGGAAAAAAAATGACGAAACAACTCAAATAAATGTTTGTGAGCAGTTTTGTGTGAAACCGCGAGCAGCGTCACGTCTAACTCACGAGCCCCGATGAGAGATCGCATTCGCTTCTTCTTGCGTTTGAACGGACAATTTCATAACAACAAAATGTCAAAATACATGATATATTGTCTGTTTTGTCTCAAGTGACCATAAACAGTTGATGAAGAAATCGCGAATCTAAATCTAGTATCAACACTTCCGAGAATGATTATCAGCTTTGTGTCTGACAGCGCGAGGAATCTCATTTTTACTCGCATCTTCATGGAGGTTTGTCGGTTGTATGTAGTTTCACAATCTCAATCAATTAATCTCTGAAATGAATACAGATGTAACAGCACGAAAATAATGAGATTCACAGTTCTCAAAAGATTATATCTCAATAAAACAAGCCGCAAAGACGGCTTGAATGAAATGCGTTTAAAATCCTCTTAAAGAGACAGTAACAATTTTCCAAGTAAATAAAAAGTAGCCTACAAATGGTTTTCACCCCCAAAATAAATTTCTCTCATCGTATACTCACCCTCATTCCATCCCAGATGTGTATTATTTTCTTTCTTCTAGTGAACACAAATTAAGCTTTTTAGAAGATTATCTCAACCCTGTTGGACCTTTCAATGACTTGAATGGTGATCAGAACTCAGAAGCTACAAAAATCACATAAATGCAGCATAAAAGTAATCCATACCACTCCTGTGGTTTAATCCATGCCTTCAGAAGTGATATTATAGGTGTGGGTTAGATACAGACCTATATATATATATACTTAAAGATGACATCACTCTGAAGTACTGCGTAAAGAATATCCCACATTCGCCCTAAGGGGGCGCTACAGGCCATGCCCAAAATTCCCATTTTCTGGTCAAAAATGTTCTAATTTTGTATATTGATACTACAGGCCAACAGGAATCCACAAACCAAGAATGGCCCACATTCGCCCTTAGGGGGCGCTACAGGCCATACCCAAAATTCCCATTTTCTGGTCAAAAATGTTCTAATTTTGTAGATTGATACTACAGGCCAACAGGAATCCACAAACCAAGAATGGCCCACATTCGCCCTTAGGGGGCGCTACAGGCCATGCCCTAAATTCCCATTTGCTGGTCAAAAATGTTCTAATTTGGTATATTGACACTACAGGCCAACAGAAATCCACAAACCAAGAATGTCTCACATTCGCCCTTAGGGGGCGCTAAAGGCCATTCCCAAATTGCACATTTTTTTGTCAAATACTTTCTAAATTGGTACATTAATACTACAGGCCAACAGGAACCTACAAACCAAGAATGGCTCACATTCACCCTTAGGGGGAGCTACAGGCCATGCCCAAATGTCATTTTTTCAAAGTGTTTGTATTTCCAACACATTTATTTAGTTTTTCTGAAACCTGGTGAACAAACCTCATTTCTCATTGTAAACAAAAAACCCTACAGGATCCATAAGGTCCGACATGATGGATTTTCCTGTACACTGAAAATGTTTAGTTTAGGATTCTGACAGAAAGACATGTTTTTTGGATTTTTTCATTGGGAGGGTTTAACCCCAACCCTCTATTGATCAATTTTAAATGATTTGCCATTTTGAGGAGGAATCGCATTGCTGCTTGCAGCTATATTTTTGAGTTGTTGCTGTGTCCATCATCCTTTGTTTTCCGAAAGCCACCAAGTGGAAATGAGCCCGGTAACTAAAGGCACCAGGGTTGCGGTGCCACCGGCTTGGGCCCGTCATCGCTGCTTGCAGCTTTAATTATTATTATTATTATTATTATTTTATCGACTATTCGGGCACTTTTGGGGGCCTTAACATGCTCTAAAACTCTTGAAACTTTGCACACGGGTCAGAACCTGCGGCCATCAGGGCTGGGCTGAAGATGGTACCCGGGCGTGGCAGGGGGTTTCAGCAGCGCCCCCTGGAACGGGGTCCGAAACCATGGTCCATAAATCAAACACACTTGCATGTAATAATATGAAAGTCGGTACACATATAGATCTCATCGTTTCATATATACTTCATGCTCTTACTTTTTACCTCAGCCCAACAGGAAGTCGGCTATTTAGGGTTGTTTGGAAAACGTATACAATGGAATTTGAAATACTCCTCCTAGAGAAATCATTTAATCGCCACGAATCTCAGTCAGCATGAAGTCAAGACATTGAGGATGAAAAATTGCCAGCGGATTTTTGATATCTCGAACGGTTTGGCCGTGGCGAGGAAACAAATTTATGGCGAGAAAAGTGAGACAGGAAGTGTGTTATAACTTCTGCATAAATTAACAGATCTTGATGAAACTTCAGCAGTGTGTTCGTTGTAAGAGGCCGATCACATGGATGTGACTATTGTGAGTCAAAGTTATAGCGCCACCAACTGGCAGCAGGAAGTGTGTCACTTTCAAAATGCTTTGAAATCACCCTCTTGTTTTTACCCGATTTGCTTCAAACTTTACGTGTATAATGTAAACACACGGCAGATTTAGACCTGTGAAAGGATTATTGATATCTTAGATACTGTTGCCGTGGCAACACTTCAAACTTTACTTTTCTTTATTGATGCTTTTGAGACTCTTAACATACTTGAAATTGCATGAAACTCGACAGAGACGTCACATTTATTAGCCAGTAGACATGTGCAAAGTTTCAGAAATGGGTGTGGTGAGGGGCTCAGTAGCGCCACCTTTTGACAAAAAAGTGGGGGGTTAGTTTCATCTACAGGTACAAAAATTGGTATTGATATAGTTCTCCTCAAGCCGGACAACTTTCTAATTTACAGTCATTAGCTCCGACCAACAGAAAGTCAGATATTTTGGTTTGAATGTGGAGAAAATGTCAGAATTTTGCAAGTCACTCTCTAAGACTTTGTGTGTGAGGAGTAGGAAGGGAGGGGGGCTTGTGAAGTAATACATAGGGCTATACTGCCCTCTTGTGTTCAACATAGTATGGGTTACATTAACTTTTGCACGATATTCTAATTTTTCGAGTTTCACCTGTATGCAGAGTTGACAGAAAAATGTTACACACGCCGTAGCAGGTGAATACAACAAAGAACTAAAGCCTAAAAAACTAAAGTTTAATCCACTGTCTGTTCATTCTCTGAGTGGCAATTACAAGAAATGTCCAATAGATGGCATCCAAGCCTCATTGTTCAATGATTTACAACAGGTCTGAGTCCAGAATGGGCAGGGACTGAGTTCAACAGTTGCTTGAGCTCTTTTGCAGTCGAATCCCAGAAAAAAGGCAAACAATGTGTCCCCACTCAATATATACATCAACTGAGTGGAGGATACAATTTTTAACAACCTTTAACCATTTACAGCCAGAGCGTTCAAATTTGGGAACAATTATTCCCATGGTTCCTGTCTCAGTTTCATCGTCGTCCAATCACCGATTTCATTTCTGAAATCTGCCCAGATACTCATGACAATACAAGCTAAAGACACATGTGATTGGTTAAGGGGATTTTATTTCTGAAATCTGCCCAGATACTCATGACAATACAAGCTAATGGCACATGTGATTGGTTAAGGGTTCCTGGGCAAGAATAATAACTGTTTCGTCATCACCGTCTTCCTTCATTTCAATGGGAAGGTGATATCACGAGAGATTTACTCCAGTGTTGGATTTACTGCTTCAAATTAAATACTGAGGCGATTTTTGCAAGGTAAGAACATGTGTTGTCTATATTTTCTATTGAAAGTCAAAACGTTTTAGTTACGAAGCATTTATTTGCAGGAGTATTGCTAGTTATTTCTGGAAAAAAAATGACGTGACTCTATTTGTTCATCGGACAGGCAGCTAGCCTCTATTTTTAATACATTTCGGTGAAACTTGCTAATTAAACATTAGATACTTTTAGATACACTTTTGTTTGCCAATGTTGTCGCTTGTGAAAAATCCACCTGAATTAATGTGAGACCGAGAGCAGACGCTGTTCAGATGTTTTTTAAGCAGTTTTTTTTAACCCATCTGAATGCCCGGATGCGTGTTTTATTTCCAACTCTGTTCGTGGTGGCGCAGGAAAATTAATACTGTAGAAACATCAGCTGACGCTTGAAAAAAATATGTAGAACAAGAGCGAAAATAACTTTGTAATTATTTTGGATGAATTGCATATTGCACCGCTCGATTTGAACGTAGATGTCGAACACTGCAAATTATTAAAACGTGAAAAGACCGATCCAAACTTGCACGCTTGCAAATTGTCCCGTTTGACAGCTTTGTCAATCACAAGCAGGAGCGAGAGACGCAAAATAACGGCATATGCGTTTTGGATTAACGGGTTGATGAAGGTTTATACGTGTAACATCGTAAATTCAGTGAAATGCGCTTCCCTGCTCACGTCTAGCAGCGTCACTTCTAACTCACGAGCCCCGATGAGAGATCGCATTCGCTTCTTCTTGCGTTTGAACGGACAATTTCATAACAACAAAATGTCAAAATACATGATATATTGTCTGTTTTGTCTCAAGCGAACATAAACAGTTGATGAAGATATCGCGAATCTAAATCTAGTATCAACACTTCCGAGAACGATTATCAGCGTTGTGCCTGACAACGCGAGGCATCTCATTTTTACTCGCATCTTCATGGAGGTTTGTCGGTTGTATGTAGTTTCACAATCTCAATCAATTAATCTCTGAAATGAATACAGATGTAACAGCACGAAAATAATGAGACTTCACAGTTCTCAAAAGATTATATCTCAATAAAACAAGCCGCACAGACGGCTTGACGGCTTGAATGAAATGCGTTTAAAATCATCTTAAAGAGACAGTAACAATTTTCCAAGTAAATAAAAAGTAGCCTACAAATGGTTTTCACCCCAAAAATAAATTTCTCTCATCGTATACTCACCCTCATTCCATCCCAGATGTGTATTATTTTCTTTCTTCTAGTGAACACAAATTAAGCTTTTTAGAAGATTATCTCAACCCTGTTGGACCTTTCAATGACTTGAATGGTGATCAGAACTCAGAAGCTACAAAAATCACATAAATGCAGCATCAAAGTAATCCATACCACTCCTGTGGTTTAATCCATGCCTTCAGAAGTGATATTATAGGTGTGGGTTAGAAACAGACCTATATATACTTAAAGATGACATCACTCTGAAGTACTGCGTAAAGAATATCCCGCATTCGCCCTTAGGGGGCGCTACAGGCCATGACCAAAATTCCCATTTTCTGGTCAAAAATGTTCTAATTTTGTATATTGATACTACAGGCCAAAAGGAATCCACAAACCAAGAATGGCCCACATTCGCCCTTAGGGGGCGCTAAAGGCCATGCCCAAAATTCCCATTTTCTGGTCAAAAATGTTCTAATTTTGTAGATTGATACTACAGGCCAACAGGAATCCACAAACCAAGAATGGCCCACATTCGCCCTTAGGGGGCGCTACAGGCCACGCCCTAAATTCCCATTTGCTGGTCAAAAATGTTCTAATTTGGTACATTGATACTACAGGCCAACAGGAACCCACAAACAAAGAATTGCCCATATTCGCATTAGGGGGCGCTACAGGCTATGCCCAAAATTCCCATTTTATGGTCAAAAATGTTCTAATTTGGTATATTGGCACTACAGGCCAACAGAAATCCACAAACCAAGAATGTCTCACATTCGCCCTTAGGGGGCGCTAAAGGCCATTCCCAAATTGCACATTTTTTTGTCAAATACTTTCCAATTTGGTACATTAATACTACAGGCCAACAGGAACCTACAAACCAAGAATGGCTCACATTCACCCTTAGGGGGCGCTACAGGCCATGCCCAAATTTCATTTTTTCAAAGTGATTGTATTTCCAACACATTTATTTAGTTTTTCTGAAACCTGGTGAACATACCTCATTTCTCATTGTAAACAAAAAACCCTACAGGATCCATAAGGTCCGACATGATGGATTTTCCTGTACACTGAAAATGTTTAGTTTAGGATTAAGACAGAAAGACATGTTTTTTGGATTTTTTCATTGGGAGGGTTTAACCCCAACCCTCTATTGATCAATTTTAAATGATTTGCCATTTTGAGGAGGAATCGCATTGCTGCTTGCAGCTATATTTTTGAGTTGTTGCTGTGTCCATCATCCTTTGTTTTCCGAAAGCCACCAAGTGGAAATGAGCCCGGTAACTAAAGGCACCAGGGTTGCGGTGCCACCGGCTTGGGCCCGTCATCGCTGCTTGCAGCTTTAATTATTATTAGGGCCCAAGCCTGAAAAGGCGAAGGCCCTATTGTTTTCCTTAGGATTATTAGGGCCCAAGCCTGAAAAGGCGAAGGCCCTATTGTTTTCCTTAGGATTATTAGGGCCCAAGCCTTGAAAAGGCGAAGGCCCTATTGTTTTCCTTAGGATTATTATTAGGGCCCAAGCCTTGAAAAGGCGAAGGCCCTATTGTTTTCCTTAGGATTATTATTATTATTATTATTATTATTATTATTATTTTATCGACTATCCGGGCACTTTTGGGGGCCTTACCGTGCTCTAAAACTCTTGAAACTTTGCACACGGGTCAGAACCCGCGGCCATCAGAGCTGGGCTGAAGATGGTACCCGGGCGTGGCAGGGGGGCTTAACAGCGCCCCCTGGAATGGGGTCCGAAACCTTGGTCCATAAATCAAACACACTTGCATGTAATAATATGAAAGTCGGTACACACATAGATCTCATCGTTTCATATATACTTCATGCTCTTACTTTTTACCTCAGCCCAACAGGAAGTCGGCTATTTAGGGTTGTTTGGAAAACGTATACAATGGAATTTGAAATACTCCTCCTAGAGAAATCATTTAATCGCCACGAATCTCAGTCAGCATGAAGTCAAGACATTGAGGATGAAAAATTGCCAGCGGATTTTTGATATCTCGAACGGTTTGGCCGTGGCGAGGAAACAAATTTATGGCGAGAAAAGTGAGACAGGAAGTGTGTTATAACTTCTGCATAAATTAACAGATCTTGATGAAATTTCAGCAGTGTGTTCGTTGTAAGAGGCCGATCACATGGATGTGACTGTTGTGAGTCAAAGTTATAGCGCCACCAACTGGCAGCAGGAAGTGTGTCACTTTCAAAATGCTTTGAAATCACCCTCTTGTTTTTACCCGATTTGCTTCAAACTTTACGTGTATAATGTAAACACACGGCAGATTTAGACCTGTGAAAGGATTATTGATATCTTTGAGACTGTTGCCGTGGCAACGCTTCAAACTTTACTTTTCTTTATTGATGCTTTTGAGACTCTTAACATACTTGAAATTGCATGAAACTCGACAGACACGTCACATTTATTAGCCAGTAGACATGTGCAAAGTTTCAGAAATGGGTGTTGTGAGGGGCTCAGTAGCGCCACCTTTTGACAAAAAAGTGGGGGGTTAGTTTCATCTACAGGTACAAAAATTGGTATTGATATAGTTCTCCTCAAGCCGGACAACTTTCTAATTTACAGTCATTAGCTCCGACCAACAGAAAGTCAGATATTTTGGTTTGAATGTGGAGAAAATGTCAGTTTTGCAAGTCACTCTCTGAGACTCTGTGAGTTTGTAGGGGAGGGGGGACGTTGGGTCTTGTGAAGTAATACATAGGGCTATACTGCCCTCTTGTGTTCAACATAGTATGGGTTACATTAACTTTTGCACGATATTCTAATTTTTCGAGTTTCACCTGTATGCAGAGTTGACAGAAAAATGTTACACACGCCGTAGCAGGTGAATACAACAAAGAACTAAAGCCTAAAAAACTAAAATTTAATCCACTGTTTGTTCATTCTCTGAGTGGCAATTACAAGAAATGTCCAATAGATGGCATCCAAGCCTCATTGTTCTATTATTTACAACAGGCTGAGTCCAGAATGGGCAGGGACTGAGTTCAACAGTTGCTTGAGCTCTTTTGCCGTCGAATCCCAGAAAAAAGGCAAACACTGTGTCCCCACTCACTATATACATCAACTGAGTGGCGGATAAAATTTTTAACAACCTTTAACCATTTACAGCCAGAGCGTTCAAATTTGGGAACAATTATTCCCATGGTTTCTGTCTCAGTGTCATCGTCGTCCAATCACCGATTTTATTTCTGAAATCTGCCCAGATACACATGACAATACAAGCTAAAGGCACATGTGATTGGTTAAGGGGTTACTGGGCAAGAATAATAACTGTATCGTCATCACCGTCTTCCTTCATTTCAATGGGAAGGTGATATCACGAGAGATTTACTCCAGTGTTGGATTTACTGCTTCAAATTAAATACTGAGGCGATTTTTGCAAGGTAAGAACGTGTTGTCTATATTTTCTATAGAAAGTCAAAACGTTTTAGTTACGAAGCATTTATTTGTAGGAGTATTGCTAGTTATTTCTGGAAAAAAATGACGAAACAACTCAAATAAATGTTTGTGAGCAGTTTTGTGTGAAACCGCGAGCAGCGTCACGTCTAACTCACAAGCCACGATGAGAGATCGCATTCGCTTCTTCTTGCGTTTGAACGGACAATTTCATAACAACAAAATGTCAAAATACATGATATATTGTCTGTTTTTTCTCAAGTGACCATAAACAGTTGATGAAGAAATCGCGAATCTAAATCTAGTATCAACACTTCCGAGAATGATTATCAGCGTTGTGCCTGACAGCGCGAGGAATCTCATTTTTACTCGCATCTTCATGGAGGTTTGTCGGTTGTATGTAGTTTCACAATCTCAATCAATTAATCTCTGAAATGAATACAGATGTAACAGCACGAAAATAATGAGATTCACAGTTCTCAAAATATATCTCAATAAAACAAGCCGCACAGACGGCTTGACGGCTTGTATGAAATGCGTTTAAAATCCTCTTAAAGAGACAGTAACAATTTTCCAAGTAAATAAAAAGTAGCCTACAAATGGTTTTCACCCCAAAAATAAATTTATCTCATCGTATACTCACCCTCATTCCATCCCAGATGTGTATTATTTTCTTTCTTCTAGTGAACACAAATTAAGCTTTTTAGAAGATTATCTCAACCCTGTTGGACCTTTCAATGACTTGAATGGTGATCAGAACTCAGAAGCTACAAAAATCACATAAATGCAGCATAAAAGTAATCCATACCACTCCTGTGGTTTAATCCATGCCTTCAGAAGTGATATTATAGGTGTGGGTTAGAAACAGACCTATATATACTTAAAGATGACATCACTCTGAAGTACTGCGTAAAGAATATCCCGCATTCGCCCTTAGGGGGCGCTACAGGCCATGACCAAAATTCCCATTTTCTGGTCAAAAATGTTCTAATTTTGTATATTGATACTACAGGCCAAAAGGAATCCACAAACCAAGAATGGCCCACATTCGCCCTTAGGGGGCGCTAAAGGCCATGCCCAAAATTCCCATTTTCTGGTCAAAAATGTTCTAATTTTGTAGATTGATACTACAGGCCAACAGGAATCCACAAACCAAGAATGGCCCACATTCGCCCTTAGGGGGCGCTACAGGCCACGCCCTAAATTCCCATTTGCTGGTCAAAAATGTTCTAATTTGGTACATTGATACTACAGGCCAACAGGAACCCACAAACAAAGAATTGCCCATATTCGCATTAGGGGGCGCTACAGGCTATGCCCAAAATTCCCATTTTATGGTCAAAAATGTTCTAATTTGGTATATTGGCACTACAGGCCAACAGAAATCCACAAACCAAGAATGTCTCACATTCGCCCTTAGGGGGCGCTAAAGGCCATTCCCAAATTGCACATTTTTTTGTCAAATACTTTCCAATTTGGTACATTAATACTACAGGCCAACAGGAACCTACAAACCAAGAATGGCTCACATTCACCCTTAGGGGGCGCTACAGGCCATGCCCAAATTTCATTTTTTCAAAGTGATTGTATTTCCAACACATTTATTTAGTTTTTCTGAAACCTGGTGAACATACCTCATTTCTCATTGTAAACAAAAAACCCTACAGGATCCATAAGGTCCGACATGATGGATTTTCCTGTACACTGAAAATGTTTAGTTTAGGATTAAGACAGAAAGACATGTTTTTTGGATTTTTTCATTGGGAGGGTTTAACCCCAACCCTCTATTGATCAATTTTAAATGATTTGCCATTTTGAGGAGGAATCGCATTGCTGCTTGCAGCTATATTTTTGAGTTGTTGCTGTGTCCATCATCCTTTGTTTTCCGAAAGCCACCAAGTGGAAATGAGCCCGGTAACTAAAGGCACCAGGGTTGCGGTGCCACCGGCTTGGGCCCGTCATCGCTGCTTGCAGCTTTAATTATTATTAGGGCCCAAGCCTGAAAAGGCGAAGGCCCTATTGTTTTCCTTAGGATTATTAGGGCCCAAGCCTGAAAAGGCGAAGGCCCTATTGTTTTCCTTAGGATTATTAGGGCCCAAGCCTGAAAAGGCGAAGGCCCTATTGTTTTCCTTAGGATTATTAGGGCCCAAGCCTTGAAAAGGCGAAGGCCCTATTGTTTTCCTTAGGATTATTATTAGGGCCCAAGCCTTGAAAAGGCGAAGGCCCTATTGTTTTCCTTAGGATTATTATTATTATTATTATTATTATTATTATTTTATCGACTATCCGGGCACTTTTGGGGGCCTTACCGTGCTCTAAAACTCTTGAAACTTTGCACACGGGTCAGAACCCGCGGCCATCAGAGCTGGGCTGAAGATAGTACCCGGGCGTGGCAGGGGGGCTTAACAGCGCCCCCTGGAATGGGGTCCGAAACCTTGGTCCATAAATCAAACACACTTGCATGTAATAATATGAAAGTCGGTACACACATAGATCTCATCGTTTCATATATACTTCATGCTCTTACTTTTTACCTCAGCCCAACAGGAAGTCGGCTATTTAGGGTTGTTTGGAAAACGTATACAATGGAATTTGAAATACTCCTCCTAGAGAAATCATTTAATCGCCACGAATCTCAGTCAGCATGAAGTCAAGACATTGAGGATGAAAAATTGCCAGCGGATTTTTGATATCTCGAACGGTTTGGCCGTGGCGAGGAAACAAATTTATGGCGAGAAAAGTGAGACAGGAAGTGTGTTATAACTTCTGCATAAATTAACAGATCTTGATGAAATTTCAGCAGTGTGTTCGTTGTAAGAGGCCGATCACATGGATGTGACTGTTGTGAGTCAAAGTTATAGCGCCACCAACTGGCAGCAGGAAGTGTGTCACTTTCAAAATGCTTTGAAATCACCCTCTTGTTTTTACCCGATTTGCTTCAAACTTTACGTGTATAATGTAAACACACGGCAGATTTAGACCTGTGAAAGGATTATTGATATCTTTGAGACTGTTGCCGTGGCAACGCTTCAAACTTTACTTTTCTTTATTGATGCTTTTGAGACTCTTAACATACTTGAAATTGCATGAAACTCGACAGACACGTCACATTTATTAGCCAGTAGACATGTGCAAAGTTTCAGAAATGGGTGTTGTGAGGGGCTCAGTAGCGCCACCTTTTGACAAAAAAGTGGGGGGTTAGTTTCATCTACAGGTACAAAAATTGGTATTGATATAGTTCTCCTCAAGCCGGACAACTTTCTAATTTACAGTCATTAGCTCCGACCAACAGAAAGTCAGATATTTTGGTTTGAATGTGGAGAAAATGTCAGTTTTGCAAGTCACTCTCTGAGACTCTGTGAGTTTGTAGGGGAGGGGGGACGTTGGGTCTTGTGAAGTAATACATAGGGCTATACTGCCCTCTTGTGTTCAACATAGTATGGGTTACATTAACTTTTGCACGATATTCTAATTTTTCGAGTTTCACCTGTATGCAGAGTTGACAGAAAAATGTTACACACGCCGTAGCAGGTGAATACAACAAAGAACTAAAGCCTAAAAAACTAAAATTTAATCCACTGTCTGTTCATTCTCTGAGTGGCAATTACAAGAAATGTCCAATAGATGGCATCCAAGCCTCATTGTTCTATTATTTACAACAGGCTGAGTCCAGAATGGGCAGGGACTGAGTTCAACAGTTGCTTGAGCTCTTTTGCCGTCGAATCCCAGAAAAAAAGCAAACAATGTGTCCCCACTCACTATATACATCAACTGAGTGGCGGATACAATTTTTAACAACCTTTAACCATTTACAGCCAGAGCGTTCAAATTTGGGAACAATTATTCCCATGGTTTCTGTCTCAGTGTCATCGTCGTCCAATCACCGATTTTATTTCTGAAATCTGCCCAGATACTCATGACAATACAAGCTAAAGGCACATGTGATTGGTTAAGGGGTTACTGGGCAAGAATAATAACTGTATCGTCATCACCGTCTTCCTTCATTTCAATGGGAAGGTGATATCACGAGAGATTTACTCCAGTGTTGGATTTACTGCTTCAAATTAAATACTGAGGCGATTTTTGCAAGGTAAGAACGTGTTGTCTATATTTTCTATAGAAAGTCAAAACGTTTTAGTTACGAAGCATTTATTTGTAGGAGTATTGCTAGTTATTTCTGGAAAAAAATGACGAAACAACTCAAATAAATGTTTGTGAGCAGTTTTGTGTGAAACCGCGAGCAGCGTCACGTCTAACTCACGAGCCACGATGAGAGATCGCATTCGCTTCTTCTTGCGTTTGAACGGACAATTTCATAACAACAAAATGTCAAAATACATGATATATTGTCTGTTTTGTCTCAAGTGACCATAAACAGTTGATGAAGAAATCGCGAATCTAAATCTTGTATCAACACTTCCGAGAATGATTATCAGCGTTGTGTCTGACAGCGCGAGGAATCTCATTTTTACTCGCATCTTCATGGAGGTTTGTCGGTTGTATGTAGTTTCACAATCTCAATCAATTAATCTCTGAAATGAATACAGATGTAACAGCACGAAAATAATGAGATTCACAGTTCTCAAAAGATTATATCTCAATAAAACAAGCCGCACAGACGGCTTGAATGAAATGCGTTTAAAATCCTCTTAAAGAGACAGTAACAATTTTCCAAGTAAATAAAAAGTAGGCCTACAAATGGTTTTCACCCCAAAAATAAATTTCTCTCATCGTATACTCACCCTCATTCCATCCCAGATGTGTATTATTTTCTTTCTTCTAGTGAACACAAATTAAGCTTTTTAGAAGATTATCTCAACCCTGTTGGACCTTTCAATGACTTGAATGGTGATCAGAACTCAGAAGCTACAAAAATCACATAAATGCAGCATAAAAGTAATCCATACCACTCCTGTGGTTTAATCCATGCCTTCAGAAGTGATATTATAGGTGTGGGTTAGATACAGACCTATATATATATATATATATATATATATACTTAAAGATGACATCACTCTGAAGTACTGCGTAAAGAATATCCCACATTCGCCCTAAGGGGGCGCTACAGGCCATGCCCAAAATTCCCATTTTCTGGTCAAAAATGTTCTAATTTTGTATATTGATACTACAGGCCAACAGGAATCCACAAACCAAGAATGGCCCACATTCGCCCTTAGGGGGCGCTACAGGCCATACCCAAAATTCCCATTTTCTGGTCAAAAATGTTCTAATTTTGTAGATTGATACTACAGGCCAACAGGAATACACAAACCAAGAATGGCCCACATTCGCCCTTAGGGGGCGCTACAGGCCATGCCCTAAATTCCCATTTGCTGGTCAAAAATGTTCTAATTTGGTACATTGATACTACAGGCCAACAGGAACCCACAAACAAAGAATTGCCCATATTCGCATTAGGGGGCGCTACAGGCTATGCCCAAAATTCCCATTTTATGGTCAAATGTTCTAATTTGGTATATTGACACTACAGGCCAACAGAAATCCACAAACCAAGAATGTCTCACATTCGCCCTTAGGGGGTGCTAAAGGCCATTCCCAAATTGCACATTTTTTTGTCAAATACTTTCTAATTTGGTACATTAATACTACAGGCCAACAGGAACCTACAAACCAAGAATGGCTCACATTCACCCTTAGGCGGCGCTACAGGCCATGCCCAAATGTCATTTTTTCAAAGTGATTGTATTTCCAACACATTTATTTAGTTTTTCTGAAACCTGGTGAACAAACGTCATTTCTCATTGTAAACAAAAAACCCTACAGGATCCATAAGGTCCGACATGATGGATTTTCCTGTACACTGAAAATGTTTAGTTTAGGATTCTGACAGAAAGACATGTTTTTTGGATTTTTTCATTGGGAGGGTTTAACCCCAACCCTCTATTGATCAATTTTAAATGATTTGCCATTTTGAGGAGAAATCGCATTGCTGCTTGCAGCTATATTTTTGAGTTGTTGCTGTGTCCATCATCCTTTGTTTTCCGAAAGCCACCAAGTGGAAATGAGCCCGGTAACTAAAGGCACCAGGGTTGCGGTGCCACCGGCTTGGGCCCGTCATCGCTGCTTGCAGCTTTAATTATTATTATTATTATTATTATTATTTTATCGACTATCCGGGCACTTTTGGGGGCCTTAACGTGCTCTAAAACTCTTGAAACTTTGCACACGGGTCAGAACCCGCGGCCATCAGAGCTGGGCTGAAGATGGTACCCGGGCGTGGCAGGGGGGCTTAACAGCGCCCCCTGGAATGGGGTCCGAAACCTTGGTCCATAAATCAAACACACTTGCATGTAATAATATGAAAGTCGGTACACACATAGATCTCATCGTTTCATATATACTTCATGCTCTTACTTTTTACATCAGCCCAACAGGAAGTCGGCTATTTAGGGTTGTTTGGAAAACGTATACAATGGAATTTGAAATACTCCTCCTAGAGAAATCATTTAATCGCCACGAATCTCAGTCAGCATGAAGTCAAGACATTGAGGATGAAAAATTGCCAGCGGATTTTTGATATCTCGAACGGTTTGGCCGTGGCGAGGAAACAAATTTATGGCGAGAAAAGTGAGACAGGAAGTGTGTTATAACTTCTGCATAAATTAACAGATCTTGATGAAATTTCAGCAGTGTGTTCATTGTAAGAGGCCGATCACATGGATGTGACTGTTGTGAGTCAAAGTTATAGCGCCACCAACTGGCAGCAGGAAGTGTGTCACTTTCAAAATGCTTTGAAATCACCCTCTTGTTTTTACCCGATTTGCTTCAAACTTTACGTGTATAATGTAAACACACGGCAGATTTAGACCTGTGAAAGGATTATTGATATCTTTGATACTGTTGCCGTGGCAACGCTTCAAACTTTACTTTTCTTTATTGATGCTTTTGAGACTCTTAACATACTTGAAATTGCATGAAACTCGACAGACACGTCACATTTATTAGCCAGTAGACATGTGCAAAGTTTCAGAAATGGGTGTGGTGAGGGGCTCAGTAGCGCCACCTTTTGACAAAAAAGTGGGGGGTTAGTTTAATCTACAGGTACAAAAATTGGTATTGATATAGTTCTCCTCAAGCCGGACAACTTTCTAATTTACAGTCATTAGCTCCGACCAACAGAAAGTCAGATATTTTGGTTTGAATGTGGAGAAAATGTCAGTTTTGCAAGTCACTCTCTGAGACTCTGTGAGTTTGTAGGGGAGGGGGGACGTTGGGTCTTGTGAAGTAATACATAGGGCTATACTGCCCTCTTGTGTTCAACATAGTATGGGTTACATTAACTTTTGCACGATATTCTAATTTTTCGAGTTTCACCTGTATGCAGAGTTGACAGAAAAATGTTACACACGCCGTAGCAGGTGAATACAACAAAGAACTAAAGCCTAAAAAACTAAAATTTAATCCACTGTTTGTTCATTCTCTGAGTGGCAATTACAAGAAATGTCCAATAGATGGCATCCAAGCCTCATTGTTCTATTATTTACAACAGGCTGAGTCCAGAATGGGCAGGGACTGAGTTCAACAGTTGCTTGAGCTCTTTTGCCGTCGAATCCCAGAAAAAAGGCAAACACTGTGTCCCCACTCACTATATACATCAACTGAGTGGCGGATAAAATTTTTAACAACCTTTAACCATTTACAGCCAGAGCGTTCAAATTTGGGAACAATTATTCCCATGGTTTCTGTCTCAGTGTCATCGTCGTCCAATCACCGATTTTATTTCTGAAATCTGCCCAGATACACATGACAATACAAGCTAAAGGCACATGTGATTGGTTAAGGGGTTACTGGGCAAGAATAATAACTGTATCGTCATCACCGTCTTCCTTCATTTCAATGGGAAGGTGATATCACGAGAGATTTACTCCAGTGTTGGATTTACTGCTTCAAATTAAATACTGAGGCGATTTTTGCAAGGTAAGAACGTGTTGTCTATATTTTCTATAGAAAGTCAAAACGTTTTAGTTACGAAGCATTTATTTGTAGGAGTATTGCTAGTTATTTCTGGAAAAAAATGACGAAACAACTCAAATAAATGTTTGTGAGCAGTTTTGTGTGAAACCGCGAGCAGCGTCACGTCTAACTCACAAGCCACGATGAGAGATCGCATTCGCTTCTTCTTGCGTTTGAACGGACAATTTCATAACAACAAAATGTCAAAATACATGATATATTGTCTGTTTTTTCTCAAGTGACCATAAACAGTTGATGAAGAAATCGCGAATCTAAATCTAGTATCAACACTTCCGAGAATGATTATCAGCGTTGTGCCTGACAGCGCGAGGAATCTCATTTTTACTCGCATCTTCATGGAGGTTTGTCGGTTGTATGTAGTTTCACAATCTCAATCAATTAATCTCTGAAATGAATACAGATGTAACAGCACGAAAATAATGAGATTCACAGTTCTCAAAATATATCTCAATAAAACAAGCCGCACAGACGGCTTGACGGCTTGTATGAAATGCGTTTAAAATCCTCTTAAAGAGACAGTAACAATTTTCCAAGTAAATAAAAAGTAGCCTACAAATGGTTTTCACCCCAAAAATAAATTTATCTCATCGTATACTCACCCTCATTCCATCCCAGATGTGTATTATTTTCTTTCTTCTAGTGAACACAAATTAAGCTTTTTAGAAGATTATCTCAACCCTGTTGGACCTTTCAATGACTTGAATGGTGATCAGAACTCAGAAGCTACAAAAATCACATAAATGCAGCATAAAAGTAATCCATACCACTCCTGTGGTTTAATCCATGCCTTCAGAAGTGATATTATAGGTGTGGGTTAGAAACAGACCTATATATAAATACTTAAAGATGACATCACTCTGAAGTACTGCGTAAAGAATATCCCACATTCGCCCTTAGGGGGCGCTACAGGCCATGCCCAAAATTTCCATTTTCTGGTCAAAAATGTTCTAATTTTGTATATTGATACTACAGTTCAACAGGAATCCACAAACCAAGAATGGCCCACATTCGCCCTTAGGGGGCGCTACAGGCCATGCCCAAAATTCCCATTTTCTGGTCAAAAATTTTCTAATTTTGTAGATTGATACTACAGGCCAACAGGAATCCACAAACCAAGAATGGCCCACATTCGCCCTTAGGGGGCGCTACAGGCCACGCCCTAAATTCCCATTTGCTGGTCAAAAATGTTCTAATTTGGTACATTGATACTACAGGCCAACAGGAACCCACAAACAAAGAATTGCCCATATTCGCATTAGGGGGCGCTACAGGCTATGCCCAAAATTCTCATTTTATGGTCAAAAATGTTCTAATTTTGTATATTGATACTACAGGCCAACAGAAATCCACAAACCAAGAATGTCTCACATTCGCCCTTAGGGGGCGCTAAAGGCCATTCCCAAATTGCACATTTTTTTGTCAAATACTTTCTAATTTGGTACATTAATACTACAGGCCAACAGGAACCTACAAACCAAGAATGGCTCACATTCACCCTTAGGGGGCGCTACAGGCCATGCCCAAATGTCATTTTTTTCAAAGTGATTGTATTTCCAACACATTTATTTAGTTTTTCTGAAACCTGGTGAACATACCTCATTTCTCATTGTAAACAAAAACCCCTACAGGATCCATAAGGTCCGACATGATGGATTTTCCTGTACACTGAAAATGTTTAGTTTAGGATTCAGACAGAAAGACATGTTTTTTGGATTTTTTCATTGGGAGGGTTTAACCCCAACACTCTATTGATCAATTTTAAATGATTTGCCATTTTGAGGAGGAATCGCATTGCTGCTTGCAGCTATATTTTTGAGTTGTTGCTGTGTCCATCATCCTTTGTTTTCCGAAAGCCACCAAGTGGAAATGAGCCCGGTAACTAAAGGCACCAGGGTTGCGGTGCCACCGGCTTGGGCCCGTCATCGCTGCTTGCAGCTTTAATTATTATTATTATTATTATTTTATCGACTATTCGGGCACTTTTGGGGGCCTTAACATGCTCTAAAACTCTTGAAACTTTGCACACGGGTCAGAACCTGCGGCCATCAGGGCTGGGCTGAAGATGGTACCCGGGCGTGGCAGGGGGGCTCAGCAGCGCCCCCTGGAACGGGGTCCGAAACCTTGGTCCATAAATCAAACACACTTGCATGTAATAATATGAAAGTCGGTACACATATAGATCTCATCGTTTCATATATACTTCATGCTCTTACTTTTTACCTCAGCCCAACAGGAAGTCGGCTATTTAGGGTTGTTTGGAAAACGTATACAATGGAATTTGAAATACTCCTCCTAGAGAAATCATTTAATCGCCACGAATCTCAGTCAGCATGAAG
The DNA here is from genome assembly GCA_032164185.1 of Moxostoma hubbsi. Lineage (NCBI taxonomy): Eukaryota > Metazoa > Chordata > Actinopteri > Cypriniformes > Catostomidae > Moxostoma > Moxostoma hubbsi. The sequence goes on from JAVLUX010000010.1 coordinate 32,049,033, forward strand.
TCAAGACATTGAGGATGAAAAATTGCCAGCGGATTTTTGATATCTCGAACGGTTTGGCCGTGGCGAGGAAACAAATTTATGGCGAGAAAAGTGAGACAGGAAGTGTGTTATAACTTCTGCATAAATTAACAGATCTTGATGAAACTTCAGCAGTGTGTTCGTTGTAAGAGGCCGATCACATGGATGTGACTATTGTGAGTCAAAGTTATAGCGCCACCAACTGGCAGCAGGAAGTGTGTCACTTTCAAAATGCTTTGAAATCACCCTCTTGTTTTTACCCGATTTGCTTCAAACTTTACGTGTATAATGTAAACTCACGGCAGATTTAGACCTGTGAAAGGATTATTGATATCTTAGATACTGTTGCCGTGGCAACGCTTCAAACTTTACTTTTCTTTATTGATGCTTTTGAGACTCTTAACATACTTGAAATTGCATGAAACTCGACAGAGACGTCACATTTATTAGCCAGTAGACATGTGCAAAGTTTCAGAAATGGGTGTGGTGAGGGGCTCAGTAGCGCCACCTTTTGACAAAAAAGTGGGGGGTTAGTTTCATCTACAGGTACAAAAATTGGTATTGATATAGTTCTCCTCAAGCCGGACAACTTTCTAATTTACAGTCATTAGCTCCGACCAACAGAAAGTCAGATATTTTGGTTTGAATGTGGAGAAAATGTCAGAATTTTGCAAGTCACTCTCTAAGACTTTGTGTGTGAGGAGTAGGAAGGGAGGGGGGCTTGTGAAGTAATACATAGGGCTATACTGCCCTCTTGTGTTCAACATAGTATGGGTTACATTAACTTTTGCACGATATTCTAATTTTTCGAGTTTCACCTGTATGCAGAGTTGACAGAAAAATGTTACACACGCCGTAGCAGGTGAATACAACAAAGAACTAAAGCCTAAAAAACTAAAGTTTAATCCACTGTCTGTTCATTCTCTGAGTGGCAATTACAAGAAATGTCCAATAGATGGCATCCAAGCCTCATTGTTCAATGATTTACAACAGGTCTGAGTCCAGAATGGGCAGGGACTGAGTTCAACAGTTGCTTGAGCTCTTTTGCAGTCGAATCCCAGAAAAAAAGGCAAACAATGTGTCCCCACTCAATATATACATCAACTGAGTGGAGGATACAATTTTTAACAACCTTTAACCATTTACAGCCAGAGCGTTCAATTTTGGGAACAATTATTCCCATGGTTCCTGTCTCAGTGTCATCGTCGTCCGATCACCGATTTTATTTCTGAAGTCTGCCCAGATACTCATGACAATACAAGCTAAAGGCACATGTGATTGGTTAAGGGGTTACTGGGCAAGAATAATAACTGTATCGTCATCACCGTCTTCCTTCATTTCAATGGAAAGGTGATATCACGAGAGATTTACTCCAGTGTTGGATTTACTGCTTCAAATTAAATACTGAGGCGATTTTTGCAAGGTAAGAACGTGTGTTGTCTATATTTTCTATAGAAAGTCAAAACGTTTTAGTGACGAAGCATTTATTTGTAGGAGTATTGCTAGTTATTTCTGGAAAAAAATGACAAAACAACTCAAATAAATGTTTGTGAGCAGTTTTGTGTGAAACCGCGAGATGCGTCGCGTCTAACGCACGAGCCCCGATGAGAGATCGCATTCGCTTCTTCTTGCGTTTGAACGGACAATTTCATACTACAAAATGTCAAATTACATGATATATTGTCTGTTTTGTCCCAAGTGAACATAAACAGTTGATGAAGAAATCGCGAATCGAAATCTAGTATCAACACTTCCGAGAATGATTATCAGCGTTGTGTCTGACAGCGCGAGGCATCTCATTTTTACTCGCATCTTCATGGAGGTTTGTCGGTTGTATGTAGTTTCACAATCTCAATCAAGTAATCTCTGAAATGAATACAGATGTAACAGCACGAAAATAATGAGACTTCACAGTTCTCAAAAGATTAAACTCACTAAAACAAGCCGCACAGACTGTGCCTTGAATGAAATGCGTTTAAAATCCTCTTAAAGAGACAGTAACAATTTTCCAAGTAAATAAAAAGTAGGCCTACAAATGGTTTTCACCCCAAAAATAAATTTCTCTCATCGTATACTCACCCTCATTGCATCCCAGATGTGTATTGTTTTCTTTCTTCTAGTGAACACAAATTAAGCTTTTTAGAAGATTATCTCAACCCTGTTGGACCTTTCAATGACTTGAATGGTGATCAGAACTCAGAAGCTGCAAAAATCAAATAAATGCAGCATAAAAGTAATCCATACCACTCCAGTGGTTAAATCCATGCCTTCAGAAGTGATATTATAGGTGTGGGTTAGAAATAGACCTATATATATATACTTCAAGATGACATCACTCTGAAGTACTGCGTAAAGAATATCCCACATTCGCCCTTAGGGGGCGCTACAGGCCATGCCCAAAATTCCCATTTTCTGGTCAAAAATGTTCTAATGTTGTATATTGATACTACAGGCCAACAGGAATTCACAAACCAAGAGTGGCCCACATTCGCCCTTATGGGGCGCTACAGGCCACGCCCTAAATTCCCATTTGCTGGTCAAAAATGTTCTAATTTGGTACATTGATACTACAGGCCAACAGGAACCCACAAACAAAGAATTGCCCATATTCGCCATTAGGGGGCGCTACAGGCTATGCCCAAAATTCCCATTTTATGGTCAAAAATTTTCTAATTTGGTATATTGACACTACAGGCCAACAGAAATCCACAAACCAAGAATGTCTCACATTTGCCCTTAGGGGGTGCTAAAGGACATTCCCAAATTGCACATTTTTTTGTCAAATACTTTCTAATTTGGTACATTAATACTACAGGCCAACAGGAACCTACAAACCAAGAATGGCTCACATTCGCCCTTAGGGGGCGGTACAGGCCATGCCCAAATGTCAATTTTTCAAAGTGATTGTATTTCCACCCCATTTATTTAGTTTTTCTGAAACCTGGTGAACATACCTCATTTCTCATTGTAAACAAAAAACCCTACAGGGTCCATAAGGTCCGGCATGATGGATTTTCCTGTACACTGAAAATGTTTAGTTTAGGATTCAGACAGAAAGACATGTTTTTTGGATTTTTTCATTGGGAGGGTTTAACCCCAACCCTCTATTGATCAATTTTAAATGATTTGCCATTTTGAGGAGGAATCGCATTGCTGCTTGCAGCTATATTTTTGAGTTGTTGCTGTGTCCATCATCCTTTGTTTTCCGAAAGCCACCAAGTGGAAATGAGCCCGGTAACTAAAGGCACCAGGGTTGCGGTGCCACCGGCTTGGGCCCGTCATCGCTGCTTGCAGCTTTAATTATTATTATTATTATTATTATTATTATTTTATCGACTATTCGGGCACTTTTGGGGGCCTTAACATGCTCTAAAACTCTTGAAACTTTGCACACGGGTCAGAACCTGCGGCCATCAGGGCTGGGCTGAAGATGGTACCCGGGCGTGGCAGGGGGTTTCAGCAGCGCCCCCTGGAACGGGGTCCGAAACCATGGTCCATAAATCAAACACACTTGCATGTAATAATATGAAAGTCGGTACACATATAGATCTCATCGTTTCATATATACTTCATGCTCTTACTTTTTACCTCAGCCCAACAGGAAGTCGGCTATTTAGGGTTGTTTGGAAAACGTATACAATGGAATTTGAAATACTCCTCCTACAGAAATCATTTAATCGCCACGAATCTCAGTCAGCATGAAGTCAAGACATTGAGGATGAAAAATTGCCAGCGGATTTTTGATATCTCGAACGGTTTGGCCGTGGCGAGGAAACAAATTTATGGCGAGAAAAGTGAGACAGGAAGTGTGTTATAACTTCTGCATAAATTAACAGATCTTGATGAAACTTCAGCAGTGTGTTCGTTGTAAGAGGCCGATCACATGGATGTGACTATTGTGAGTCAAAGTTATAGCGCCACCAACTGGCAGCAGGAAGTGTGTCACTTTCAAAATGCTTTGAAATCACCCTCTTGTTTTTACCCGATTTGCTTCAAACTTTACGTGTATAATGTAAACACACGGCAGATTTAGACCTGTGAAAGGATTATTGATATCTTAGATACTGTTGCCGTGGCAACACTTCAAACTTTACTTTTATTTATTGATGCTTTTGAGACTCTTAACATACTTGAAATTGCATGAAACTGGACAGAGACGTCACATTTATTAGCCAGTAGACATGTGCAAAGTTTCAGAAATGGGTGTGGTGAGGGGCTCAGTAGCGCCACCTTTTGACAAAAAAGTGGGGGGTTAGTTTCATCTACAGGTACAAAAATTGGTATTGATATAGTTCTCCTCAAGCCGGACAACTTTCTAATTTACAGTCATTAGCTCCGACCAACAGAAAGTCAGATATTTTGGTTTGAATGTGGAGAAAATGTCAGAATTTTGCAAGTCACTCTCTAAGACTTTGTGTGTGAGGAGTAGGAAGGGAGGGGGGCTTGTGAAGTAATACATAGGGCTATACTGCCCTCTTGTGTTCAACATAGTATGGGTTACATTAACTTTTGCACGATATTCTAATTTTTCGAGTTTCACCTGTATGCAGAGTTGACAGAAAAATGTTACACACGCCGTAGCAGGTGAATACAACAAAGAACTAAAGCCTAAAAAACTAAAGTTTAATCCACTGTCTGTTCATTCTCTGAGTGGCAATTACAAGAAATGTCCAATAGAGGGCATCCAAGCCTCATTGTTCAATGATTTACAACAGGTCTGAGTCCAGAATGGGCAGGGACTGAGTTCAACAGTTGCTTGAGCTCTTTTGCAGTGGAATCCCAGAAAAAAGGCAAACAATGTCTCCCCACTCAATATATACATCAACTGAGTGGAGGATACAATTTTTAACAACCTTTAACCATTTACAGCCAGAGCGTTCAAATTTGGGAACAATTATTCCCATGGTTCCTGTCTCAGTGTCATCGTCGTCCGATCACCGATTTTATTTCTGAAATCTGCCCAGATACTCATGACAATACAAGCTAAAGGCACATGTGATTGGTTAAGGGGTTACTGGGCAAGAATAATAACTGTATCGTCATCACCGTCTTCCTTCATTTCAATGGAAAGGTGATATCACGAGAGATTTACTCCAGTGTTGGATTTACTGCTTCAAATTAAATACTGAGGCGATTTTTGCAAGGTAAGAACGTGTGTTGTCTATATTTTCTATAGAAAGTCAAAACGTTTTAGTTACGAAGCATTTATTTGTAGGAGTATTGCTAGTTATTTCTGGAAAAAAATGACAAAATAACTCAAATAAATGTTTGTGAGCAGTTTTGTGTGAAACCGCGAGATGCGTCGCGTCTAACGCACGAGCCCCGATGAGAGATCGCATTCGCTTCTTCTTGCGTTTGAACGGACAATTTCATACTACAAAATGTCAAATTACATGATATATTGTCTGTTTTGTCCCAAGTGAACATAAACAGTTGATGAAGAAATCGCGAATCGAAATCTAGTAGCCTATCAACACTTCCGAGAATGATTATCAGCGTTGTGCCTGACAGCGCATCTCATTTTTACTCGCATCTTCATGGAGGTTTGTCGGTTGTATGTAGTTTCACAATCTCAATCAAGTAATCTCTGAAATGAATACAGATGTAACAGCACGAAAATAATGAGACTTCACAGTTCTCAAAAGATTAAACTCACTAAAACAAGCCGCACAGAGTGTGCCTTGAATGAAATGCGTTTAAAATCCTCTTAAAGAGACAGTAACAATTTTCCAAGTAAATAAAAAGTAGGCCTATAAATGGTTTTCACCCCAAAAATAAATTTCTCTCATCGTATACTCACCCTCATTGCATCCCAGATGTGTATTGTTTTCTTTCTTCTAGTGAACACAAATTAAGCTTTTTAGAAGATTATCTCAACCCTGTTGGACCTTTCAATGACTTGAATGGTGATCAGAACTCAGAAGCTACAAAAATCAAATAAATGCAGCATAAAAGTAATCCATACCACTCCAGTGGTTAAATCCATGCCTTCAGAAGTGATATTATAGGTGTGGGTTAGAAATAGACCTATATATATATACTTAAAGATGACATCACTCTGAAGTACTGCGTAAAGAATATCCCACATTCGCCTTTAGGGGGCGCTACAGGCCATGCCCAAAATTCCCATTTTCTGGTCAAAAATGTTCTAATGTTGTATATTGATACTACAGGCCATCAGGAATTCACAAACCAAGAGTGGCCCACATTCGCCCTTATGGGGCGCTACAGGCCACGCCCTAAATTCCCATTTGCTGGTCAAAAATGTTCTAATTTGGTACATTGATACTACAGGCCAACAGGAACCCACAAACAAAGAATTGCCCATATTCGCCATTAGGGGGCGCTACAGGCTATGCCCAAAATTCCCATTTTATGGTCAAAAATTTTCTAATTTGGTATATTGACACTACAGGCCAACAGAAATCCACAAACCAAGAATGTCTCACATTCGCCCTTAGGGGGCGCTAAAGGCCATTCCCAAATTGCACATTTTTTTGTCAAATACTTTCTAATTTGGTACATTAATACTACAGGCCAACAGGAACCTACAAACCAAGAATGGCTCACATTCACCCTTAGGGGGCGCTACAGGCCATGCCCAAATGTCATTTTTTTCAAAGTGATTGTATTTCCAACACATTTATTTAGTTTTTCTGAAACCTGGTGAACATACCTCATTTCTCATTGTAAACAAAAACCCCTACAGGATCCATAAGGTCCGACATGATGGATTTTCCTGTACACTGAAAATGTTTAGTTTAGGATTCAGACAGAAAGACATGTTTTTTGGATTTTTTCATTGGGAGGGTTTAACCCCAACACTCTATTGATCAATTTTAAATGATTTGCCATTTTGAGGAGGAATCGCATTGCTGCTTGCAGCTATATTTTTGAGTTGTTGCTGTGTCCATCATCCTTTGTTTTCCGAAAGCCACCAAGTGGAAATGAGCCCGGTAACTAAAGGCACCAGGGTTGCGGTGCCACCGGCTTGGGCCCGTCATCGCTGCTTGCAGCTTTAATTATTATTATTATTATTATTTTATCGACTATTCGGGCACTTTTGGGGGCCTTAACATGCTCTAAAACTCTTGAAACTTTGCACACGGGTCAGAACCTGCGGCCATCAGGGCTGGGCTGAAGATGGTACCCGGGCGTGGCAGGGGGGCTCAGCAGCGCCCCCTGGAACGGGGTCCGAAACCTTGGTCCATAAATCAAACACACTTGCATGTAATAATATGAAAGTCGGTACACATATAGATCTCATCGTTTCATATATACTTCATGCTCTTACTTTTTACCTCAGCCCAACAGGAAGTCGGCTATTTAGGGTTGTTTGGAAAACGTATACAATGGAATTTGAAATACTCCTCCTAGAGAAATCATTTAATCGCCACGAATCTCAGTCAGCATGAAGTCAAGACATTGAGGATGAAAAATTGCCAGCGGATTTTTGATATCTCGAACGGTTTGGCCGTGGCGAGGAAACAAATTTATGGCGAGAAAAGTGAGACAGGAAGTGTGTTATAACTTCTGCATAAATTAACAGATCTTGATGAAACTTCAGCAGTGTGTTCGTTGTAAGAGGCCGATCACATGGATGTGACTATTGTGAGTCAAAGTTATAGCGCCACCAACTGGCAGCAGGAAGTGTGTCACTTTCAAAATGCTTTGAAATCACCCTCTTGTTTTTACCCGATTTGCTTCAAACTTTACGTGTATAATGTAAACTCACGGCAGATTTAGACCTGTGAAAGGATTATTGATATCTTAGATACTGTTGCCGTGGCAACGCTTCAAACTTTACTTTTCTTTATTGATGCTTTTGAGACTCTTAACATACTTGAAATTGCATGAAACTCGACAGAGACGTCACATTTATTAGCCAGTAGACATGTGCAAAGTTTCAGAAATGGGTGTGGTGAGGGGCTCAGTAGCGCCACCTTTTGACAAAAAAGTGGGGGGTTAGTTTCATCTACAGGTACAAAAATTGGTATTGATATAGTTCTCCTCAAGCCGGACAACTTTCTAATTTACAGTCATTAGCTCCGACCAACAGAAAGTCAGATATTTTGGTTTGAATGTGGAGAAAATGTCAGAATTTTGCAAGTCACTCTCTAAGACTTTGTGTGTGAGGAGTAGGAAGGGAGGGGGGCTTGTGAAGTAATACATAGGGCTATACTGCCCTCTTGTGTTCAACATAGTATGGGTTACATTAACTTTTGCACGATATTCTAATTTTTCGAGTTTCACCTGTATGCAGAGTTGACAGAAAAATGTTACACACGCCGTAGCAGGTGAATACAACAAAGAACTAAAGCCTAAAAAACTAAAGTTTAATCCACTGTCTGTTCATTCTCTGAGTGGCAATTACAAGAAATGTCCAATAGATGGCATCCAAGCCTCATTGTTCAATGATTTACAACAGGTCTGAGTCCAGAATGGGCAGGGACTGAGTTCAACAGTTGCTTGAGCTCTTTTGCAGTCGAATCCCAGAAAAAAGGCAAACAATGTGTCCCCACTCAATATATACATCAACTGAGTGGAGGATACAATTTTTAACAACCTTTAACCATTTACAGCCAGAGCGTTCAAATTTGGGAACAATTATTCCCATGGTTCCTGTCTCAGTTTCATCGTCGTCCAATCACCGATTTCATTTCTGAAATCTGCCCAGATACTCATGACAATACAAGCTAAAGACACATGTGATTGGTTAAGGGGATTTTATTTCTGAAATCTGCCCAGATACTCATGACAATACAAGCTAATGGCACATGTGATTGGTTAAGGGTTCCTGGGCAAGAATAATAACTGTTTCGTCATCACCGTCTTCCTTCATTTCAATGGGAAGGTGATATCACGAGAGATTTACTCCAGTGTTGGATTTACTGCTTCAAATTAAATACTGAGGCGATTTTTGCAAGGTAAGAACATGTGTTGTCTATATTTTCTATTGAAAGTCAAAACGTTTTAGTTACGAAGCATTTATTTGCAGGAGTATTGCTAGTTATTTCTGGAAAAAAAATGACGTGACTCTATTTGTTCATCGGACAGGCAGCTAGCCTCTATTTTTAATACATTTCGGTGAAACTTGCTAATTAAACATTAGCTAGCACTTTTGTTTGCCAATGTTGTCGCTTGTGAAAAATCCACCTGAATTAATGTGAGACCGAGAGCAGACGCTGTTCAGATGTTTTTTTAAGCAGTTTTTTTTAACCCATCTGAATGCCCGGATGCGTGTTTTATTTCCAACTCTGTTGGTGGTGGCGCAGGAAAATTAATACTGTAGAAACATCACCTGACGCTTGAAAAAAATATGTAGAACAAGAGCGAAAATAACTTTGTAATTATTTTGTTTGAATTGCATATTGCACCGCTCGATTTGAACGTAGTTGTCGAACACTGCAAATTATTAAAACGTGAAAAGACCGATCCAAACTTGCACGCTTGCAAATTGTCCCGTTTGACAACTTTGTCAATCACAAGCAGGAGCGAGAGACGCAAAATAACGGCATTTGCGTTTTGGATTAACGGGTTGATTAAGGTTTATACGTGTAACATCGTAAATTCAGTGAAATGCGCTTCCCTGCACACGTCTAGCAGCGTCACGTCTAACTCACGAGCCCCGATGAGAGATCTCATTCGCTTCTTCTTGCGTTTGAACGGACAATTTCATACTACAAAATGTCAAAATGCATGATATATTGTCTGTTTTGTCCCAAGTGAACATAAACAGTTGATGAAGAAATCGCGAATCTAAATCTAGTATCAACACTTCCGAGAATGATTATCAGCGTTGTGTCTGACAGCGCGAGGCATCTCATTTTTACTCGCATCTTCATGGAGGTTTGTCGGTTGTATGTAGTTTCACAATCTCAATCAAGTAATCTCTGAAATGAATACAGATGTACCAGCACGAAAATAATGAGACTTCACAGTTCTCAAAAGATTAAACTCAATAAAACAAGCCGCACAGACTGTGCCTTGAGTGAAATGCGTTTAAAATCCTCTTAAAGAGACAGTAACAATTTTCCAAGTAAATAAAAAGTAGGCCTACAAATGGTTTTCACCCCAAAAATAAATTTCTCTCATCGTATACTCACCCTCATTCCATCCCAGATGTGTATTGTTTTCTTTCTTCTAGTGAACACAAATTAAGCTTTTTAGAAGATTATCTCAACCCTGTTGGACCTTTCAATGACTTGAATGGTGATCGGAACTCAGTAGCTACAAAAATCACATAAATGCAGCATAAAAGTAATCCATACCACTCCAGTGGTTAAATCCATGCCTTCAGAAGTTATATTATAGGTGTGGGTTAGAAATAGACCTATATATATATACACTTAAAGATGACATCACTCTGAAGTACTGCGTAAAGAATATCCCACATTCGCCCTTAGGGGGCGCTACAGGCCATGCCCAAAATTCCCATTTTCTGGTCAAAAATGTTCTAATTTTGTATATTGATACTACAGGCCAACAGGAATCCACAAACCAAGAATGGCCCACATTCGCCCTTAGGGGGCGCTACAGGCCATGCCCAAAATTCCCATTTTATGGTCAAAAATGTTCTAATTTGGTATATTGACACTACAGGCCAACAGAAATCCACAAACCAAGAATGTCTCACATTCGCCCTTAGGGGGCGCTAAAGGCCATTCCCAAATTGCACATTTTTTTGTCAAATACTTTCTAATTTGGTACATTAATACTACAGGCCAACAGGAACCTACAAACCAAGAATGGCTCACATTCGCCCTTAGGGGGCGCTACAGGCCATGCCCAAATGTCATTTTTTCAAAGTGATTGTATTTCCACCCCATTTATTTAGTTTTTCTGAAACCTGGTGAACATACCTCATTTCTCATTGTAAACAAAAAACCCTCCAGGATCCATAAGGTCCGGCATGATGGATTTTCCTGTACACTGAAAATGTTTAGTTTAGGATTCAGACAGAAAGACATGTTTTTTGGATTTTTTTCATTGGGAGGGTTTAACCCCAACCCTCTATTGATCAATTTTAAATGATTTGCCGTTTTGAGGATGAATCGCATTGCTGCTTGCAGCTATATTTTTGAGTTGTTGCTGTGTCCATCATCCTTTTTTTTCCGAAAGCCACCAAGTGGAAATGAGCCCGGTAACTAAAGGCACCAGGGTTGCGGTGCCACCGGCTTGGGCCCGTCATCGCTGCTTGCAGCTTTAATTATTATTATTATTATTATTTTATCGACTATTCGGGCACTTTTGGGGGCCTTAACGTGCTCTAAAACTCTTGAAACTTTGCACACGGGTCAGAACCCGCGGCCATCAGGGCTGGGCTGAAGATGGTACCCGGGCGTGGCAGGGGGGCTTAACAGCGCCCCCTGGAACGGGGTCCGAAACCTTGGTCCATAAATCAAACACACTAGCATGTAATAATATGAAAGTCGGTACACATATAGATCTCATAGTTTCATATATACTTCATGCTCTTACTTTTTACCTCAGCCCAACAGGAAGTCGGCTATTTAGGGTTGTTTGGAAAACGTATACAATGGATTTTGAAATACTCCTCCTAGAGAAATCATTTAATCGCCACGAATCTCAGTCAGCATGAAGTCAAGACATTGAGGATGAAAAATTGCCAGCGGATTTTTGATATCTTGAACGGTTTGGCCGTGGCGAGGAAACAAATTTATGGCGAGAAAAGTGAGACAGGAAGTGTGTTATAACTTCTGCATAAATTAACAGATCTTGATGAAACTTCAGCAGTGTGTTCGTTGTAAGAGGCCGATCACATGGATGTGACTATTGTGAGTCAAAGTTATAGCGCCACCAACTGGCAGCAGGAAGTCTGTCACTTTCAAAATGCTTTGAAATCACCCTCTTGTTTTTACCCGATTTGCTTCAAACTTTACGTGTATAATGTAAACACACGGCAGATTTAGACCTGTGAAAGGATTATTGATATCTTAGATACTGTTGCCGTGGCAACGCTTCAAACTTTACTTTTCTTATTGATGCTTTTGAGACTCTTAACATACTTGAAATTGCATGAAACTCGACAGAGACGTCACATTTATTAGCCAGTAGACATGTGCAAAGTTTCAGAAATGGGTGTGGTGAGGGGCTCAGTAGCGCCACCTTTTGACAAAAAAGTGGGGGGTTAGTTTCATCTGCAGGTACAAAAATTGGTATTGATATAGTTCTCCTCAAGCCTGACAACTTTCTAATTTACAGTCATTAGCTCCAACACACAGAATGTCAGATATTTTGGTTTGAATGTGGAGAAAATGTCAGAATTTGCAAGTCACTCTCTTGAGACTCTGTGTGAGGAGTAGGAAGGGAGGGGGTCTTGTGAAGTACTACATAGGGCTATACTGCCCTCTTGTGTTCAACATAGTATGGGTTACATTAACTTTTGCACGATATTCTAATTTTTCGAGTTTCACCTGTATGCAGAGTTGACAGAAAAATGTTACACACGCCGTAGCAGGTGAATACAACAAAGAATTAAAGCCTAAAAAACTAAAGTTTAATCCACTGTCTGTTCATTCTCTGAGTGGCAATTACAAGAAATGTCCAATAGATGGCATCCAAGCCTCATTGTTCAATGATTTACAACAGATCTGAGTCCAGAATGTGCAGGGACTGAGTTCAACAGTTGCTTGAGCTCTTTTGCAGTCGAATCCCAGAAAAAAAGCAAACAATGTGTCCCCACTCAATATATACATCAACTGAGTGGCGGATGCAATTTTTAACAACCTTTAACCATTTACAGCCAGAGCGTTCAAATTTGGGAACAATTATTCCCATGGTTCCTGTCTCAGTTTCATCGTCGTCCAATCACCGATTTCATTTCTGAAATCTGCCCAGATACTCATGACAATACAAGCTAATGACACATGTGATTGGTTAAGGGTTCCTGGGCAAGAATAATAACTGTTTCGTCATCACCGTCTTCCTTCATTTCAATGGGAAGGTGATATCACGAGAGATTTACTCCAGTGTTGGATTTACTGCTTCAAATTAAATACTGAGGCGATTTTTGCAAGGTAAGAACATGTGTTGTCTATATTTTCTATTGAAAGTCAAAACGTTTTAGTTACGAAGCATTTATTTGCAGGAGTATTGCTAGTTATTTCTGGAAAAAAAATGACGTGACTCTATTTGTTCATCGGACAGGCAGCTAGCCTCTATTTTTAATACATTTCGGTGAAACTTGCTAATTAAACATTAGCTAGCACTTTTGTTTGCCAATGTTGTCGCTTGTGTAAAATCCACCTGAATTAATGTGAGACCGAGAGCAGACGCTGTTCAGATGTTTTTTAAGCAGTTTTTTTTAACCCATCTGAATGCCCGGATGCGTGTTTTATTTCCAACTCTGTTCGTGGTGGCGCAGGAAAATTAATACTGTAGAAACATCAGCTGACGCTTGAAAAAAATATGTAGAACAAGAGCGAAAATAACTTTGTAATTATTTTGGATGAATTGCATATTGCACCGCTCGATTTGAACGTAGATGTCGAACACTGCAAATTATTAAAACGTGAAAAGACCGATCCAAACTTGCACGCTTGCAAATTGTCCCGTTTGACAGCTTTGTCAATCACAAGCAGGAGCGAGAGACGCAAAATAACGGCATTTGCGTTTTGGATTAACGGGTTGATGAAGGTTTATACGTGTAACATCGTAAATTCAGTGAAATGCGCTTCCCTGCTCACGTCTAGCAGCGTCACTTCTAACTCACGAGCCCCGATGAGAGATCGCATTCGCTTCTTCTTGCGTTTGAACGGACAATTTCATAACAACAAAATGTCAAAATACATGATATATTGTCTGTTTTGTCTCAAGTGAACATAAACAGTTGATGAAGATATCGCGAATCTAAATCTAGTAATCAACACTTCCGAGAACGATTATCAGCGTTGTGCCTGACAGCGCGAGGCATCTCATTTTTACTCGCATCTTCATGGAGGTTTGTCGGTTGTATGTAGTTTCACAATCTCAATCAATTAATCTCTGAAATGAATACAGATGTAACAGCACGAAAATAATGAGACTTCACAGTTCTCAAAAGATTATATCTCAATAAAACAAGCCGCACAGACGGCTTGACGGCTTGAATGAAATGCGTTTAAAATCATCTTAAAGAGACAGTAACAATTTTCCAAGTAAATAAAAAGTAGCCTACAAATGGTTTTCACCCCAAAAATAAATTTCTCTCATCGTATACTCACCCTCATTCCATCCCAGATGTGTATTATTTTCTTTCTTCTAGTGAACACAAATTAAGCTTTTTAGAAGATTATCTCAACCCTGTTGGACCTTTCAATGACTTGAATGGTGATCAGAACTCAGAAGCTACAAAAATCACATAAATGCAGCATAAAAGTAATCCATACCACTCCTGTGGTTTAATCCATGCCTTCAGAAGTGATATTATAGGTGTGGGTTAGAAACAGACCTATATATACTTAAAGATGACATCACTCTGAAGTACTGCGTAAAGAATATCCCGCATTCGCCCTTAGGGGGCGCTACAGGCCATGACCAAAATTCCCATTTTCTGGTCAAAAATGTTCTAATTTTGTATATTGATACTACAGGCCAACAGGAATCCACAAACCAAGAATGGCCCACATTCGCCCTTAGGGGGCGCTAAAGGCCATGCCCAAAATTCCCATTTTCTGGTCAAAAATGTTCTAATTTTGTAGATTGATACTACAGGCCAACAGGAATCCACAAACCAAGAATGGCCCACATTCGCCCTTAGGGGGCGCTACAGGCCACGCCCTAAATTCCCATTTGCTGGTCAAAAATGTTCTAATTTGGTACACTGATACTACAGGCCAACAGGAACCCACAAACAAAGAATTGCCCATATTCGCATTAGGGGGCGCTACAGGCTATGCCCAAAATTCCCATTTTATGGTCAAAAATGTTCTAATTTGGTATATTGGCACTACAGGCCAACAGAAATCCACAAACCAAGAATGTCTCACATTCGCCCTTAGGGGGCGCTAAAGGCCATTCCCAAATTGCACATTTTTTTGTCAAATACTTTCCAATTTGGTACATTAATACTACAGGCCAACAGGAACCTACAAACCAAGAATGGCTCACATTCACCCTTAGGGGGCGCTACAGGCCATGCCCAAATGTCATTTTTTCAAAGTGATTGTATTTCCAACACATTTATTTAGTTTTTCTGAAACCTGGTGAACATACCTCATTTCTCATTGTAAACAAAAAACCCTACAGGATCCATAAGGTCCGACATGATGGATTTTCCTGTACACTGAAAATGTTTAGTTTAGGATTAAGACAGAAAGACATGTTTTTTGGATTTTTTCATTGGGAGGGTTTAACCCCAACCCTCTATTGATCAATTTTAAATGATTTGCCATTTTGAGGAGGAATCGCATTGCTGCTTGCAGCTATATTTTTGAGTTGTTGCTGTCCATCATCCTTTGTTTTCCGAAAGCCACCAAGTGGAAATGAGCCCGGTAACTAAAGGCACCAGGGTTGCGGTGCCACCGGCTTGGGCCCGTCATCGCTGCTTGCAGCTTTAATTATTATTATTCTTATTATTATTATTATTTTATCGACTATTCGGGCACTTTTGGGGGCCTTAACATGCTCTAAAACTCTTGAAACTTTGCACACGGGTCAGAACCTGCGGCCATCAGGGCTGGGCTGAAGATGGTACCCGGGCGTGGCAGGGGGGCTCAGCAGCGCCCCCTGGAACGGGGTCCAAAACCTTGGTCCATAAATCAAACACACTTGCATGTAATAATATGAAAGTCGGTACACATATAGATCTCATCGTTTCATATATACTTCATGCTCTTACTTTTTACCTCAGCCCAACAGGAAGTCGGCTATTTAGGGTTGTTTGGAAAATGTATACAATGGAATTTGAAATACTCCTCCTAGAGAAATCATTTAATCGCCACGAATCTCAGTCAGCATGAAGTCAAGACATTGAGGATGAAAAATTGCCAGCGGATTTTTGATATCTCGAACGGTTTGGCCGTGGCGAGGAAACAAATTTATGGCGAGAAAAGTGAGACAGGAAGTGTGTTATAACTTCTGCATAAATTAACAGATCTTGATGAAACTTCAGCAGTGTGTTCGTTGTAAGAGGCCGATCACATGGATGTGACTATTGTGAGTCAAAGTTATAGCGCCACCAACTGGCAGCAGGAAGTGTGTCACTTTCAAAATGCTTTGAAATCACCCTCTTGTTTTTACCCGATTTGCTTCAAACTTTACATGTATAATGTAAACACACGGCAGATTTAGACCTGTGAAAGGATTATTGATATCTTAGATACTGTTGCCGTGGCAACGCTTCAAACTTTACTTTTCTTTATTGATGCTTTTGAGACTCTTAACATACTTGAAATTGCATGAAACTCGACAGAGACGTCACATTTATTAGCCAGTAGACATGTGCAAAGTTTCAGAAGTGGGTGTGGTGAGGGGCTCAGTAGCGCCATCTTTTGACAAAAAAGTGGGGGGTTAGTTTCATCTACAGGTACAAAAATTGGTATTGATATAGTTCTCCTCAAGCCGGACAACTTTCTAATTTACAGTCATTGGCTCCGACCAACAGAAAGTCAGATATTTTGGTTTGAATGTGGAGAAAATGTCAGAATTTTGCAAGTCACTCTCTAAGACTTTGTGTGTGAGGAGTAGGAAGGGAGGGGGTCTTGTGAAGTAATACATAGGGCTATACTGCCCTCTTGTGTTCAACATAGTATGGGTTACATTAACTTTTGCACGATATTCTAATTTTTCGAGTTTCACCTGTATGCAGAGTTGACAGAAAAATGTTAAACACGCTGTAGCAGATGAATACAAGAACTAAAGCCTAAAAAACTAAAGTTTAATCCACTGTCTGTTCATTATCTGAGTGGCAATTACAAGAAATGTCCAATAGATGGCATCCAAGCCTCATTGTTCAATGATTTACAACAGGTCTGAGTCCAGAATGGGCAGGGACTGAGTTCAACAGTTGCTTGAGCTCTTTTGCAGTCGAATCCCAGAAAAAAGGCAAACAATGTGTCCCCACTCAATATATACATCAACTGAGTGGCGGATACAATTTTTAACAACCTTTAACCATTTACAGCCAGAGCGTTCAAATTTGGGAACAATTATTCCCATGGTTCCTGTCTCAGTGTCATCGTCGTCCGATCACCGATTTTATTTCTGAAATCTGCCCAGATACTCATGACAATACAAGCTAAAGGCACATGTGATTGGTTAAGGGGTTACTGGGCAAGAATAAGAACTGTATCGTCATCACCGTCTTCCTTCATTTGAATGGGAAGGTGATATCACGAGAGATTTACTCCAGTGTTGGATTTACTGCTTCAAATTAAATACTGAGGCGATTTTTGCAAGGTAAGAACGTGTTGTCTGTATTTTCTATAGAAAGTCAAAACGTTTTAGTTATGAAGCATTTATTTGTAGGAGTATTGCTAGTTATTTCTGGAGAAAAAAAAATGACGAAACAACTCAAATAAATGTTTGTGAGCAGTTTTGTGTGAAACCGCGAGATGCGTCGCGTCTAACGCACGAGCCCCGATGAGAGATCGCATTCGCTTCTTCTTGCGTTTGAACGGACAATTTCATAAACAAAATGACAAATTACATGATATATTGTCTGTTTTGTCTCAAAGTGAACATAAACTGTTGATGAAGATATCGCGAATCTAAATCTAGTATCAACACTTCCGAGAATGATTATCAGCGTTGTGTCTGACAGCGCGAGGCATCTCATTTTTACTCGCATCTTCATGGAGGTTTGTCGGTTGTATGTAGTTTCACAATCTCAATCAAGTAATCTCTGAAATGAATACAGATGTAACAGCACGAAAATAATGAGACTTCACAGTTCTCAAAAGATTAAACTCAATAAAACAAGCCGCACAGACTGTGCCTTGAATGAAATGCGTTTAAAATCCTCTTAAAGAGACAGTAACAATTTTCCAAGTAAATAAAAAGTAGGCCTACAAATGGTTTTCACGCCCAAAATAAATTTCTCTCATCGTATACTCACCCTCATTCCATCCCAGATGTGTATTATTTTCTTTCTTCTAGTGAACACAAATTAAGCTTTTTAGAAGATTATCTCAACCCTGTTGGACCTTTCAATGACTTGAATGGTGATCAGAACTCAGAAGCTACAAAAATCACATAAATGCAGCATAAAAGTAATCCATACCACTCCATTGGTTTAATCCATGCCTTCAGAAGTGATATTATAGGTGTGGGTTAGAAACAGACCTATATATATATACTTCAAGATGACATCACTCTGAAGTACTGCGTAAAGAATATCCCACATTCGCCCTTAGGGGGCGCTACAGGCCATGCCCAAAATTCCCATTTTCTGGGCAAAAATGTTCTAATTTTGAATATTGATCCTACAGGCCAACAGTAATCCACAAACCAAGAATGGCCCACATTAGCCCTTAGGGGGCGCTACAGGCCACGCCCTAAATTCCCATTTGCTGGTCAAAAATGTTCTAATTTGGTACATTGATACTACAGGCCAACAGGAACCCACAAACAAAGAATTGCCCATATTCGCCATTAGGGGGCGCTACAGGCTATGCCCAAAATTCCCATTTTATGGTCAAAAATGTTCTAATTTGGTATATTGACACTACAGGCCAACAGAAATCCACAAACCAAGAATGTCTCACATTCGCCCTTAGGGGGCGCTAAAGGCCATTCCCAAATTGCAAATTTTTTTGTCAAATACTTTCTAATTTGGTACATTAATACTACAGGCCAACAGAAACCTACAAACCAAGAATGGCTCACATTCGCCCTTAGGGGGCGCTACAGGCCATGCCCAAATGTCATTTTTTTTTAAAGTGATTGTATTTCCACCCCATTTATTTAGTTTTTCTGAAACCTGGTGAACATACCTCATTTCTCATTGTAAACAAAAAACCCTACAGGATCCATAAGGTCCGGCATGATGGATTTTCCTGTACACTGAAAATGTTTAGTTTAGGATTCAGACAGAAAGACATGTTTTTTGGATTTTTTCATTGGGAGGGTTTAACCCCAACCCTCTATTGATCAATTTTAAATGATTTGCCATTTTGAGGAGGAATCGCATTGCTGCTTGCAGCTATATTTTTGAGTTGTTGCTGTGTCCATCATCCTTTGTTTTCCGAAAGCCACCAAGTGGAAATGATCCCGGTAACTAAAGGCACCAGGGTTGCGGTGCCACCGGCTTGGGCCCGTCATCGCTGCTTGCAGCTTTAATTATTATTATTATTATTAGGGCCCAAGCCTGAAAAGGCGAAGGCCCTATTGTTTTCCTTAGGATTATTATTATTATTATTATTATTATTATTATTTTATCGACTATTCGGGCACTTTTGGGGGCCTTAACATGCTCTAAAACTCTTGAAACTTTGCACACGGGTCAGAACCTGCGGCCATCAGGGCTGGGCTGAAGATGGTACCCGGGCGTGGCAGGGGGGCTCAGCAGCGCCCCCTGGAACGGGGTCCGAAACCTTGGTCCATAAATCAAACACACTTGCATGTAATAATATGAAAGTCGGTACACATAGATCTCATCGTTTCATATATACTTCATGCTCTTACTTTTTACCTCAGCCCAACAGGAAGTCGGCTATTTAGGGTTGTTTGGAAAACGTATACAATGGAATTTGAAATACTCCTCCTAGAGAAATCATTTAATCGCCACGAATCTCAGTCAGCATGAAGTCAAGACATTGAGGATGAAAAATTGCCAGCGGATTTTTGATATCTCGAACGGTTTGGCCGTGGCGAGGAAACAAATTTATGGCGAGAAAAGTGAGACAGGAAGTGTGTTATAACTTCTGCATAAATTAACAGATCTTGATGAAACTTCAGCAGTGTGTTCGTTGTAAGAGGCCGATCACATGGATGTGACTATTGTGAGTCAAAGTTATAGCGCCACCAACTGGCAGCAGGAAGTGTGTCACTTTCAAAATGCTTTGAAATCACCCTCTTGTTTTTACCCGATTTGCTTCAAACTTTACGTGTATAATGTAAACACACGGCAGATTTAGACCTGTGAAAGGATTATTGATATCTTAGATACTGTTGCCGTGGCAACACTTCAAACTTTACTTTTCTTTATTGATGCTTTTGAGACTCTTAACATACTTGAAATTGCATGAAACTCGACAGAGACGTCACATTTATTAGCCAGTAGACATGTGCAAAGTTTCAGAAATGGGTGTGGTGAGGGGCTCAGTAGCGCCACCTTTTGACAAAAAAGTGGGGGGTTAGTTTCATCTACAGGTACAAAAATTGGTATTGATATAGTTCTCCTCAAGCCGGACAACTTTCTAATTTACAGTCATTAGCTCCGACCAACAGAAAGTCAGATATTTTGGTTTGAATGTGGAGAAAATGTCAGAATTTTGCAAGTCACTCTCTAAGACTTTGTGTGTGAGGAGTAGGAAGGGAGGGGGGCTTGTGAAGTAATACATAGGGCTATACTGCCCTCTTGTGTTCAACATAGTATGGGTTACATTAACTTTTGCACGATATTCTAATTTTTCGAGTTTCACCTGTATGCAGAGTTGACAGAAAAATGTTACACACGCCGTAGCAGGTGAATACAACAAAGAACTA
This sequence comes from Moxostoma hubbsi, assembly GCA_032164185.1. NCBI lineage: Eukaryota > Metazoa > Chordata > Actinopteri > Cypriniformes > Catostomidae > Moxostoma > Moxostoma hubbsi. The sequence continues at coordinate 32,069,700 of JAVLUX010000010.1, forward strand.
AAGCCTAAAAAACTAAAGTTTAATCCACTGTCTGTTCATTCTCTGAGTGGCAATTACAAGAAATGTCCAATAGATGGCATCCAAGCCTCATTGTTCAATGATTTACAACAGGTCTGAGTCCAGAATGGGCAGGGACTGAGTTCAACAGTTGCTTGAGCTCTTTTGCAGTCGAATCCCAGAAAAAAGGCAAACAATGTGTCCCCACTCAATATATACATCAACTGAGTGGAGGATACAATTTTTAACAACCTTTAACCATTTACAGCCAGAGCGTTCAAATTTGGGAACAATTATTCCCATGGTTCCTGTCTCAGTGTCATCGTCGTCCGATCACCGATTTTATTTCTGAAGTCTGCCCAGATACTCATGACAATACAAGCTAAAGGCACATGTGATTGGTTAAGGGGTTACTGGGCAAGAATAATAACTGTATCGTCATCACCGTCTTCCTTCATTTCAATGGAAAGGTGATATCACGAGAGATTTACTCCAGTGTTGGATTTACTGCTTCAAATTAAATACTGAGGCGATTTTTGCAAGGTAAGAACGTGTGTTGTCTATATTTTCTATAGAAAGTCAAAACGTTTTAGTTACGAAGCATTTATTTGTAGGAGTATTGCTAGTTATTTCTGGAAAAAAATGACAAAATAACTCAAATAAATGTTTGTGAGCAGTTTTGTGTGAAACCGCGAGATGCGTCGCGTCTAACGCACGAGCCCCGATGAGAGATCGCATTCGCTTCTTCTTGCGTTTGAACGGACAATTTCATACTACAAAATGTCAAATTACATGATATATTGTCTGTTTTGTCCCAAGTGAACATAAACAGTTGATGAAGAAATCGCGAATCGAAATCTAGTATCAACACTTCCGAGAATGATTATCAGCGTTGTGCCTGACAGCGCATCTCATTTTTACTCGCATCTTCATGGAGGTTTGTCGGTTGTATGTAGTTTCACAATCTCAATCAAGTAATCTCTGAAATGAATACAGATGTAACAGCACGAAAATAATGAGACTTCACAGTTCTCAAAAGATTAAACTCACTAAAACAAGCCGCACAGAGTGTGCCTTGAATGAAATGCGTTTAAAATCCTCTTAAAGAGACAGTAACAATTTTCCAAGTAAATAAAAAGTAGGCCTACAAATGGTTTTCACCCCAAAAATAAATTTCTCTCATCGTATACTCACCCTCATTGCATCCCAGATGTGTATTGTTTTCTTTCTTCTAGTGAACACAAATTAAGCTTTTTAGAAGATTATCTCAACCCTGTTGGACCTTTCAATGACTTGAATGGTGATCAGAACTCAGAAGCTACAAAAATCAAATAAATGCAGCATAAAAGTAATCCATACCACTCCAGTGGTTAAATCCATGCCTTCAGAAGTGATATTATAGGTGTGGGTTAGAAATAGACCTATATATATATACTTAAAGATGACATCACTCTGAAGTACTGCGTAAAGAATATCCCACATTCGCCCTTAGGGGGCGCTACAGGCCATGCCCAAAATTCCCATTTTCTGGTCAAAAATGTTCTAATGTTGTATATTGATACTACAGGCCAACAGGAATTCACAAACCAAGAGTGGCCCACATTCGCCCTTATGGGGCGCTACAGGCCACGCCCTAAATTCCCATTTGCTGGTCAAAAATGTTCTAATTTGGTACATTGATACTACAGGCCAACAGGAACCCACAAACAAAGAATTGCCCATATTCGCCATTAGGGGGCGCTACAGGCTATGCCCAAAATTCCCATTTTATGGTCAAAAATTTTCTAATTTGGTATATTGACACTACAGGCCAACAGAAATCCACAAACCAAGAATGTCTCACATTCGCCCTTAGGGGGCGCTAAAGGCCATTCCCAAATTGCACATTTTTTTGTCAAATACTTTCTAATTTGGTACATTAATACTACAGGCCAACAGGAACCTACAAACCAAGAATGGCTCACATTCGCCCTTAGGGGGCGCTACATGCCATGCCCAAATGTCATTTTTTTAAAGTGATTGTATTTCCACCCCATTTATTTAGTTTTCTGAAACCTGGTGAACATACCTCATTTCTCATTGTAAACAAAAAACCCTACAGGATCCATAAGGTCCGGCATGATGGATTTTCCTGTACACTGAAAATGTTTAGTTTAGGATTCAGACAGAAAGACATGTTTTTTGGATTTTTTCATTGGGAGGGTTTAACCCCAACCCTCTATTGATCAATTTTAAATGATTTGCCATTTTGAGGAGGAATCGCATTGCTGCTTGCAGCTATATTTTTGAGTTGTTGCTGTGTCCATCATCCTTTGTTTTCCGAAAGCCACCAAGTGGAAATGAGCCCGGTAACTAAAGGCACCAGGGTTGCGGTGCCACCGGCTTGGGCCCGTCATCGCTGCTTGCAGCTTTAATTATTATTATTATTATTATTATTATTATTTTATCGACTATTCGGGCACTTTTGGGGGCCTTAACATGCTCTAAAACTCTTGAAACTTTGCACACGGGTCAGAACCTGCGGCCATCAGGGCTGGGCTGAAGATGGTACCCGGGCGTGGCAGGGGGGCTCAGCAGCGCCCCCTGGAACGGGGTCCAAAACCTTGGTCCATAAATCAAACACACTTGCATGTAATAATATGAAAGTCGGTACACATATAGATCTCATCGTTTCATATATACTTCATGCTCTTACTTTTTACCTCAGCCCAACAGGAAGTCGGCTATTTAGGGTTGTTTGGAAAACGTATACAATGGAATTTGAAATACTCCTCCTAGAGAAATCATTTAATCGCCACGAATCTCAGTCAGCATGAAGTCAAGACATTGAGGATGAAAAATTGCCAGCGGATTTTTGATATCTCGAACGGTTTGGCCGTGGCGAGGAAACAAATTTATGGCGAGAAAAGTGAGACAGGAAGTGTGTTATAACTTCTGCATAAATTAACAGATCTTGATGAAACTTCAGCAGTGTGTTCGTTGTAAGAGGCCGATCACATGGATGTGACTATTGTGAGTCAAAGTTATAGCGCCACCAACTGGCAGCAGGAAGTGTGTCACTTTCAAAATGCTTTGAAATCACCCTCTTGTTTTTACCCGATTTGCTTCAAACTTTACGTGTATAATGTAAACACACGGCAGATTTAGACCTGTGAAAGGATTATTGATATCTTAGATACTGTTGCCGTGGCAACACTTCAAACTTTACTTTTCTTTATTGATGCTTTTGAGACTCTTAACATACTTGAAATTGCATGAAACTCGACAGAGACGTCACATTTATTAGCCAGTAGACATGTGCAAAGTTTCAGAAATGGGTGTGGTGAGGGGCTCAGTAGCGCCACCTTTTGACAAAAAAGTGGGGGGTTAGTTTCATCTACAGGTACAAAAATTGGTATTGATATAGTTCTCCTCAAGCCGGACAACTTTCTAATTTACAGTCATTAGCTCCGACCAACAGAAAGTCAGATATTTTGGTTTGAATGTGGAGAAAATGTCAGAATTTTGCAAGTCACTCTCTAAGACTTTGTGTGTGAGGAGTAGGAAGGGAGGGGGGCTTGTGAAGTAATACATAGGGCTATACTGCCCTCTTGTGTTCAACATAGTATGGGTTACATTAACTTTTGCACGATATTCTAATTTTTCGAGTTTCACCTGTATGCAGAGTTGACAGAAAAATGTTACACACGCCGTAGCAGGTGAATACAACAAAGAACTAAAGCCTAAAAAACTAAAGTTTAATCCACTGTCTGTTCATTCTCTGAGTGGCAATTACAATAAATGTCCAATAGATGGCATCCAAGCCTCATTGTTCAATGATTTACAACAGGTCTGAGTCCAGAATGGGCAGGGACTGAGTTCAACAGTTGCTTGAGCTCTTTTGCAGTCGAATCCCAGAAAAAAAGGCAAACAATGTGTCCCCACTCAATATATACATCAACTGAGTGGAGGATACAATTTTTAACAACCTTTAACCATTTACAGCCAGAGCGTTCAAATTTGGGAACAATTATTCCCATGGTTCCTGTCTCAGTGTCATCGTCGTCCGATCACCGATTTTATTTCTGAAGTCTGCCCAGATACTCATGACAATACAAGCTAAAGGCACATGTGATTGGTTAAGGGGTTACTGGGCAAGAATAATAACTGTATCGTCATCACCGTCTTCCTTCATTTCAATGGAAAGGTGATATCACGAGAGATTTACTCCAGTGTTGGATTTACTGCTTCAAATTAAATACTGAGGCGATTTTTGCAAGGTAAGAACGTGTGTTGTCTATATTTTCTATAGAAAGTCAAAACGTTTTAGTTACGAAGCATTTATTTGTAGGAGTATTGCTAGTTATTTTTGGAAAAAAATGACAAAACAACTCAAATAAATGTTTGTGAGCAGTTTTGTGTGAAACCGCGAGATGCGTCGCGTCTAACGCACGAGCCCCGATGAGAGATCGCATTCGCTTCTTCTTGCGTTTGAACGGACAATTTCATACTACAAAATGTCAAATTACATGATATATTGTCTGTTTTGTCCCAAGTGAACATAAACAGTTGATGAAGAAATCGCGAATCGAAATCTAGTATCAACACTTCCGAGAATGATTATCAGCGTTGTGTCTGACAGCGCGAGGCATCTCATTTTTACTCGCATCTTCATGGAGGTTTGTCGGTTGTATGTAGTTTCACAATCTCAATCAAGTAATCTCTGAAATGAATACAGATGTAACAGCACGAAAATAATGAGACTTCACAGTTCTCAAAAGATTAAACTCACTAAAACAAGCCGCACAGACTGTGCCTTGAATGAAATGCGTTTAAAATCCTCTTAAAGAGACAGTAACAATTTTCCAAGTAAATAAAAAGTAGGCCTACAAATGGTTTTCACCCCAAAAATAAATTTCTCTCATCGTATACTCACCCTCATTGCATCCCAGATGTGTATTGTTTTCTTTCTTCTAGTGAACACAAATTAAGCTTTTTAGAAGATTATCTCAACCCTGTTGGACCTTTCAATGACTTGAATGGTGATCAGAACTCAGAAGCTACAAAAATCAAATAAATGCAGCATAAAAGTAATCCATACCACTCCAGTGGTTAAATCCATGCCTTCAGAAGTGATATTATAGGTGTGGGTTAGAAATAGACCTATATATATATACTTCAAGATGACATCACTCTGAAGTACTGCGTAAAGAATATCCCACATTCGCCCTTAGGGGGCGCTACAGGCCATGCCCAAAATTCCCATTTTCTGGGCAAAAATGTTCTAATGTTGTATATTGATACTACAGGCCAACAGGAATTCACAAACCAAGAGTGGCCCACATTCGCCCTTATGGGGCGCTACAGGCCACGCCCTAAATTCCCATTTGCTGGTCAAAAATGTTCTAATTTGGTACATTGATACTACAGGCCAACAGGAACCCACAAACAAAGAATTGCCCATATTCGCCATTAGGGGGCGCTACAGGCTATGCCCAAAATTCCCATTTTATGGTCAAAAATTTTCTAATTTGGTATATTGACACTACAGGCCAACAGAAATCCACAAACCAAGAATGTCTCACATTTGCCCTTAGGGGGTGCTAAAGGACATTCCCAAATTGCACATTTTTTTGTCAAATACTTTCTAATTTGGTACATTAATACTACAGGCCAACAGGAACCTACAAACCAAGAATGGCTCACATTTGCCCTTAGGGGGCGGTACAGGCCATGCCCAAATGTCAATTTTTCAAAGTGATTGTATTTCCACCCCATTTATTTAGTTTTTCTGAAACCTGGTGAACATACCTCATTTCTCATTGTAAACAAAAAACCCTACAGGATCCATAAGGTCCGGCATGATGGATTTTCCTGTACACTGAAAATGTTTAGTTTAGGATTCAGACAGAAAGACATGTTTTTTGGATTTTTTCATTGGGAGGGTTTAACCCCAACCCTCTATTGATCAATTTTAAATGATTTGCCATTTTGAGGAGGAATCGCATTGCTGCTTGCAGCTATATTTTTGAGTTGTTGCTGTGTCCATCATCCTTTGTTTTCCGAAAGCCACCAAGTGGAAATGAGCCCGGTAACTAAAGGCACCAGGGTTGCGGTGCCACCGGCTTGGGCCCGTCATCGCTGCTTGCAGCTTTAATTATTACTATTATTAGGGCCCAAGCCTGAAAAGGCGAAGGCCCTATTGTTTTCCTTAGGATTATTATTATTATTATTATTATTATTATTATTAGGGCCCAAGCCTGAAAAGGCGAAGGCCCTATTGTTTTCCTTAGGATTATTATTATTATTATTATTATTATTATTATTATTTTATCGACTATTCGGGCACTTTTGGGGGCCTTAACATGCTCTAAAACTCTTGAAACTTTGCACACGGGTCAGAACCTGCGGCCATCAGGGCTGGGCTGAAGATGGTACCCGGGTGTGGCAGGGGGGCTCAGCAGCGCCCCCTGGAACGGGGTCCGAAACCTTGGTCCATAAATCAAACACACTTGCATGTAATAATATGAAAGTCGGTACACATATAGATCTCATCGTTTCATATATACTTCATGCTCTTACTTTTTACCTCAGCCCAACAGGAAGTCGGCTATTTAGGGTTGTTTGGAAAACGTATACAATGGAATTTGAAATACTCCTCCTAGAGAAATCATTTAATTGCCACGAATCTCAGTCAGCATGAAGTCAAGACATTGAGGATGAAAAATTGCCAGCGGATTTTTGATATCTCGAACGGTTTGGCCGTGGCGAGGAAACAAATTTATGGCGAGAAAAGTGAGACAGGAAGTGTGTTATAACTTCTGCATAAATTAACAGATCTTGATGAAACTTCAGCAGTGTGTTCGTTGTAAGAGGCCGATCACATGGATGTGACTATTGTGAGTCAAAGTTATAGCGCCACCAACTGGCAGCAGGAAGTGTGTCACTTTCAAAATGCTTTGAAATCACCCTCTTGTTTTTACCCGATTTGCTTCAAACTTTACGTGTATAATGTAAACACACGGCAGATTTAGACCTGTGAAAGGATTATTGATATCTTAGATACTGTTGCCGTGGCAACGCTTCAAACTTTACTTTTCTTTATTGATGCTTTTGAGACTCTTAACATACTTGAAATTGCATGAAACTCGACAGAGACGTCACATTTATTAGCCAGTAGACATGTGCAAAGTTTCAGAAATGGGTGTGGTGAGGGGCTCAGTAGCGCCACCTTTTGACAAAAAAGTGGGGGGTTAGTTTCATCTACAGGTACAAAAATTGGTATTGATATAGTTCTCCTCAAGCCGGACAACTTTCTAATTTACAGTCATTAGCTCCGACCAACAGAAAGTCAGATATTTTGGTTTGAATGTGGAGAAAATGTCAGAATTTTGCAAGTCACTCTCTGAGACTCTGTGAGTTTGTAGGGGAGGGGGGACGTTGGGTCTTGTGAAGTAATACATAGGGCTATACTGCCCTCTTGTGTTCAACATAGTATGGGTTACATTAACTTTTGCACGATATTCTAATTTTTCGAGTTTCACCTGTATGCAGAGTTGACAGAAAAATGTTACACACGCCGTAGCAGGTGAATACAACAAAGAACTAAAGCCTAAAAAACTAAAATTTAATCCACTGTCTGTTCATTCTCTGAGTGGCAATTACAAGAAATGTCCAATAGATGGCATCCAAGCCTCATTGTTCTATTATTTACAACAGGCTGAGTCCAGAATGGGCAGGGACTGAGTTCAACAGTTGCTTGAGCTGTTTTGCCGTCGAATCCCAGAAAAAAGGCAAACACTGTGTCCCCACTCAATATATACATCAACTGAGTGGCGGATACAATTTTTAACAACCTTTAACCATTTACAGCCAGAGCGTTCAAATTTGGGAACAATTATTCCCATAGTTTCTGTCTCAGTGTCATCGTCGTCCAATCACCGATTTTATTTCTGAAATCTGCCCAGATACTCATGACAATACAAGCTAAAGGCACATGTGATTGGTTAAGGGGTTACTGGGCAAGAATAATAACTGTATCGTCATCACCGTCTTCCTTCATTTCAATGGGACGGTGATATCACGAGAGATTTACTCCAGTGTTGGATTTACTGCTTCAAATTAAATACTGAGGCGATTTTTGCAAGGTAAGAACGTGTTGTCTATATTTTCTATAGAAAGTCAAAACGTTTTAGTTACGAAGCATTTATTTGTAGGAGTATTGCTAGTTATTTCTGGAAAAAAAATGACGAAACAACTCAAATAAATGTTTGTGAGCAGTTTTGTGTGAAACCGCGAGCAGCGTCACGTCTAACTCACGAGCCCCGATGAGAGATCGCATTCGCTTCTTCTTGCGTTTGAACGGACAATTTCATAACAACAAAATGTCAAAATACATGATATATTGTCTGTTTTGTCTCAAGTGACCATAAACAGTTGATGAAGAAATCGCGAATCTAAATCTAGTATCAACACTTCCGAGAATGATTATCAGCTTTGTGTCTGACAGCGCGAGGAATCTCATTTTTACTCGCATCTTCATGGAGGTTTGTCGGTTGTATGTAGTTTCACAATCTCAATCAATTAATCTCTGAAATGAATACAGATGTAACAGCACGAAAATAATGAGATTCACAGTTCTCAAAAGATTATATCTCAATAAAACAAGCCGCAAAGACGGCTTGAATGAAATGCGTTTAAAATCCTCTTAAAGAGACAGTAACAATTTTCCAAGTAAATAAAAAGTAGCCTACAAATGGTTTTCACCCCCAAAATAAATTTCTCTCATCGTATACTCACCCTCATTCCATCCCAGATGTGTATTATTTTCTTTCTTCTAGTGAACACAAATTAAGCTTTTTAGAAGATTATCTCAACCCTGTTGGACCTTTCAATGACTTGAATGGTGATCAGAACTCAGAAGCTACAAAAATCACATAAATGCAGCATAAAAGTAATCCATACCACTCCTGTGGTTTAATCCATGCCTTCAGAAGTGATATTATAGGTGTGGGTTAGATACAGACCTATATATATATATACTTAAAGATGACATCACTCTGAAGTACTGCGTAAAGAATATCCCACATTCGCCCTAAGGGGGCGCTACAGGCCATGCCCAAAATTCCCATTTTCTGGTCAAAAATGTTCTAATTTTGTATATTGATACTACAGGCCAACAGGAATCCACAAACCAAGAATGGCCCACATTCGCCCTTAGGGGGCGCTACAGGCCATACCCAAAATTCCCATTTTCTGGTCAAAAATGTTCTAAATTTGTAGATTGATACTACAGGCCAACAGGAATCCACAAACCAAGAATGGCCCACATTCGCCCTTAGGGGGCGCTACAGGCCATGCCCAAAATTCCCATTTGCTGGTCAAAAATGTTCTAATTTGGTATATTGACACTACAGGCCAACAGAAATCCACAAACCAAGAATGTCTCACATTCGCCCTTAGGGGGCGCTAAAGGCCATTCCCAAATTGCACATTTTTTTGTCAAATACTTTCTAAATTGGTACATTAATACTACAGGCCAACAGGAACCTACAAACCAAGAATGGCTCACATTCACCCTTAGGGGGAGCTACAGGCCATGCCCAAATGTCATTTTTTCAAAGTGTTTGTATTTCCAACACATTTATTTAGTTTTTCTGAAACCTGGTGAACAAACCTCATTTCTCATTGTAAACAAAAAACCCTACAGGATCCATAAGGTCCGACATGATGGATTTTCCTGTACACTGAAAATGTTTAGTTTAGGATTCTGACAGAAAGACATGTTTTTTGGATTTTTTCATTGGGAGGGTTTAACCCCAACCCTCTATTGATCAATTTTAAATGATTTGCCATTTTGAGGAGGAATCGCATTGCTGCTTGCAGCTATATTTTTGAGTTGTTCCTGTGTCCATCATCCTTTGTTTTCCGAAAGCCACCAAGTGGAAATGAGCCCGGTAACTAAAGGCACCAGGGTTGCGGTGCCACCGGCTTGGGCCCTTCATCGCTGCTTGCAGCTTTAATTATTATTATTATTATTATTTTATCAACTATTCGGGCACTTTTGGGGGCCTTAACATGCTCTAAAACTCTTGAAACTTTGCACACGGGTCAGAACCTGCGGCCATCAGGGCTGGGCTGAAGATGGTACCCGGGCGTGGCAGGGGGTTTCAGCAGCGCCCCCTGGAACGGGGTCCGAAACCATGGTCCATAAATCAAACACACTTGCATGTAATAATATGAAAGTCGGTACACATATAGATCTCATCGTTTCATATATACTTCATGCTCTTACTTTTTACCTCAGCGCAACAGGAAGTCGGCTATTTAGGGTTGTTTGGAAAACGTATACAATGGAATTTGAAATACTCCTCCTAGAGAAATCATTTAATCGCCACGAATCTCAGTCAGCATGAAGTCAAGACATTGAGGATGAAAAATTGCCAGCGGATTTTTGATATCTCGAACGGTTTGGCCGTGGCGAGGAAACAAATTTATGGCAAGAAAAGTGAGACAGGAAGTGTGTTATAACTTCTGCATAAATTAACAGATCTTGATGAAACTTCAGCAGTGTGTTCGTTGTAAGAGGCCGATCACATGGATGTGACTATTGTGAGTCAAAGTTATAGCGCCACCAACTGGCAGCAGGAAGTGTGTCACTTTCAAAATGCTTTGAAATCACCCTCGTTTTTACCCGATTTGCTTCAAACTTTACGTGTATAATGTAAACACACGGCAGATTTAGACCTGTGAAAGGATTATTGGTATCTTAGATACTGTTGCCGTGGCAACACTTCAAACTTTACTTTTCTTTATTGATGCTTTTGAGACTCTTAACATACTTGAAATTGCATGAAACTCGACAGAGACGTCACATTTATTAGCCAGTAGACATGTGCAAAGTTTCAGAAATGGGTGTGGTGAGGGGCTCAGTAGCGCCACCTTTTGACAAAAAAGTGGGGGGTTAGTTTCATCTACAGGTACAAAAATTGGTATTGATATAGTTCTCCTCAAGCCGGACAACTTTCTAATTTACAGTCATTAGCTCCGACCAACAGAAAGTCAGATATTTTGGTTTGAATGTGGAGAAAATGTCAGAATTTTGCAAGTCACTCTCTAAGACTTTGTGTGTGAGGAGTAGGAAGGGAGGGGGTCTTGTGAAGTAATACATAGGGCTATACTGCCCTCTTGTGTTCAACATAGTATGGGTTACATTAACTTTTGCACGATATTCTAATTTTTCGAGTTTCACCTGTATGCAGAGTTGACAGAAAAATGTTACACACGCCGTAGCAGGTGAATACAACAAAGAACTAAAGCCTAAAAAACTAAAGTTTAATCCACTGTCTGTTCATTCTCTGAGTGGCAATTACAAGAAATGTCCAATAGATGGCATCCAAGCCTCATTGTTCAATGATTTACAACAGGTCTGAGTCCAGAATGGGCAGGGACTGAGTTCAACAGTTGCTTGAGCTCTTTTGCAGTCGAATCCCAGAAAAAAGGCAAACAATGTGTCCCCACTCAATATATACATCAACTGAGTGGAGGATACAATTTTTAACAACCTTTAACCATTTACAGCCAGAGCGTTCAAATTTGGGAACAATTATTCCCATGGTTCCTGTCTCAGTGTCATCGTCGTCCGATCACCGATTTTATTTCTGAAGTCTGCCCAGATACTCATGACAATACAAGCTAAAGGCACATGTGATTGGTTAAGGGGTTACTGGGCAAGAATAATAACTGTATCGTCATCACCGTCTTCCTTCATTTCAATGGAAAGGTGATATCACGAGAGATTTACTCCAGTGTTGGATTTACTGCTTCAAATTAAATACTGAGGCGATTTTTGCAAGGTAAGAACGTGTGTTGTCTATATTTTCTATAGAAAGTCAAAACGTTTTAGTGACGAAGCATTTATTTGTAGGAGTATTGCTAGTTATTTCTGGAAAAAAATGACAAAACAACTCAAATAAATGTTTGTGAGCAGTTTTGTGTGAAACCGCGAGATGCGTCGCGTCTAACGCACGAGCCCCGATGAGAGATCGCATTCGCTTCTTCTTGCGTTTGAACGGACAATTTCATACTACAAAATGTCAAATTACATGATATATTGTCTGTTTTGTCCCAAGTGAACATAAACAGTTGATGAAGAAATCGCGAATCGAAATCTAGTATCAACACTTCCGAGAATGATTATCAGCGTTGTGTCTGACAGCGCGAGGCATCTCATTTTTACTCGCATCTTCATGGAGGTTTGTCGGTTGTATGTAGTTTCACAATCTCAATCAAGTAATCTCTGAAATGAATACAGATGTAACAGCACGAAAATAATGAGACTTCACAGTTCTCAAAAGATTAAACTCACTAAAACAAGCCGCACAGACTGTGCCTTGAATGAAATGCGTTTAAAATCCTCTTAAAGAGACAGTAACAATTTTCCAAGTAAATAAAAAGTAGGCCTACAAATGGTTTTCACCCCAAAAATAAATTTCTCTCATCGTATACTCACCCTCATTGCATCCCAGATGTGTATTGTTTTCTTTCTTCTAGTGAACACAAATTAAGCTTTTTAGAAGATTATCTCAACCCTGTTGGACCTTTCAATGACTTGAATGGTGATCAGAACTCAGAAGCTACAAAAATCAAATAAATGCAGCATAAAAGTAATCCATACCACTCCAGTGGTTAAATCCATGCCTTCAGAAGTGATATTATAGGTGTGGGTTAGAAATAGACCTATATATATATACTTCAAGATGACATCACTCTGAAGTACTGCGTAAAGAATATCCCACATTCGCCCTTAGGGGGCGCTACAGGCCATGCCCAAAATTCCCATTTTCTGGTCAAAAATGTTCTAATGTTGTATATTGATACTACAGGCCAACAGGAATTCACAAACCAAGAGTGGCCCACATTCGCCCTTATGGGGCGCTACAGGCCACGCCCTAAATTCCCATTTGCTGGTCAAAAATGTTCTAATTTGGTACATTGATACTACAGGCCAACAGGAACCCACAAACAAAGAATTGCCCATATTCGCCATTAGGGGGCGCTACAGGCTATGCCCAAAATTCCCATTTTATGGTCAAAAATTTTCTAATTTGGTATATTGACACTACAGGCCAACAGAAATCCACAAACCAAGAATGTCTCACATTTGCCCTTAGGGGGTGCTAAAGGACATTCCCAAATTGCACATTTTTTTGTCAAATACTTTCTAATTTGGTACATTAATACTACAGGCCAACAGGAACCTACAAACCAAGAATGGCTCACATTCGCCCTTAGGGGGCGGTACAGGCCATGCCCAAATGTCAATTTTTCAAAGTGATTGTATTTCCACCCCATTTATTTAGTTTTTCTGAAACCTGGTGAACATACCTCATTTCTCATTGTAAACAAAAAACCCTACAGGATCCATAAGGTCCGGCATGATGGATTTTCCTGTACACTGAAAATGTTTAGTTTAGGATTCAGACAGAAAGACATGTTTTTTGGATTTTTTCATTGGGAGGGTTTAACCCCAACCCTCTATTGATCAATTTTAAATGATTTGCCATTTTGAGGAGGAATCGCATTGCTGCTTGCAGCTATATTTTTGAGTTGTTGCTGTGTCCATCATCCTTTGTTTTCCGAAAGCCACCAAGTGGAAATGAGCCCGGTAACTAAAGGCACCAGGGTTGCGGTGCCACCGGCTTGGGCCCGTCATCGCTGCTTGCAGCTTTAATTATTACTATTATTAGGGCCCAAGCCTGAAAAGGCGAAGGCCCTATTGTTTTCCTTAGGATTATTATTATTATTATTATTATTATTATTATTATTATTAGGGCCCAAGCCTGAAAAGGCGAAGGCCCTATTGTTTTCCTTAGGATTATTATTATTATTATTATTATTATTATTATTATTATTATTATTTTATCGACTATTCGGGCACTTTTGGGGGCCTTAACATGCTCTAAAACTCTTGAAACTTTGCACACGGGTCAGAACCTGCGGCCATCAGGGCTGGGCTGAAGATGGTACCCGGGCGTGGCAGGGGGGCTCAGCAGCGCCCCCTGGAACGGGGTCCGAAACCTTGGTCCATAAATCAAACACACTTGCATGTAATAATATGAAAGTCGGTACACATATAGATCTCATCGTTTCATATATACTTCATGCTCTTACTTTTTACCTCAGCCCAACAGGAAGTCGGCTATTTAGGGTTGTTTGGAAAACGTATACAATGGAATTTGAAATACTCCTCCTAGAGAAATCATTTAATCGCCACGAATCTCAGTCAGCATGAAGTCAAGACATTGAGGATGAAAAATTGCCAGCGGATTTTTGATATCTCGAACGGTTTGGCCGTGGCGAGGAAACAAATTTATGGCGAGAAAAGTGAGACAGGAAGTGTGTTATAACTTCTGCATAAATTAACAGATCTTGATGAAACTTCAGCAGTGTGTTCGTTGTAAGAGGCCGATCACATGGATGTGACTATTGTGAGTCAAAGTTATAGCGCCACCAACTGGCAGCAGGAAGTGTGTCACTTTCAAAATGCTTTGAAATCACCCTCTTGTTTTTACCCGATTTGCTTCAAACTTTACGTGTATAATGTAAACACACGGCAGATTTAGACCTGTGAAAGGATTATTGATATCTTAGATACTGTTGCCGTGGCAACGCTTCAAACTTTACTTTTCTTTATTGATGCTTTTGAGACTCTTAACATACTTGAAATTGCATGAAACTCGACAGAGACGTCACATTTATTAGCCAGTAGACATGTGCAAAGTTTCAGAAATGGGTGTGGTGAGGGGCTCAGTAGCGCCACCTTTTGACAAAAAAGTGGGGGGTTAGTTTCATCTACAGGTACAAAAATTGGTATTGATATAGTTCTCCTCAAGCCGGACAACTTTCTAATTTACAGTCATTAGCTCCGACCAACAGAAAGTCAGATATTTTGGTTTGAATGTGGAGAAAATGTCAGAATTTTGCAAGTCACTCTCTGAGACTCTGTGAGTTTGTAGGGGAGGGGGGACGTTGGGTCTTGTGAAGTAATACATAGGGCTATACTGCCCTCTTGTGTTCAACATAGTATGGGTTACATTAACTTTTGCACGATATTCTAATTTTTCGAGTTTCACCTGTATGCAGAGTTGACAGAAAAATGTTACACACGCCGTAGCAGGTGAATACAACAAAGAACTAAAGCCTAAAAAACTAAAATTTAATCCACTGTCTGTTCATTCTCTGAGTGGCAATTACAAGAAATGTCCAATAGATGGCATCCAAGCCTCATTGTTCTATTATTTACAACAGGCTGAGTCCAGAATGGGCAGGGACTGAGTTCAACAGTTGCTTGAGCTGTTTTGCCGTCGAATCCCAGAAAAAAGGCAAACACTGTGTCCCCACTCAATATATACATCAACTGAGTGGCGGATACAATTTTTAACAACCTTTAACCATTTACAGCCAGAGCGTTCAAATTTGGGAACAATTATTCCCATAGTTTCTGTCTCAGTGTCATCGTCGTCCAATCACCGATTTTATTTCTGAAATCTGCCCAGATACTCATGACAATACAAGCTAAAGGCACATGTGATTGGTTAAGGGGTTACTGGGCAAGAATAATAACTGTATCGTCATCACCGTCTTCCTTCATTTCAATGGGACGGTGATATCACGAGAGATTTACTCCAGTGTTGGATTTACTGCTTCAAATTAAATACTGAGGCGATTTTTGCAAGGTAAGAACGTGTTGTCTATATTTTCTATAGAAAGTCAAAACGTTTTAGTTACGAAGCATTTATTTGTAGGAGTATTGCTAGTTATTTCTGGAAAAAAAAGGACGAAACAACTCAAATAAATGTTTGTGAGCAGTTTTGTGTGAAACCGCGAGCAGCGTCACGTCTAACTCACGAGCCCCGATGAGAGATCGCATTCGCTTCTTCTTGCGTTTGAACGGACAATTTCATAACAACAAAATGTCAAAATACATGATATATTGTCTGTTTTGTCTCAAGTGACCATAAACAGTTGATGAAGAAATCGCGAATCTAAATCTAGTATCAACACTTCCGAGAATGATTATCAGCTTTGTGTCTGACAGCGCGAGGAATCTCATTTTTACTCGCATCTTCATGGAGGTTTGTCGGTTGTATGTAGTTTCACAATCTCAATCAATTAATCTCTGAAATGAATACAGATGTAACAGCACGAAAATAATGAGATTCACAGTTCTCAAAAGATTATATCTCAATAAAACAAGCCGCAAAGACGGCTTGAATGAAATGCGTTTAAAATCCTCTTAAAGAGACAGTAACAATTTTCCAAGTAAATAAAAAGTAGCCTACAAATGGTTTTCACCCCCAAAATAAATTTCTCTCATCGTATACTCACCCTCATTCCATCCCAGATGTGTATTATTTTCTTTCTTCTAGTGAACACAAATTAAGCTTTTTAGAAGATTATCTCAACCCTGTTGGACCTTTCAATGACTTGAATGGTGATCAGAACTCAGAAGCTACAAAAATCACATAAATGCAGCATAAAAGTAATCCATACCACTCCTGTGGTTTAATCCATGCCTTCAGAAGTGATATTATAGGTGTGGGTTAGATACAGACCTATATATATATATACTTAAAGATGACATCACTCTGAAGTACTGCGTAAAGAATATCCCACATTCGCCCTAAGGGGGCGCTACAGGCCATGCCCAAAATTCCCATTTTCTGGTCAAAAATGTTCTAATTTTGTATATTGATACTACAGGCCAACAGGAATCCACAAACCAAGAATGGCCCACATTCGCCCTTAGGGGGCGCTACAGGCCATACCCAAAATTCCCATTTTCTGGTCAAAAATGTTCTAAATTTGTAGATTGATACTACAGGCCAACAGGAATCCACAAACCAAGAATGGCCCACATTCGCCCTTAGGGGGCGCTAAAGGCCATTCCCAAATTGCACATTTTTTTGTCAAATACTTTCTAAATTGGTACATTAATACTACAGGCCAACAGGAACCTACAAACCAAGAATGGCTCACATTCACCCTTAGGGGGAGCTACAGGCCATGCCCAAATGTCATTTTTTCAAAGTGTTTGTATTTCCAACACATTTATTTAGTTTTTCTGAAACCTGGTGAACAAACCTCATTTCTCATTGTAAACAAAAAACCCTACAGGATCCATAAGGTCCGACATGTTGGATTTTCCTGTACACTGAAAATGTTTAGTTTAGGATTCTGACAGAAAGACATGTTTTTTGGATTTTTTCATTGGGAGGGTTTAACCCCAACCCTCTATTGATCAATTTTAAATGATTTGCCATTTTGAGGAGGAATCGCATTGCTGCTTGCAGCTATATTTTTGAGTTGTTGCTGTGTCCATCATCCTTTGTTTTCCGAAAGCCACCAAGTGGAAATGAGCCCGGTAACTAAAGGCACCAGGGTTGCGGTGCCACCGGCTTGGGCCCTTCATCGCTGCTTGCAGCTTTAATTATTATTATTATTATTATTTTATCAACTATTCGGGCACTTTTGGGGGCCTTAACATGCTCTAAAACTCTTGAAACTTTGCACACGGGTCAGAACCTGCGGCCATCAGGGCTGGGCTGAAGATGGTACCCGGGCGTGGCAGGGGGTTTCAGCAGCGCCCCCTGGAACGGGGTCCGAAACCATGGTCCATAAATCAAACACACTTGCATGTAATAATATGAAAGTCGGTACACATATAGATCTCATCGTTTCATATATACTTCATGCTCTTACTTTTTACCTCAGCCCAACAGGAAGTCGGCTATTTAGGGTTGTTTGGAAAACGTATACAATGGAATTTGAAATACTCCTCCTAGAGAAATCATTTAATCGCCACGAATCTCAGTCAGCATGAAGTCAAGACATTGAGGATGAAAAATTGCCAGCGGATTTTTGATATCTCGAACGGTTTGGCCGTGGCGAGGAAACAAATTTATGGCGAGAAAAGTGAGACAGGAAGTGTGTTATAACTTCTGCATAAATTAACAGATCTTGATGAAACTTCAGCAGTGTGTTCGTTGTAAGAGGCCGATCACATGGATGTGACTATTGTGAGTCAAAGTTATAGCGCCACCAACTGGCAGCAGGAAGTGTGTCACTTTTAAAATGCTTTGAAATCACCCTCTTGTTTTTACCCGATTTGCTTCAAACTTTACGTGTATAATGTAAACACACGGCAGATTTAGACCTGTGAAAGGATTATTGATATCTTAGATACTGTTGCCGTGGCAACACTTCAAACTTTACTTTTCTTTATTGATGCTTTTGAGACTCTTAACATACTTGAAATTGCATGAAACTCGACAGAGACGTCACATTTATTAGCCAGTAGACATGTGCAAAGTTTCAGAAATGGGTGTGGTGAGGGGCTCAGTAGCGCCACCTTTTGACAAAAAAGTGGGGGGTTAGTTTCATCTACAGGTACAAAAATTGGTATTGATATAGTTCTCCTCAAGCCGGACAACTTTCTAATTTACAGTCATTAGCTCCGACCAACAGAAAGTCAGATATTTTGGTTTGAATGTGGAGAAAATGTCAGAATTTTGCAAGTCACTCTCTAAGACTTTGTGTGTGAGGAGTAGGAAGGGAGGGGGGCTTGTGAAGTAATACATAGGGCTATACTGCCCTCTTGTGTTCAACATAGTATGGGTTACATTAACTTTTGCACGATATTCTAATTTTTCGAGTTTCACCTGTATGCAGAGTTGACAGAAAAATGTTACACACGCCGTAGCAGGTGAATACAACAAAGAACTAAAGCCTAAAAAACTAAAGTTTAATCCACTGTCTGTTCATTCTCTGAGTGGCAATTACAAGAAATGTCCAATAGATGGCATCCAAGCCTCATTGTTCAATGATTTACAACAGGTCTGAGTCCAGAATGGGCAGGGACTGAGTTCAACAGTTGCTTGAGCTCTTTTGCAGTCGAATCCCAGAAAAAAGGCAAACAATGTGTCCCCACTCAATATATACATCAACTGAGTGGAGGATACAATTTTTAACAACCTTTAACCATTTACAGCCAGAGCGTTCAAATTTGGGAACAATTATTCCCATGGTTCCTGTCTCAGTGTCATCGTCGTCCGATCACCGATTTTATTTCTGAAGTCTGCCCAGATACTCATGACAATACAAGCTAAAGGCACATGTGATTGGTTAAGGGGTTACTGGGCAAGAATAATAACTGTATCGTCATCACCGTCTTCCTTCATTTCAATGGAAAGGTGATATCACGAGAGATTTACTCCAGTGTTGGATTTACTGCTTCAAATTAAATACTGAGGCGATTTTTGCAAGGTAAGAACGTGTGTTGTCTATATTTTCTATAGAAAGTCAAAACGTTTTAGTTACGAAGCATTTATTTGTAGGAGTATTGCTAGTTATTTCTGGAAAAAAATGACAAAATAACTCAAATAAATGTTTGTGAGCAGTTTTGTGTGAAACCGCGAGATGCGTCGCGTCTAACGCACGAGCCCCGATGAGAGATCGCATTCGCTTCTTCTTGCGTTTGAACGGACAATTTCATACTACAAAATGTCAAATTACATGATATATTGTCTGTTTTGTCCCAAGTGAACATAAACAGTTGATGAAGAAATCGCGAATCGAAATCTAGTATCAACACTTCCGAGAATGATTATCAGCGTTGTGTCTGACAGCGCGAGGCATCTCATTTTTACTCGCATCTTCATGGAGGTTTGTCGGTTGTATGTAGTTTCACAATCTCAATCAAGTAATCTCTGAAATGAATACAGATGTAACAGCACGAAAATAATGAGACTTCACAGTTCTCAAAAGATTAAACTCACTAAAACAAGCCGCACAGAGTGTGCCTTGAATGAAATGCGTTTAAAATCCTCTTAAAGAGACAGTAACAATTTTCCAAGTAAATAAAAAGTAGGCCTACAAATGGTTTTCACCCCAAAAATAAATTTCTCTCATCGTATACTCACCCTCATTGCATCCCAGATGTGTATTGTTTTCTTTCTTCTAGTGAACACAAATTAAGCTTTTTAGAAGATTATCTCAACCCTGTTGGACCTTTCAATGACTTGAATGGTGATCAGAACTCAGAAGCTACAAAAATCAAATAAATGCAGCATAAAAGTAATCCATACCACTCCAGTGGTTAAATCCATGCCTTCAGAAGTGATATTATAGGTGTGGGTTAGAAATAGACCTATATATATATACTTAAAGATGACATCACTCTGAAGTACTGCGTAAAGAATATCCCACATTCGCCCTTAGGGGGCGCTACAGGCCATGCCCAAAATTCCCATTTTCTGGTCAAAAATGTTCTAATGTTGTATATTGATACTACAGGCCAACAGGAATTCACAAACCAAGAGTGGCCCACATTCGCCCTTATGGGGCGCTACAGGCCACGCCCTAAATTCCCATTTGCTGGTCAAAAATGTTCTAATTTGGTACATTGATACTACAGGCCAACAGGAACCCACAAACAAAGAATTGCCTATATTCGCCATTAGGGGGCGCTACAGGCTATGCCCAAAATTCCCATTTTATGGTCAAAAATTTTCTAATTTGGTATATTGACACTACAGGCCAACAGAAATCCACAAACCAAGAATGTCTCACATTCGCCCTTAGGGGGCGCTAAAGGCCATTCCCAAATTGCACATTTTTTTGTCAAATACTTTCTAATTTGGTACATTAATACTACAGGCCAACAGGAACCTACACACCAAGAATGGCTCACATTCGCCCTTAGGGGGCGCTACATGCCATGCCCAAATGTCATTTTTTTAAAGTGATTGTATTTCCACCCCATTTATTTAGTTTTCTGAAACCTGGTGAACATACCTCATTTCTCATTGTAAACAAAAAACCCTACAGGATCCATAAGGTCCGGCATGATGGATTTTCCTGTACACTGAAAATGTTTAGTTTAGGATTCAGACAGAAAGACATGTTTTTTGGATTTTTTCATTGGGAGGGTTTAACCCCAACCCTCTATTGATCAATTTTAAATGATTTGCCATTTTGAGGAGGAATCGCATTGCTGCTTGCAGCTATATTTTTGAGTTGTTGCTGTGTCCATCATCCTTTGTTTTCCGAAAGCCACCAAGTGGAAATGAGCCCGGTAACTAAAGGCACCAGGGTTGCGGTGCCACCGGCTTGGGCCCGTCATCGCTGCTTGCAGCTTTAATTATTATTATTATTATTATTATTATTTTATCGACTATTCGGGCACTTTTGGGGGCCTTAACATGCTCTAAAACTCTTGAAACTTTGCACACGGGTCAGAACCTGCGGCCATCAGGGCTGGGCTGAAGATGGTACCCGGGCGTGGCAGGGGGGCTCAGCAGCGCCCCCTGGAACGGGGTCCGAAACCTTGGTCCATAAATCAAACACACTTGCATGTAATAATATGAAAGTCGGTACACATATAGATCTCATCGTTTCATATATACTTCATGCTCTTACTTTTTACCTCAGCCCAACAGGAAGTCGGCTATTTAGGGTTGTTTGGAAAACGTATACAATGGAATTTGAAATACTCCTCCTAGAGAAATCATTTAATCGCCACGAATCTCAGTCAGCATGAAGTCAAGACATTGAGGATGAAAAATTGCCAGCGGATTTTTGATATCTCGAACGGTTTGGCCGTGGCGAGGAAACAAATTTATGGCGAGAAAAGTGAGACAGGAAGTGTGTTATAACTTCTGCATAAATTAACAGATCTTGATGAAACTTCAGCAGTGTGTTCGTTGTAAGAGGCCGATCACATGGATGTGACTATTGTGAGTCAAAGTTATAGCGCCACCAACTGGCAGCAGGAAGTGTGTCACTTTCAAAATGCTTTGAAATCACCCTCTTGTTTTTACCCGATTTGCTTCAAACTTTACGTGTATAATGTAAACACACGGCAGATTTAGACCTGTGAAAGGATTATTGATATCTTAGATACTGTTGCCGTGGCAACGCTTCAAACTTTACTTTTCTTTATTGATGCTTTTGAGACTCTTAACCTACTTGAAATTGCATGAAACTCGACAGAGACGTCACATTTATTAGCCAGTAGACATGTGCAAAGTTTCAGAAATGGGTGTGGTGAGGGGCTCAGTAGCGCCACCTTTTGACAAAAAAGTGGGGGGTTAGTTTCATCTACAGGTACAAAAATTGGTATTGATATAGTTCTCCTCAAGCCGGACAACTTTCTAATTTACAGTCATTAGCTCCGACCAACAGAAAGTCAGATATTTTGGTTTGAATGTGGAGAAAATGTCAGAATTTTGCAAGTCACTCTGTGAGCCTCTGTGTGTGAGGAGTAGGAAGGGAGGGGGTCTTGTGAAGTAATACATAGGGCTATACTGCCCTCTTGTGTTCAACATAGTATGGGTTACATTAACTTTTGCACGATATTCTAATTTTTCGAGTTTCACCTGTATGCAGAGTTGACAGAAAAATGTTACACACGCCGTAGCAGGTGAATACAACAAAGAACTAAAGCCTAAAAAACTAAAGTTTAATCCACTGTCTGTTCATTCTCTGAGTGGCAATTACAAGAAATGTCCAATAGAGGGCATCCAAGCCTCATTGTTCAATGATTTACAACAGGTCTGAGTCCAGAATGGGCAGGGACTGAGTTCAACAGTTGCTTGAGCTCTTTTGCAGTCGAATCCCAGAAAAAAGGCAAACAATGTGTCCCCACTCAATATATACATCAACTGAGTGGAGGATACAATTTTTAACAACCTTTAACTATTTACAGCCAGAGCGTTCAAATTTGGGAACAATTATTCCCATGGTTCCTGTCTCAGTGTCATCGTCGTCCGATCACCGATTTTATTTCTGAAATCTGCCCAGATACTCATGACAATACAAGCTAAAGGCACATGTGATTGGTTAAGGGGTTACTGGGCAAGAATAATAACTGTATCGTCATCACCGTCTTCCTTCATTTCAATGGAAAGGTGATATCACGAGAGATTTACTCCATTGTTGGATTTACTGCTTCAAATTAAATACTGAGGCGATTTTTGCAAGGTAAGAACGTGTTGTCTATATTTTCTATAGAAAGTCAAAACGTTTTAGTTACGAAGCATTTATTTGTAGGAGTATTGCTAGTTATTTCTGGAAAAAAATGACAAAACAACTCAAATAAATGTTTGTGAGCAGTTTTGTGTGAAACCGCGAGATGCGTCGCGTCTAACGCACGAGCCCAGATGAGAGATCGCATTCGCTTCATCTTGCGTTTGAACGGACAATTTCATAAACAAAATGTCAAATTACATGATATATTGTCTGTTTTGTCCCAAGTGAACATAAACAGTTGATGAAGAAATCGCGAATCTAAATCTAGTATCAACACTTCCGAGAATGATTATCAGCGTTGTGTCTGACAGCGCGAGGCATCTCATTTTTACTCGCATCTTCATGGAGGTTTGTCGGTTGTATGTAGTTTCACAATCTCAATCAAGTAATCTCTGAAATGAATACAGATGTAACAGCACGAAAATAATGAGACTTCACAGTTCTCAAAAGATTAAACTCAATAAAACAAGCCGCACAGACTGTGCCTTGAATGAAATGCGTTTAAAATCCTCTTAAAGAGACAGTAACAATTTTCCAAGTAAATAAAAAGTAGGCCTACAAATGGTTTTCACCCCCAAAATAAATTTCTCTCATCGTATACTCACCCTCATTCCATCCCAGATGTGTATTATTTTCTTTCTTCTAGTGAACACAAATTAAGCTTTTTAGAAGATTATCTCAACCCTGTTGGACCTTTCAATGACTTGAATGGTGATCAGAACTCAGAAGCTACAAAAATCACATAAATGCAGCATAAAAGTAATCCATACCCCTCCATTGGTTTAATCCATGCCTTCAGAAGTGATATTATAGGTGTGGGTTAGAAACAGACCTATATATATATACTTCAAGATGACATCACTCTGAAGTACTGCGTAAAGAATATCCCACATTCGCCCTTAGGGGGCGCTACAGGCCATGCCCAAAATTCCCATTTTCTGGGAAAAAATGTTCTAATTTTGTATATTGATCCTACAGGCCAACAGTAATCCACAAACCAAGAATGGCCCACATTCGCCCTTAGGGGGCGCTACAGGCCACGCCCTAAATTCCCATTTGCTGGTCAAAAATGTTCTAATTTGGTACATTGATACTACAGGCCAACAGGAACCCACAAACAAAGAATTGCCCATATTCGCCATTAGGGGGCGCTACAGGCTATGCCCAAAATTCCCATTTTATGATCAAAAATTTTCTAATTTGGTCTATTGACACTACAGGCCAACAGAAATCCACAAACCAAGAATGTCTCACATTTGCCCTTAGGGGGCGCTAAAGGACATTCCCAAATTGCACATTTTTTTGTCAAATACTTTCTAATTTGGTACATTAATACTACAGGCCAACAGGAACCTACAAACCAAGAATGGCTCACATTCGCCCTTAGGGGGCGCTACAGGCCATGCCCAAATGTCAATTTTTCAAAGTGATTGTATTTCCACCCCATTTATTTAGTTTTTCTGAAACCTGGTGAACATACCTCATTTCTCATTGTAAACAAAAAACCCTCCAGGATCCATAAGGTCTGGCATGATGGATTTTCCTGTACACTGAAAATGTTTAGTTTAGGATTCAGACAGAAAGACATGTTTTTTGGATTTTTTCATTGGGAGGGTTTAACCCCAACCCTCTATTGATCAATTTTAAATGATTTGCCATTTTGAGGAGGAATCGCATTGCTGCTTGCAGCTATATTTTTGAGTTGTTGCTGTGTCCACCATCCTTTGTTTTCCGAAAGCCACCAAGTGGAAATGAGCCCGGTAACTAAAGGCACCAGGGTTGCGGTGCCACCGGCTTGGGCCCGTCATCGCTGCTTGCAGCTTTAATTATTATTATTATTATTATTTTATCGACTATTCGGGCACTTTTGGGGGCCTT
This sequence comes from Moxostoma hubbsi, assembly GCA_032164185.1. Classification (NCBI taxonomy): domain Eukaryota; kingdom Metazoa; phylum Chordata; class Actinopteri; order Cypriniformes; family Catostomidae; genus Moxostoma; species Moxostoma hubbsi. The sequence continues at coordinate 32,094,645 of JAVLUX010000010.1, forward strand.
AACATGCTCTAAAACTCTTGAAACTTTGCACACGGGTCAGAACCTGCGGCCATCAGGGCTGGGCTGAAGATGGTACCCGGGCGTGGCAGGGGGGCTCAGCAGCGCCCCCTGGAACGGGGTCCGAAACCTTGGTCCATAAATCAAACACACTTGCATGTAATAATATGAAAGTCGGTACACATATAGATCTCATCATTTCATATATACTTCATGCTCTTACTTTTTACCTCAGCCCAACAGGAAGTCGGCTATTTAGGGTTGTTTGGAAAACGTATACAATGGAATTTGAAATACTCCTCCTAGAGAAATCATTTAATCGCCACGAATCTCAGTCAGCATGAAGTCAAGACATTGAGGATGAAAAATTGCCAGCGGATTTTTGATATCTCGAACGGTTTGGCCGTGGCGAGGAAACAAATTTATGGCGAGAAAAGTGAGACAGGAAGTGTGTTATAACTTCTGCATAAATTAACAGATCTTGATGAAACTTCAGCAGTGTGTTCGTTGTAAGAGGCCGATCACATGGATGTGACTATTGTGAGTCAAAGTTATAGCGCCACCAACTGGCAGCAGGAAGTGTGTCACTTTCAAAATGCTTTGAAATCACCCTCTTGTTTTTACCCGATTTGCTTCAAACTTTACGTGTATAATGTAAACACACGGCAGATTTAGACCTGTGAAAGGATTATTGATATCTTAGATACTGTTGCCGTGGCAACACTTCAAACTTTACTTTTCTTTATTGATGCTTTTGAGACTCTTAACATACTTGAAATTGCATGAAACTCGACAGAGACGTCACATTTATTAGCCAGTAGACATGTGCAAAGTTTCAGAAATGGGTGTGGTGAGGGGCTCAGTAGCGCCACCTTTTGACAAAAAAGTGGGGGGTTAGTTTCATCTACAGGTACAAAAATTGGTATTGATATAGTTCTCCTCAAGCCGGACAACTTTCTAATTTACAGTCATTAGCTCCGACCAACAGAAAGTCAGATATTTTGGTTTGAATGTGGAGAAAATGTCAGAATTTTGCAAGTCACTCTCTAAGACTTTGTGTGTGAGGAGTAGGAAGGGAGGGGGGCTTGTGAAGTAATACATAGGGCTATACTGCCCTCTTGTGTTCAACATAGTATGGGTTACATTAACTTTTGCACGATATTCTAATTTTTCGAGTTTCACCTGTATGCAGAGTTGACAGAAAAATGTTACACACGCTGTAGCAGGTGAATACAACAAAGAACTAAAGCCTAAAAAACTAAAGTTTAATCCACTGTCTGTTCATTCTCTGAGTGGCAATTACAAGAAATGTCCAATAGATGGCATCCAAGCCTCATTGTTCAATGATTTACAACAGGTCTGAGTCCAGAATGGGCAGGGACTGAGTTCAACAGTTGCTTGAGCTCTTTTGCAGTCGAATCCCAGAAAAAAGGCAAACAATGTGTCCCCACTCAATATATACATCAACTGAGTGGAGGATACAATTTTTAACAACCTTTAACCATTTACAGCCAGAGCGTTCAAATTTGGGAACAATTATTCCCATGGTTCCTGTCTCAGTGTCATCGTCGTCCGATCACCGATTTTATTTCTGAAGTCTGCCCAGATACTCATGACAATACAAGCTAAAGGCACATGTGATTGGTTAAGGGGTTACTGGGCAAGAATAATAACTGTATCGTCATCACCGTCTTCCTTCATTTCAATGGAAAGGTGATATCACGAGAGATTTACTCCAGTGTTGGATTTACTGCTTCAAATTAAATACTGAGGCGATTTTTGCAAGGTAAGAACGTGTGTTGTCTATATTTTCTATAGAAAGTCAAAACGTTTTAGTTACGAAGCATTTATTTGTAGGAGTATTGCTAGTTATTTCTGGAAAAAAATGACAAAACAACTCAAATAAATGTTTGTGAGCAGTTTTGTGTGAAACCGCGAGATGCGTCGCGTCTAACGCACGAGCCCCGATGAGAGATCGCATTCGCTTCTTCTTGCGTTTGAACGGACAATTTCATACTACAAAATGTCAAATTACATGATATATTGTCTGTTTTGTCCCAAGTGAACATAAACAGTTGATGAAGAAATCGCGAATCGAAATCTAGTATCAACACTTCCGAGAATGATTATCAGCGTTGTGCCTGACAGCGCGAGGCATCTCATTTTTACTCGCATCTTCATGGAGGTTTGTCGGTTGTATGTAGTTTCACAATCTCAATCAAGTAATCTCTGAAATGAATACAGATGTAACAGCACGAAAATAATGAGACTTCACAGTTCTCAAAAGATTAAACTCACTAAAACAAGCCGCACAGAGTGTGCCTTGAATGAAATGCGTTTAAAATCCTCTTAAAGAGACAGTAACAATTTTCCAAGTAAATAAAAAGTAGGCCTACAAATGGTTTTCACCCCAAAAATAAATTTCTCTCATCGTATACTCACCCTCATTGCATCCCAGATGTGTATTGTTTTCTTTCTTCTAGTGAACACAAATTAAGCTTTTTAGAAGATTATCTCAACCCTGTTGGACCTTTCAATGACTTGAATGGTGATCAGAACTCAGAAGCTACAAAAATCAAATAAATGCAGCATAAAAGTAATCCATACCACTCCAGTGGTTAAATCCATGCCTTCAGAAGTGATATTATAGGTGTGGGTTAGAAATAGACCTATATATATATACTTCAAGATGACATCACTCTGAAGTACTGCGTAAAGAATATCCCACATTCGCCCTTAGGGGGCGCTACAGGCCATGCCCAAAATTCCCATTTTCTGGTCAAAAATGTTCTAATGTTGTATATTGATACTACAGGCCAACAGGAATTCACAAACCAAGAGTGGCCCACATTCGCCCTTATGGGGCGCTACAGGCCACGCCCTAAATTCCCATTTGCTGGTCAAAAATGTTCTAATTTGGTACATTGATACTACAGGCCAACAGGAACCCACAAACAAAGAATTGCCCATATTCGCCATTAGGGGGCGCTACAGGCTATGCCCAAAATTCCCATTTTATGGTCAAAAATTTTCTAATTTGGTATATTGACACTACAGGCCAACAGAAATCCACAAACCAAGAATGTCTCACATTCGCCCTTAGGGGGCGCTAAAGGCCATTCCCAAATTGCACATTTTTTTGTCAAATACTTTCTAATTTGGTACATTAATACTACAGGCCAACAGGAACCTACAAACCAAGAATGGCTCACATTCGCCCTTAGGGGGCACTACATGCCATGCCCAAATGTCATTTTTTTTAAAGTGATTGTATTTCCACCCCATTTATTTAGTTTTCTGAAACCTGGTGAACATACCTCATTTCTCATTGTAAACAAAAAACCCTACAGGATCCATAAGGTCCGGCATGATGGATTTTCCTGTACACTGAAAATGTTTAGTTTAGGATTCAGACAGAAAGACATGTTTTTTGGATTTTTTCATTGGGAGGGTTTAACCCCAACCCTCTATTGATCAATTTTAAATGATTTGCCATTTTGAGGAGGAATCGCATTGCTGCTTGCAGCTATATTTTTGAGTTGTTGCTGTGTCCATCATCCTTTGTTTTCCGAAAGCCACCAAGTGGAAATGAGCCCGGTAACTAAAGGCACCAGGGTTGCGGTGCCACCGGCTTGGGCCCGTCATCGCTGCTTGCAGCTTTAATTATTAGGGCCCAAGCCTGAAAAGGCGAAGGCCCTATTGTTTTCCTTAGGATTATTATTATTATTATTATTATTATTATTATTTTATCGACTATTCGGGCACTTTTGGGGGCCTTAACATGCTCTAAAACTCTTGAAACTTTGCACACGGGTCAGAACCTGCGGCCATCAGGGCTGGGCTGAAGATGGTACCCGGGCGTGGCAGGGGGGCTCAGCAGCGCCCCCTGGAACGGGGTCCGAAACCATGGTCCATAAATCAAACACACTTGCATGTAATAATATGAAAGTCGGTACACATATAGATCTCATCGTTTCATATATACTTCATGCTCTTACTTTTTACCTCAGCCCAACAGGAAGTCGGCTATTTAGGGTTGTTTGGAAAACGTATACAATGGAATTTGAAATACTCCTCCTAGAGAAATCATTTAATCGCCACGAATCTCAGTCAGCATGAAGTCAAGACATTGAGGATGAAAAATTGCCAGCGGATTTTTGATATCTCGAACGGTTTGGCCGTGGCGAGGAAACAAATTTATGGCGAGAAAAGTGAGACAGGAAGTGTGTTATAACTTCTGCATAAATTAACAGATCTTGATGAAACTTCAGCAGTGTGTTCGTTGTAAGAGGCCGATCACATGGATGTGACTATTGTGAGTCAAAGTTATAGCGCCACCAACTGGCAGCAGGAAGTGTGTCACTTTCAAAATGCTTTGAAATCACCCTCTTGTTTTTACCCGATTTGCTTCAAACTTTACGTGTATAATGTAAACACACGGCAGATTTAGACCTGTGAAAGGATTATTGATATCTTAGATACTGTTGCCGTGGCAACGCTTCAAACTTTACTTTTCTTTATTGATGCTTTTGAGACTCTTAACATACTTGAAATTGCATGAAACTCGACAGAGACGTCACATTTATTAGCCAGTAGACATGTGCAAAGTTTCAGAAATGGGTGTGGTGAGGGGCTCAGTAGCGCCACCTTTTGACAAAAAAGTGGGGGGTTAGTTTCATCTACAGGTACAAAAATTGGTATTGATATAGTTCTCCTCAAGCCGGACAACTTTCTAATTTACAGTCATTAGCTCCGACCAACAGAAAGTCAGATATTTTGGTTTGAATGTGGAGAAAATGTCAGAATTTTGCAAGTCACTCTCTAAGACTTTGTGTGTGAGGAGTAGGAAGGGAGGGGGGCTTGTGAAGTAATACATAGGGCTATACTGCCCTCTTGTGTTCAACATAGTATGGGTTACATTAACTTTTGCACGATATTCTAATTTTTCGAGTTTCACCTGTATGCAGAGTTGACAGAAAAATGTTACACACGCCGTAGCAGGTGAATACAACAAAGAACTAAAGCCTAAAAAACTAAAGTTTAATCCACTGTCTGTTCATTCTCTGAGTGGCAATTACAAGAAATGTCCAATAGATGGCATCCAAGCCTCATTGTTCAATGATTTACAACAGGTCTGAGTCCAGAATGGGCAGGGACTGAGTTCAACAGTTGCTTGAGCTCTTTTGCAGTCGAATCCCAGAAAAAAAGGCAAACAATGTGTCCCCACTCAATATATACATCAACTGAGTTGCGGATACAATTTTTAACAACCTTTAACCATTTACAGCCAGAGCGTTCAAATTTGGGAACAATTATTCCCATGGTTCCTGTCTCAGTGTCATCGTCGTCCGATCACCGATTTTATTTCTGAAGTCTGCCCAGATACTCATGACAATACAAGCTAAAGGCACATGTGATTGGTTAAGGGGTTACTGGGCAAGAATAATAACTGTATCGTCATCACCGTCTTCCTTCATTTCAATGGAAAGGTGATATCACGAGAGATTTACTCCAGTGTTGGATTTACTGCTTCAAATTAAATACTGAGGCGATTTTTGCAAGGTAAGAACGTGTGTTGTCTATATTTTCTATAGAAAGTCAAAACGTTTTAGTGACGAAGCATTTATTTGTAGGAGTATTGCTAGTTATTTCTGGAAAAAAATGACAAAACAACTCAAATAAATGTTTGTGAGCAGTTTTGTGTGAAACCGCGAGATGCGTCGCGTCTAACGCACGAGCCCCGATGAGAGATCGCATTCGCTTCTTCTTGCGTTTGAACGGACAATTTCATACTACAAAATGTCAAATTACATGATATATTGGCTGTTTTGTCCCAAGTGAACATAAACAGTTGATGAAGAAATCGCGAATCGAAATCTAGTATCAACACTTCCGAGAATGATTATCAGCGTTGTGTCTGACAGCGCGAGGCATCTCATTTTTACTCGCATCTTCATGGAGGTTTGTCGGTTGTATGTAGTTTCACAACCTCAATCAAGTAATCTCTGAAATGAATACAGATGTAACAGCACGAAAATAATGAGACTTCACAGTTCTCAAAAGATTAAACTCACTAAAACAAGCCGCACAGACTGTGCCTTGAATGAAATGCGTTTAAAATCCTCTTAAAGAGACAGTAACAATTTTCCAAGTAAATAAAAAGTAGGCCTACAAATGGTTTTCACCCCAAAAATAAATTTCTCTCATCGTATACTCACCCTCATTGCATCCCAGATGTGTATTGTTTTCTTTCTTCTAGTGAACACAAATTAAGCTTTTTAGAAGATTATCTCAACCCTGTTGGACCTTTCAATGACTTGAATGGTGATCAGAACTCAGAAGCTACAAAAATCAAATAAATGCAGCATAAAAGTAATCCATACCACTCCAGTGGTTAAATCCATGCCTTCAGAAGTGATATTATAGGTGTGGGTTAGAAATAGACCTATATATATATACTTCAAGATGACATCACTCTGAAGTACTGCGTAAAGAATATCCCACATTCGCCCTTAGGGGGCGCTACAGGCCATGCCCAAAATTCCCATTTTCTGGTCAAAAATGTTCTAATGTTGTATATTGATACTACAGGCCAACAGGAATTCACAAACCAAGAGTGGCCCACATTCGCCCTTATGGGGCGCTACAGGCCACGCCCTAAATTCCCATTTGCTGGTCAAAAATGTTCTAATTTGGTACATTGATACTACAGGCCAACAGGAACCCACAAACAAAGAATTGCCCATATTCGCCATTAGGGGGCGCTACAGGCTATGCCCAAAATTCCCATTTTATGGTCAAAAATTTTCTATTTTGGTATATTGACACTACAGGCCAACAGAAATCCACAAACCAAGCATGTCTCACATTTGCCCTTAGGGGGTGCTAAAGGACATTCCCAAATTGCACATTTTTTTGTCAAATACTTTCTAATTTGGTACATTAATACTACAGGCCAACAGGAACCTACAAACCAAGAATGGCTCACATTCGCCCTTAGGGGGCGGTACAGGCCATGCCCAAATGTCAATTTTTCAAAGTGATTGTATTTCCACCCCATTTATTTAGTTTTTCTGAAACCTGGTGAACATACCTCATTTCTCATTGTAAACAAAAAACCCTACAGGATCCATAAGGTCCGGCATGATGGATTTTCCTGTACACTGAAAATGTTTAGTTTAGGATTCAGACAGAAAGACATGTTTTTTGGATTTTTTCATTGGGAGGGTTTAACCCCAACCCTCTATTGATCAATTTTAAATGATTTGCCATTTTGAGGAGGAATCGCATTGCTGCTTGCCGCTATATTTTTGAGTTGTTGCTGTGTCCATCATCCTTTGTTTTCCGAAAGCCACCAAGTGGAAATGAGCCCGGTAACTAAAGGCACCAGGGTTGCGGTGCCACCGGCTTGGGCCCGTCATCGCTGCTTGCAGCTTTAATTATTATTAGGGCCCAAGCCTGAAAAGGCGAAGGCCCTATTGTTTTCCTTAGGATTATTATTATTATTATTATTATTATTATTATTATTATTATTATTTTATCGACTATTCAGGCACTTTTGGGGGCCTTAACATGCTCTAAAACTCTTGAAACTTTGCACACGGGTCAGAACCTGCGGCCATCAGGGCTGGGCTGAAGATGGTACCCGGGCGTGGCAGGGGGGCTCAGCAGCGCCCCCTGGAAGGGGGTCCGAAACCTTGGTCCATAAATCAAACACACTTGCATGTAATAATATGAAAGTCGGTACACATATAGATCTCATCGTTTCATATATACTTCATGCTCTTACTTTTTACCTCAGCCCAACAGGAAGTCGGCTATTTAGGGTTGTTTGGAAAACATATACAATGGAATTTGAAATACTCCTCCTAGAGAAATCATTTAATCGCCACGAATCTCAGTCAGCATGAAGTCAAGACATTGAGGATGAAAAATTGCCAGCGGATTTTTGATATCTCGAACGGTTTGGCCGTGGCGAGGAAACAAATTTATGGCGAGAAAAGTGAGACAGGAAGTGTGTTATAACTTCTGCATAAATTAACAGATCTTGATGAAACTTCAGCAGTGTGTTCGTTGTAAGAGGCCGATCACATGGATGTGACTATTGTGAGTCAAAGTTATAGCGCCACCAACTGGCAGCAGGAAGTGTGTCACTTTCAAAATGCTTTGAAATCACCCTCTTGTTTTTACCCGATTTGCTTCAAACTTTACGTGTATAATGTAAACACACGGCAGATTTAGACCTGTGAAAGGATTATTGATATCTTAGATACTGTTGCCGTGGCAACACTTCAAACTTTACTTTTCTTTATTGATGCTTTTGAGACTCTTAACATACTTGAAATTGCATGAAACTCGACAGAGACGTCACATTTATTAGCCAGTAGACATGTGCAAAGTTTCAGAAATGGGTGTGGTGAGGGGCTCAGTAGCGCCACCTTTTGACAAAAAAGTGGGGGGTTAGTTTCATCTACAGGTACAAAAATTGGTATTGATATAGTTCTCCTCAAGCCGGACAACTTTCTAATTTACAGTCATTAGCTCCGACCAACAGAAAGTCAGATATTTTGGTTTGAATGTGGAGAAAATGTCAGAATTTTGCAAGTCACTCTCTAAGACTTTGTGTGTGAGGAGTAGGAAGGGAGGGGGTCTTGTGAAGTAATACATAGGGCTATACTGCCCTCTTGTGTTCAACATAGTATGGGTTACATTAACTTTTGCACGATATTCTAATTTTTCGAGTTTCACCTGTATGCAGAGTTGACAGAAAAATGTTACACACGCCGTAGCAGGTGAATACAACAAAGAACTAAAGCCTAAAAAACTAAAGTTTAATCCACTGTCTGTTCATTCTCTGAGTGGCAATTACAAGAAATGTCCAATAGAGGGCATCCAAGCCTCATTGTTCAATGATTTACAACAGGTCTGAGTCCAGAATGGGCAGGGACTGAGTTCAACAGTTGCTTGAGCTCTTTTGCAGTCGAATCCCAGAAAAAAGGCAAACAATGTGTCCCCACTCAATATATACATCAACTGAGTGGAGGATACAATTTTTAACAACCTTTAACCATTTACAGCCAGAGCGTTCAAATTTGGGAACAATTATTCCCATGGTTCCTGTCTCAGTGTCATCGTCGTCCGATCACCGATTTTATTTCTGAAGTCTGCCCAGATACTCATGACAATACAAGCTAAAGGCACATGTGATTGGTTAAGGGGTTACTGGGCAAGAATAATAACTGTATCGTCATCACCGTCTTCCTTCATTTCAATGGAAAGGTGATATCACGAGAGATTTACTCCAGTGTTGGATTTACTGCTTCAAATTAAATACTGAGGCGATTTTTGCAAGGTAAGAACGTGTGTTGTCTATATTTTCTATAGAAAGTCAAAACGTTTTAGTTACGAAGCATTTATTTGTAGGAGTATTGCTAGTTATTTCTGGAAAAAAATGACAAAATAACTCAAATAAATGTTTGTGAGCAGTTTTGTGTGAAACCGCGAGATGCGTCGCGTCTAACGCACGAGCCCCGATGAGAGATCGCATTCGCTTCTTCTTGCGTTTGAACGGACAATTTCATACTACAAAATGTCAAATTACATGATATATTGTCTGTTTTGTCCCAAGTGAACATAAACAGTTGATGAAGAAATCGCGAATCGAAATCTAGTATCAACACTTCCGAGAATGATTATCAGCGTTGTGCCTGACAGCGCATCTCATTTTTACTCGCATCTTCATGGAGGTTTGTCGGTTGTATGTAGTTTCACAATCTCAATCAAGTAATCTCTGAAATGAATACAGATGTAACAGCACGAAAATAATGAGACTTCACAGTTCTCAAAAGATTAAACTCACTAAAACAAGCCGCACAGAGTGTGCCTTGAATGAAATGCGTTTAAAATCCTCTTAAAGAGACAGTAACAATTTTCCAAGTAAATAAAAAGTAGGCCTACAAATGGTTTTCACCCCAAAAATAAATTTCTCTCATCGTATACTCACCCTCATTGCATCCCAGATGTGTATTGTTTTCTTTCTTCTAGTGAACACAAATTAAGCTTTTTAGAAGATTATCTCAACCCTGTTGGACCTTTCAATGACTTGAATGGTGATCAGAACTCAGAAGCTACAAAAATCAAATAAATGCAGCATAAAAGTAATCCATACCACTCCAGTGGTTAAATCCATGCCTTCAGAAGTGATATTATAGGTGTGGGTTAGAAATAGACCTATATATATATACTTAAAGATGACATCACTCTGAAGTACTGCGTAAAGAATATCCCACATTCGCCCTTAGGGGGCGCTACAGGCCATGCCCAAAATTCCCATTTTCTGGTCAAAAATGTTCTAATGTTGTATATTGATACTACAGGCCAACAGGAATTCACAAACCAAGAGTGGCCCACATTCGCCCTTATGGGGCGCTACAGGCCACGCCCTAAATTCCCATTTGCTGGTCAAAAATGTTCTAATTTGGTACATTGATACTACAGGCCAACAGGAACCCACAAACAAAGAATTGCCCATATTCGCCATTAGGGGGCGCTACAGGCTATGCCCAAAATTCCCATTTTATGGTCAAAAATTTTCTAATTTGGTATATTGACACTACAGGCCAACAGAAATCCACAAACCAAGAATGTCTCACATTCGCCCTTAGGGGGCGCTAAAGGCCATTCCCAAATTGCACATTTTTTTGTCAAATACTTTCTAATTTGGTACATTAATACTACAGGCCAACAGGAACCTACAAACCAAGAATGGCTCACATTCGCCCTTAGGGGGCGCTACATGCCATGCCCAAATGTCATTTTTTTAAAGTGATTGTATTTCCACCCCATTTATTTAGTTTTCTGAAACCTGGTGAACATACCTCATTTCTCATTGTAAACAAAAAACCCTACAGGATCCATAAGGTCCGGCATGATGGATTTTCCTGTACACTGAAAATGTTTAGTTTAGGATTCAGACAGAAAGACATGTTTTTTGGATTTTTTCATTGGGAGGGTTTAACCCCAACCCTCTATTGATCAATTTTAAATGATTTGCCATTTTGAGGAGGAATCGCATTGCTGCTTGCAGCTATATTTTTGAGTTGTTGCTGTGTCCATCATCCTTTGTTTTCCGAAAGCCACCAAGTGGAAATGAGCCCGGTAACTAAAGGCACCAGGGTTGCGGTGCCACCGGCTTGGGCCCGTCATCGCTGCTTGCAGCTTTAATTATTATTATTATTATTTTATCGACTATTCGGGCACTTTTGGGGGCCTTAACATGCTCTAAAACTCTTGAAACTTTGCACACGGGTCAGAACCTGCGGCCATCAGGGCTGGGCTGAAGATGGTACCCGGGCGTGGCAGGGGGTTTCAGCAGCGCCCCCTGGAACGGGGTCCGAAACCATGGTCCATAAATCAAACACACTTGCATGTAATAATATGAAAGTCGGTACACATATAGATCTCATCGTTTCATATATACTTCATGCTCTTACTTTTTACCTCAGCCCAACAGGAAGTCGGCTATTTAGGGTTGTTTGGAAAACGTATACAATGGAATTTGAAATACTCCTCCTAGAGAAATCATTTAATCGCCACGAATCTCAGTCAGCATGAAGTCAAGACATTGAGGATGAAAAATTGCCAGCGGATTTTTGATATCTCGAACGGTTTGGACGTGGCGAGGAAACAAATTTATGGCGAGAAAAGTGAGACAGGAAGTGTGTTATAACTTCTGCATAAATTAACAGATCTTGATGAAACTTCAGCAGTGTGTTCGTTGTAAGAGGCCGATCACATGGATGTGACTATTGTGAGTCAAAGTTATAGCGCCACCAACTGGCAGCAGGAAGTGTGTCACTTTCAAAATGCTTTGAAATCACCCTCTTGTTTTTACCCGATTTGCTTCAAACTTTACGTGTATAATGTAAACACACGGCAGATTTAGACCTGTGAAAGGATTATTGATATCTTAGATACTGTTGCCGTGGCAACACTTCAAACTTTACTTTTCTTTATTGATGCTTTTGAGACTCTTAACATACTTGAAATTGCATGAAACTCGACAGAGACGTCACATTTATTAGCCAGTAGACATGTGCAAAGTTTCAGAAATGGGTGTGGTGAGGGGCTCAGTAGCGCCACCTTTTGACAAAAAAGTGGGGGGTTAGTTTCATCTACAGGTACAAAAATTGGTATTGATATAGTTCTCCTCAAGCCGGACAACTTTCTAATTTACAGTCATTATCTCCGACCAACAGAAAGTCAGATATTTTGGTTTGAATGTGGAGAAAATGTCAGAATTTTGCAAGTCACTCTCTAAGACTTTGTGTGTGAGGAGTAGGAAGGGAGGGGGTCTTGTGAAGTAATACATAGGGCTATACTGCCCTCTTGTGTTCAACATAGTATGGGTTACATTAACTTTTGCACGATATTCTAATTTTTCGAGTTTCACCTGTATGCAGAGTTGACAGAAAAATGTTACACACGCCGTAGCAGGTGAATACAACAAAGAACTAAAGCCTAAAAAACTAAAGTTTAATCCACTGTCTGTTCATTCTCTGAGTGGCAATTACAAGAAATGTCCAATAGATGGCATCCAAGCCTCATTGTTCAATGATTTACAACAGGTCTGAGTCCAGAATGGGCAGGGACTGAGTTCAACAGTTGCTTGAGCTCTTTTGCAGTCGAATCCCAGAAAAAAGGCAAACAATGTGTCCCCACTCAATATATACATCAACTGAGTGGAGGATACAATTTTTAACAACCTTTAACCATTTACAGCCAGAGCGTTCAAATTTGGGAACAATTATTCCCATGGTTCCTGTCTCAGTGTCATCGTCGTCCGATCACCGATTTTATTTCTGAAGTCTGCCCAGATACTCATGACAATACAAGCTAAAGGCACATGTGATTGGTTAAGGGGTTACTGGGCAAGAATAATAACTGTATCGTCATCACCGTCTTCCTTCATTTCAATGGAAAGGTGATATCACGAGAGATTTACTCCAGTGTTGGATTTACTGCTTCAAATTAAATACTGAGGCGATTTTTGCAAGGTAAGAACGTGTGTTGTCTATATTTTCTATAGAAAGTCAAAACGTTTTAGTGACGAAGCATTTATTTGTAGGAGTATTGCTAGTTATTTCTGGAAAAAAATGACAAAACAACTCAAATAAATGTTTGTGAGCAGTTTTGTGTGAAACCGCGAGATGCGTCGCGTCTAACGCACGAGCCCCGATGAGAGATCGCATTCGCTTCTTCTTGCGTTTGAACGGACAATTTCATACTACAAAATGGCAAATTACATGATATATTGTCTGTTTTGTCCCAAGTGAACATAAACAGTTGATGAAGAAATCGCGAATCGAAATCTAGTATCAACACTTCCGAGAATGATTATCAGCGTTGTGCCTGACAGCGCATCTCATTTTTACTCGCATCTTCATGGAGGTTTGTCGGTTGTATGTAGTTTCACAATCTCAATCAAGTAATCTCTGAAATGAATACAGATGTAACAGCACGAAAATAATGAGACTTCACAGTTCTCAAAAGATTAAACTCACTAAAACAAGCCGCACAGAGTGTGCCTTGAATGAAATGCGTTTAAAATCCTCTTAAAGAGACAGTAACAATTTTCCAAGTAAATAAAAAGTAGGCCTACAAATGGTTTTCACCCCAAAAATAAATTTCTCTCATCGTATACTCACCCTCATTGCATCCCAGATGTGTATTGTTTTCTTTCTTCTAGTGAACACAAATTAAGCTTTTTAGAAGATTATCTCAACCCTGTTGGACCTTTCAATGACTTGAATGGTGATCAGAACTCAGAAGCTACAAAAATCAAATAAATGCAGCATAAAAGTAATCCATACCACTCCAGTGGTTAAATCCATGCCTTCAGAAGTGATATTATAGGTGTGGGTTAGAAATAGACCTATATATATATATACTTAAAGATGACATCACTCTGAAGTACTGCGTAAAGAATATCCCACATTCGCCCTTAGGGGGCGCTACAGGCCATGCCCAAAATTCCCATTTTCTGGTCAAAAATGTTCTAATGTTGTATATTGATACTACAGGCCAACAGGAATTCACAAACCAAGAGTGGCCCACATTCGCCCTTATGGGGCGCTACAGGCCACGCCCTAAATTCCCATTTGCTGGTCAAAAATGTTCTAATTTGGTACATTGATACTACAGGCCAACAGGAACCCACAAACAAAGAATTGCCCATATTCGCCATTAGGGGGCGCTACAGGCTATGCCCAAAATTCCCATTTTATGGTCAAAAATTTTCTAATTTGGTATATTGACACTACAGGCCAACAGAAATCCACAAACCAAGAATGTCTCACATTCGCCCTTAGGGGGCGCTAAAGGCCATTCCCAAATTGCACATTTTTTTGTCAAATACTTTCTAATTTGGTACATTAATACTACAGGCCAACAGGAACCTACAAACCAAGAATGGCTCACATTCGCCCTTAGGGGGCGCTACATGCCATGCCCAAATGTCATTTTTTTAAAGTGATTGTATTTCCACCCCATTTATTTAGTTTTCTGAAACCTGGTGAACATACCTCATTTCTCATTGTAAACAAAAAACCCTACAGGATCCATAAGGTCCGGCATGATGGATTTTCCTGTACACTGAAAATGTTTAGTTTAGGATTCAGACAGAAAGACATGTTTTTTGGATTTTTTCATTGGGAGGGTTTAACCCCAACCCTCTATTGATCAATTTTAAATGATTTGCCATTTTGAGGAGGAATCGCATTGCTGCTTGCAGCTATATTTTTGAGTTGTTGCTGTGTCCATCATCCTTTGTTTTCCGAAAGCCACCAAGTGGAAATGAGCCCGGTAACTAAAGGCACCAGGGTTGCGGTGCCACCGGCTTGGGCCCGTCATCGCTGCTTGCAGCTTTAATTATTATTATTATTATTTTATCGACTATTCGGGCACTTTTGGGGGCCTTAACATGCTCTAAAACTCTTGAAACTTTGCACACGGGTCAGAACCTGCGGCCATCAGGGCTGGGCTGAAGATGGTACCCGGGCGTGGCAGGGGGTTTCAGCAGCGCCCCCTGGAACGGGGTCCGAAACCATGGTCCATAAATCAAACACACTTGCATGTAATAATATGAAAGTCGGTACACATATAGATCTCATCGTTTCATATATACTTCATGCTCTTACTTTTTACCTCAGCCCAACAGGAAGTCGGCTATTTAGGGTTGTTTGGAAAACGTATACAATGGAATTTGAAATACTCCTCCTAGAGAAATCATTTAATCGCCACGAATCTCAGTCAGCATGAAGTCAAGACATTGAGGATGAAAAATTGCCAGCGGATTTTTGATATCTCGAACGGTTTGGACGTGGCGAGGAAACAAATTTATGGCGAGAAAAGTGAGACAGGAAGTGTGTTATAACTTCTGCATAAATTAACAGATCTTGATGAAACTTCAGCAGTGTGTTCGTTGTAAGAGGCCGATCACATGGATGTGACTATTGTGAGTCAAAGTTATAGCGCCACCAACT
Organism: Moxostoma hubbsi; assembly: GCA_032164185.1. Lineage (NCBI taxonomy): Eukaryota > Metazoa > Chordata > Actinopteri > Cypriniformes > Catostomidae > Moxostoma > Moxostoma hubbsi. The sequence continues at coordinate 32,110,184 of JAVLUX010000010.1, forward strand.
GGCAGCAGGAAGTGTGTCACTTTCAAAATGCTTTGAAATCACCCTCTTGTTTTTACCCGATTTGCTTCAAACTTTACGTGTATAATGTAAACACACGGCAGATTTAGACCTGTGAAAGGATTATTGATATCTTAGATACTGTTGCCGTGGCAACACTTCAAACTTTACTTTTCTTTATTGATGCTTTTGAGACTCTTAACATACTTGAAATTGCATGAAACTCGACAGAGACGTCACATTTATTAGCCAGTAGACATGTGCAAAGTTTCAGAAATGGGTGTGGTGAGGGGCTCAGTAGCGCCACCTTTTGACAAAAAAGTGGGGGGTTAGTTTCATCTACAGGTACAAAAATTGGTATTGATATAGTTCTCCTCAAGCCGGACAACTTTCTAATTTACAGTCATTATCTCCGACCAACAGAAAGTCAGATATTTTGGTTTGAATGTGGAGAAAATGTCAGAATTTTGCAAGTCACTCTCTAAGACTTTGTGTGTGAGGAGTAGGAAGGGAGGGGGTCTTGTGAAGTAATACATAGGGCTATACTGCCCTCTTGTGTTCAACATAGTATGGGTTACATTAACTTTTGCACGATATTCTAATTTTTCGAGTTTCACCTGTATGCAGAGTTGACAGAAAAATGTTACACACGCCGTAGCAGGTGAATACAACAAAGAACTAAAGCCTAAAAAACTAAAGTTTAATCCACTGTCTGTTCATTCTCTGAGTGGCAATTACAAGAAATGTCCAATAGATGGCATCCAAGCCTCATTGTTCAATGATTTACAACAGGTCTGAGTCCAGAATGGGCAGGGACTGAGTTCAACAGTTGCTTGAGCTCTTTTGCAGTCGAATCCCAGAAAAAAGGCAAACAATGTGTCCCCACTCAATATATACATCAACTGAGTGGAGGATACAATTTTTAACAACCTTTAACCATTTACAGCCAGAGCGTTCAAATTTGGGAACAATTATTCCCATGGTTCCTGTCTCAGTGTCATCGTCGTCCGATCACCGATTTTATTTCTGAAGTCTGCCCAGATACTCATGACAATACAAGCTAAAGGCACATGTGATTGGTTAAGGGGTTACTGGGCAAGAATAATAACTGTATCGTCATCACCGTCTTCCTTCATTTCAATGGAAAGGTGATATCACGAGAGATTTACTCCAGTGTTGGATTTACTGCTTCAAATTAAATACTGAGGCGATTTTTGCAAGGTAAGAACGTGTGTTGTCTATATTTTCTATAGAAAGTCAAAACGTTTTAGTGACGAAGCATTTATTTGTAGGAGTATTGCTAGTTATTTCTGGAAAAAAATGACAAAACAACTCAAATAAATGTTTGTGAGCAGTTTTGTGTGAAACCGCGAGATGCGTCGCGTCTAACGCACGAGCCCCGATGAGAGATCGCATTCGCTTCTTCTTGCGTTTGAACGGACAATTTCATACTACAAAATGGCAAATTACATGATATATTGTCTGTTTTGTCCCAAGTGAACATAAACAGTTGATGAAGAAATCGCGAATCGAAATCTAGTATCAACACTTCCGAGAATGATTATCAGCGTTGTGTCTGACAGCGCGAGGCATCTCATTTTTACTCGCATCTTCATGGAGGTTTGTCGGTTGTATGTAGTTTCACAATCTCAATCAAGTAATCTCTGAAATGAATACAGATGTAACAGCACGAAAATAATGAGACTTCACAGTTCTCAAAAGATTAAACTCACTAAAACAAGCCGCACAGACTGTGCCTTGAATGAAATGCGTTTAAAATCCTCTTAAAGAGACAGTAACAATTTTCCAAGTAAATAAAAAGTAGGCCTACAAATGGTTTTCACCCCAAAAATAAATTTCTCTCATCGTATACTCACCCTCATTGCATCCCAGATGTGTATTGTTTTCTTTCTTCTAGTGAACACAAATTAAGCTTTTTAGAAGATTATCTCAACCCTGTTGGACCTTTCAATGACTTGAATGGTGATCAGAACTCAGAAGCTGCAAAAATCAAATAAATGCAGCATAAAAGTAATCCATACCACTCCAGTGGTTAAATCCATGCCTTCAGAAGTGATATTATAGGTGTGGGTTAGAAATAGACCTATATATATATACTTCAAGATGACATCACTCTGAAGTACTGCGTAAAGAATATCCCACATTCGCCCTTAGGGGGCGCTACAGGCCATGCCCAAAATTCCCATTTTCTGGTCAAAAATGTTCTAATGTTGTATATTGATACTACAGGCCAACAGGAATTCACAAACCAAGAGTGGCCCACATTCGCCCTTATGGGGCGCTACAGGCCACGCCCTAAATTCCCATTTGCTGGTCAAAAATGTTCTAATTTGGTACATTGATACTACAGGCCAACAGGAACCCACAAACAAAGAATTGCCCATATTCGCCATTAGGGGGCGCTACAGGCTATGCCCAAAATTCCCATTTTATGGTCAAAAATTTTCTAATTTGGTATATTGACACTACAGGCCAACAGAAATCCACAAACCAAGAATGTCTCACATTTGCCCTTAGGGGGTGCTAAAGGACATTCCCAAATTGCACATTTTTTTGTCAAATACTTTCTAATTTGGTACATTAATACTACAGGCCAACAGGAACCTACAAACCAAGAATGGCTCACATTCGCCCTTAGGGGGCGGTACAGGCCATGCCCAAATGTCAATTTTTCAAAGTGATTGTATTTCCACCCCATTTATTTAGTTTTTCTGAAACCTGGTGAACATACCTCATTTCTCATTGTAAACAAAAAACCCTACAGGATCCATAAGGTCCGGCATGATGGATTTTCCTGTACACTGAAAATGTTTAGTTTAGGATTCAGACAGAAAGACATGTTTTTTGGATTTTTTCATTGGGAGGGTTTAACCCCAACCCTCTATTGATCAATTTTAAATGATTTGCCATTTTGAGGAGGAATCGCATTGCTGCTTGCAGCTATATTTTTGAGTTGTTGCTGTGTCCATCATCCTTTGTTTTCCGAAAGCGACCAAGTGGAAATGAGCCCGGTAACTAAAGGCACCAGGGTTGCGGTGCCACCGGCTTGGGCCCGTCATCGCTGCTTGCAGCTTTAATTATTATTATTATTATTCTTCTGAGACTAAATTTCTAAATGTAACTCCTCCTAGAGCTTTTAAGCTACATGCACCAAACTCGGCACAGACCTTCAGACTAATCCCGAATAGTGTGCTTTATCTTTTCTAACTGATCGGACTTACGGTTTTCCTAAAAATGACGATCAAAACTCGGAAAAACTCCCATTGATTAACATTGCGGAATGTTCAGAAATTTAAATCCCAACTGACGTTTTCACACACACAGACAAAAAAGGGCCTGTCAGCCCTGCGTCTCTCCCTCTCTCTCTCCCTCAGAGGATTTCTTTTATCAAGCAGCCAATAAGTAATGACCTAAAATCTTCATAGCCACAGTATAGTAGCTTCCAGGTTGACTTGATTCACTCAGTATGGAAAGGAGGCTTGATAAGTATCACCCTGGTAACTGCCTAGCAACCAGATGGGGTTACCCTAGCAACCAACTAACAAATCACATATCTCTGCACCAGAAAATCGTAGAGACTTCCTGTTTCACTTATTTCACTCAGGATGGAAAGTAGCCTTGATATGTATCACTCTGGTAACTGCCTAGCAACCAGATGTGATTACCCTAGCAACCAAGTAACAAATCACATATCTCTGCAACAGAAAATCAGAGAGACTTCCGGGTTGACTTATTTCACTCAGGATGGAAAGTAGCCTTGATATGTATCACTCTGGTAACTGCCTAGCAACCAGATGTGATTACCCTAGCAACCAAGTAACAAATCACATATCTCTGCAACAGAAAATCATAGAGACTTCCGGGTTGACTTGATTTACTCAGGATGGAAAGTAGCCTTGATATGTATCACTCTGGTAACTACCTAGCAACCATATGTGGTTACCCTAGCAACCAAGTAACAAATCACATATCTTTGAACCAGAAAATCGTAGAGACTTCCGGGTTGACTTTATTCACTCAGAATGAAAAGGAGGCTTGATAAGGATCACCCTGGAAACTGCCTAGCAACCAGATTAGGTTACCCTAGCAACCAAGTAAAAAATAATATATCTATCTATCTGTCTGTCTATCTATCTATCTATCTTTCTGAGGGTCAATATCTATCTGTCTATCTATCTATCTGAGGGTCAATATCTATCTATCTATCTGTGGGTCAATAACTATCTGTCTATCTATCTGTGGGTCATACTCTGTCTATCTATCTATCTATCTATCTATCTAAGGGTCAATGACTATCTATCTATCTATCTGAGGGTCAATATCTATCTGTCTATCTATCTATCTGAGGGTCAATATCTATCTGTCTATCTATCTATCTGAGGGTCAATATCTATCTATCTATCTGTGGGTCAATAACTATCTGTCTATCTATCTGTGGGTCATACTCTGTCTATCTATCTATCTATCTATCTATCTAAGGGTCAATGACTATCTATCTATCTATCTGAGGGTCAATATCTATCTATCTATCTATCTATCTATCTATCATCTATCTATCTAAGGGTCAATGACTATCTATCTATCTATCTGAGGGTCAATATCTATCTGTCTATCTATCTGAGGGTCAATATCTATCTATCTATCTATCTGTGGGTCATACTCTGTCTATCTATCTATCTATCTATCTATCTATCTATCTATCTGAGGGTCAATAACTATCTATCTATCTATCTGATGGTCAATATCTATCTATCTATCTATCTATCTATCTATCTATCTATCTATCTGAGGGTCAATATCTATCTATCTATCTATCTATCTATCTATCTAACTGCTAGGCTTTCTCAAGCCAACCTAAAGTTTGTACTCAAACTTTTTAATCTAGTTATTAGTGGTGCTTGCCATAGGCAAAGCATCACTATTGTTCTCTTGCATACTTATTATTATTATAATTATTATTATTCCACACATAGTTTGGCGCGCTACTCCTCCCGCAGCTTTTGTCACAGACCCCTGAGTGAGGCATCAAATCGTGCGGCTCATTGAGGAGAGGTGTGCTCTATCTTTTCTAAGCGATCGGGGGTACGGTGTTTGCCCCAGGGGCAAAAAATTGGGCAAAAAATCCCATTGACTTAACATTGAGCCGAAATTTGACGAGTCATAGCTCAGAGCGAGGATTTCGCAGAGACGTGTGATTTACCACATTTGAAGAGGCTGACAGGCTCTCTGAGAACATACCTCACAATGGGGTAAAAGTTTTACCCCTGGGGGGCAGGAGCTGCCCAAAGTTGCCCCAATGTAAGTCAATGGAATTTTTTGAAAAATTTTTTGCTCGCAGACCCACAAATGAGGCGTCAAATCGTGCAGATTATTTGGGAATGGTGTGCTATGACTACTATAAGTGATCGGGGGTACGGTATTTGCCCCAGGGGCAAAAAATTGTGCAAAAAATCCCATTGACTTAACATTGAGCCGAACTTTGACGAGTCATAGCTCAGAGCGAGGATTTCACAGAGACGTGTGATTTACCACATTTGAAGAGGCTGACAGGCTCTGTGAGAACATACCTCATAATGGGGTAAAAGTTTTACCCCTGGGGGGCAGGAGCTGCCCAAATTTGCCCCAATGTTAAGTCTATGGTAGATTTTGTATTGAACATAACTCTGGATCACAGTGTCTTAGAGACAAGGGGGCGGGCTCATTTTACTCAGACGACCAATCAGTCTCTCAGGATCATTGTGAAGCTATCAAGCCACGCCCTAGCAACCATTTATAGTACCTTAGCAACAAGTCCCATAGACTTCCATTGAAAGAGATCAAAGGGATTTCTCTGGACTGAATTATCATAGAAACACGAGGGTGGTCTCGTTTGACTTGGGGCAGTAAAACAGCCAATCATGAATCCCCTCAACACTTCCTAGCCCCTCCCTAGCAACCATTTTCGAGCACCTTAGCAACCAAAATCCAAAGACAGATATCTTCCATTCTGAATGTCACAGAGGCATGGGAGTTGGTTTATATCATTCATACTGACAAGCAGCCTTTGGAGATTCATCATTGGCAGCTGCCAAGCCACTCCCTAGCAACAATTTACAGCACCCTAGCAACCACATTTATTGATTTCAATTACAGTAAGATATCTTCAGATCAGAATGTCCTAGAGACATGATAGTTGCTTTGTTTTAATTGGGTGAGTAATCAGTCTTCAGCTTTCATCATGTGAACTACTTAGCCATGCCCTAGCAACCATTTAAAGCACCCTAGCAACAAAGAACCATTGACATCCATTCAAAATCACTAAGATGTGTATCTTAGGATCAGAATGACGTAGAGACTTCCGGGTTGACTTATTTCACTCAGGATGGAAAGTAGACTTGATAAATATCACCCTGGTAACTGCCTAGCAACCAGATGGGTTTACCATAGCAACCAAGTAACAAATCTCATATCTTTGCACTACAAAATCGTAGAGACTTCCGAGATGACTTATTTAACTCAAGATGGCAGGGAGCATTGTTGGATGTTACTTTGGTAACTGCCTAGCAACCAAATGGGGTTACCCTAGCAACCAAGAAACGAATCACATATCTCTGCACAAGAAAATCACAGAGACTTCGGGGTTGACTTATTGCACTCAGGATGGCAAGGAGCATTGTTGGCTGTCTCCTTGGTAAATGCCTAGCAACCAGATGGGGTTACCCTAGCAACCAAGAAACAAATCACATATCTCTGCACAAGAAAATCACAGAGACTTCCGGGTTGACTTATTTTACTCAGGATGGCAAGTAGCGTTGGTGGCAGTCACCTTAGTAACTACATATCAACCAGATGTGTTTCCCTAGCAACCATGGAACAACACCTATATCTCTGCACCAGAACATCCTACTGTCATGGGGGTGGCCTCTTTCAACTTTGGGCAGTAGGTGGGACAAAGTGGTAAGAAATTTTGCCACGGCAAGCACCACTCACATTTTCTTCAGGAAATGTACATTCTAGTTATAATTATTATTATTTTTCCACACAAAGTTTGGCGCGCTACTCCTCCCACAGCTTTTGTCACACACCACTGAGTGAGGCATCAAATCGTGCGGCTCATTGAGGAGAGGTGTGCTCTATCTTTTCTAAGCGATCGGGTGTACGATGTTCGAACAGCGGACGAAAAAGCGGCCAAAAAAGTCCCATTGACTTTACATTGCGGAATGTTCAGAAATTTAAATCCCAACTGACATTTTCACACACACAGACAAAAAAGGGCCTGTCAGCCCTGCGTCTCTCTCTCTCTCTCTCTCCCTCAGAGGATTTCTTTTATCAAGCAGGCAAGAAAAATCTTCATAGCCACACCCTAAAACATGCTAAAAATGTGCTAGCATCATGCTAACACATGTTGGCATCACCTAGCGAAGTGCTAAAACATGCTAAAAACGTGCTAACGACATGCTAACACATGCTAGTATTGCCTAGCGAAGTGCTAAAACATTCTATAAATGTGTTAGCATCATGCTAACACATGCTGGCATCGCCTAGCAAAGTGATAAAACATGCTAAAAATGTGCTAGCAACATGCTAATGCATGTTAGCATCGCCAAACAAAGTGCTAATACATGCTAAAAACGTGCTAGCATCATGCTAACACATGCTAGCTTCGCCTAGCGAAGTGCTAAAACATTCTAAAAACATGCTACCATCATGAAAAACACGTGTTAGCAACATTCTATGACCTTTATTTTAGTGCTTAGAAACAAATTAGAAAATGCTATTTGACGAGTTTTGCCACGGCAAGCACCACTCACATTTTCTTCAGGAAATGTACATTCTAGTTCTTATTCTTATTTTTCCACACATAGTTTGGCGCGCTACTCCTCCCGCAGCTTTTGTCACAGACCTCTGAGTAAGGCATCAAATCGTGCGGCTCATTGAGGAGAGGTGTGCTATATCTTTTCTAAGCGATAGGGGGTACGGTGTTTGCCCCAGGGGCAAAAAACTGGGCAAAAAATCCCATTGACTTAACATTGCGCCGAACTTTGACGAGTCATAGCTCAAGAGCGAGGATTTCACAGAGACGTGTGATTTACCACATTTGAAGAGGCTGACAGGCTCTGTGAGAACATACCTCACAATGGGGTAAAAGTTGCACCCCTGGGGGGCAGGAGCTGCCCAAAGTTGCCCCAATGTTAAGTCTATGGTGTAGGACGGCCCATGAAATGTCATTTTGTATTGAACATAACTCTGGATCACAGTGTCTTAGAGACAAGGGGGCAGGCTCATTTTACTCAGACGACCAATCAGTCTCTCAGGATCATTGTGAAGCTATCAAGCCATGCCCTAGCAACCATTTAGAGCACCTTAGCAACAAGTCCCTTATACTTCCATAGAAAGAGTTCAAAGGGATATCTCCGGACTGAATTATCATAGAAACACAAGGGTGGTCTCGTTTGACTTGGGGCAGTAAAACAGCCAATCATGAATCCCCTCAACACTTCCTAGCCCCTCCCTAGCAACCATTTTCGAGCACCTTAGCAACCTAAATCCAAAGAGAGATATCTTCCATTCTGAATGTCACAGAGGCATGGGAGTTGGTTATATATCATTCATACTGACAAGCAGCCTTTTGTAGATTCATCATTGGCAGCTGCCAAGCCACTCCCTAGTAACAATTTAGAGCACCCTAGCAACCACATTTACTGATTTCAATTACAGTAAGATATCTTCAGATCAGAATGTTCTAGAGACATGATAGTTGCTTTGTTTTAATTGGGTGAGTAATCAGTCTTCAGCTTTCATCATGTGAACTACTTAGCCACACACTAGCAACCATTTAAAGCACCCTAGCAACAAAACACCATTGACATCCATTAAAAATCACTAAGATGTGTATCTTAGGATCAGATTGTCGTAGAGACTTCCGGGTTGACTTATTTCACTCAGGATGGAAAGTAGACTTGATAAATATCACCCTGGTAACTGCCTAGCAACCAGAAGGGTTTACCATAGCAACCAAGTAACAAATCTCATATCTTTGCACTACAAAATCTTAGAGACTTCCGAGTTGACATATTTCACTCAAGATGGCAAGGAGCATTGTTGGATGTTACTTTGGTAACTGCCTAGCAACCAAATGGGGTTACCCTAGCAACCAATAAACAAATCACATATCTCTGCACAAGAAAATCACAGAGACTTCCGGGTTGACTTATTTCACTCAGGATGGCAAGGAGCATTGTTGGCTGTCACCTTGGTAACTGCCTAGCAACCAGATGGGGTTACCCTAGCAACCAAGAAACAAATAATATATCTCTGTACTTGAAAATCACAGAGACTTCCGGGTTGACTTATTTCACTCAGGATGGCAAGGAGCATTGTTGGCTGTCACCTTGGTAACTGCCTAGCAACCAGATGGGGTTACCCTAGCAACCAAGAAACAAATCACATATCTCTGAACCAGTAAACTGTAGAGATTCCGGGTTGACTTATTTCATTCAGGATGGAAAGGAGCATTGTTGGCTTGCCCCTTGTTAACTGCCTAGCAACCAGATGGGGTTACCCTAGCAACCAAGTAACAAATCCCATATCTCTGTACAACAAAATCGTAGAGACTTCCGGGATGACTTATTTTACTCAGGATGGTAAGTAGCATTGGTGGCTGTCACCTTAGTAACTGCATATCAACCAGATGGGTTTCCCTAGCAACCATGGAACAACACCAATATCTCTGCACCAGAACATCCTACTGTCATGGGGGTGGCCTCTTTCAACTTTGGGCAGTAGGTGGGACATTGTGGTAAGAAATTTTGCCACGGCAAGCACCACTCACATTTTCTTCAGGAAATGTACATTCTAGTTAGGTTGGCTTGAGAAAGCCAACTTACTGAAATCCTATTTAAACTTATTATTATTAGTGGTGCTTGCCAAAGGCAAAGCATCACTAGTGTTCTCTTGCATACTTATTATTATTATAATAATAATTATTATTATTTTTCCACACAAAGTTTGGCGCGCTACTCCTCCTGCAGCTTTTGTCACAGACCCCTGAGTGAGGCATCAAATCGTGCGGCTCATTGAGGAGAGGTGTGCTATATCTTTTCTAAGCGATCGGGTGTACGATGTTCGAACAGCGGACGAAAAAGCGGCCAAAAAAGTCCCATTGACTTTACATTGCGGAATGTTCAGAAATTTAAATCCCAACTGACATTTTCACACACACAGACAAAAAAGGGCCTGTCAGCCCTGCGTCTCTCTCTCTCTCTCTCCCTCAGAGGATTTCTTTTATCAAGCTGCCAATAAAAATCTTCATAGCCACACCCTAAAACATGCTAAAAATGTGCTAGCATCATGTTAACATATGCTGGCATCACCTAGCGAAGTGCTAAAACATGCTATAAACGTGCTAGCAACATGCTAACACATGCTGGCATCGCCTAGCGAAGTGCTAAACAATGCTAAAAACGTGCTCGCAACATGCTAACACATGTTGGCATCGCCTAGCAAAGTGCTAAAACATGTTAAAACGTGCTAGCATTATGCTAATGCATGTTAGCATTGCTTAGGGGATTGCTAAAACATGTTAAAAACGTGCTAGCATCATGCTAACACATGTTAGCATCGCCTAGCGAAGTGCTAAAACATGCTAAAAACGTGCTAGTATCATGCTAACACATGCTGGCATTGCCTAGCAAAGTGCTAAAACCATAGACTGTAAAAAAAGATGGACGACGCCCCTTCGCTCTTTTCCATCGGAGAGAACTGAAGCCGCCAGTGTCCCGATATGGCGCTGACATCTTGGAACTTGAGTCTGCGCACTTGCGTTTTCGGGACCAGTCATGCGCAGTAGTGAGCAGGAAGTAAAGCCGCGAAAACAAGGCTCCGCCCTCACTCTCGCAGAATCAATCGCAAGCACACGCCCCTGCCAGATCGGTTAGCACATTCTACTGCAGAACAACCCATTATGTCGGTGTGAAATAATTAATTATAGAAATTTAGATATGTAATTTAAAGCTCCAATCTCCTCAATCCTCCGAATATCCCGAAAAAAAGTCTGTTGGTCCTTCAGTGACTACTTCGCTCAGAGAACCTGTCAATCACAGCTGTCAATCATGACGTAACAGCACCGTTTTTATAGCATCAAATAACTAACTAAAAACAAACTTATTTTAAAAACAAACACTTGAAATTACATCAGCGTGATAAAAACTACAGTAAATGACAGAAACTGTCTTTGGAAAAAAGATATGTGAAGTGTAATTTAATTGTTTAGTTGGTCTCACGTCCCGTTGAATAACATGGGGAGGCGGGGTTTATGACCTATACTAGGACCGGCCTCTGGGGGGCGATCGAGACGTTTTGGCTTCACTTTTGAGGGCTTGTGCGGCACGCTTGGCTAAAACATGTTAAAACGTGCTAGCATTATGCTAATGCATGTTAGCATTGCTTAGGGGATTGCTAAAACATGTTAAAAACGTGCTAGCATCATGCTAACACATGTTAGCATCGCCTAGCGAAGTGCTAAAACATGCTAAAAACGTGCTAGTATCATGCTAACACATGCTGGCATTGCCTAGCAAAGTGCTAAAACATGTTAAAACGTGCTAGCATTATGCTAATGCATGTTAGCATTGCTTAGGGGATTGCTAAAACATGTTAAAAACGTGCTAGCATCATGCTAACACATGTTAGCATTGCCAAACGAAGTGCAAAAACATGCTAAAAACGTGCTAGTATCATGCTAACACATGCTAGCTTCACCTAGCGAAGTGCTAAAACATTCTAAAAATGTGCTACCATCATGAAAAACAAGTGTTAGCAACATTCTATGACCTTTATTTTAGTGCTTAGAAACAAGTTAGAAAATGCTATTTGACGAGTTTTGCCACGGCAAGCACCACTCACATTTTCTTCAGGAAATGTACATTCTAGTTCTTATTCTTATTTTTCCACACAAAGTTTGGCGCGCTACTCCTCCCGCAGCTTTTGTCACAGACCCCTGAGTGAGGCATCAAATCGTGCGGCTCATTGAGGAGAGGTGTGCTATATCTTTTCTAAGCGATCGGGGGTACGGTGTTTGCCCCAGGGGTAAAAAATTGGGCAAAAAATCCCATTGACTTAACTTTAAGCCGAACTTTGACAAGTCATAGCTCAGAGCGAGGATTTTGCAGAGATGTGTGATTTACCACATTTGAAGAGGCTGACAGGCTCTGTGAGAACATACCTCACAATGGGGTAAAAGTTGTACCCCTGGGGGGCAGGAGCTGCCCAAAGTTGCCCCAATGTAAGTCAATGGAATTTTTTGCAAGAATTTTTGTTCGCAGACCCACAAATGAGGCGTCAAATCGTGCGGATTATTTGGGAATGGTGTGCTATGACTTTTATAAGCGATCAGGGGTACGGTGTTTTCCCCAGGGGCAAAAAATTGGGCAAAAAATCCCATTGACTTAACATTGCGCCGAACTTTGACGAGTCATAGCTCAGAGCGAGGATTTCACAGAGACGTGTGATTTACCACATTTGAAGAGGCTGACAGGCTCTGTGAGAACATACCTCACAATGGGGTAAAATTTGCACCCCTGGGGGGCAGGAGCTGCCCAAAGTTGCCCCAATGTTAAGTCTATGGTGTAGGACGGCCCCTAGCAACCATTTAGAGCACCTTAGCAACAAGTCCCATAGACATCCACTGAAAGAGATCAAAGGGATATCTCCGGACTGAATTATCATAGAAACACGAGGGTGGTCTCGTTTGACTTGGGGCAGTAAAACAGCCAATCATGAATCCCTTCAACACTTCCTAGACCCTCCCTAGCAACCATTTTCGAGCACCTTAGCAACCTAAATCCAAAGAGAGATATCTTCCATTCTGAATGTCACAGAGGCATGGGAGTTGGTTTATATCATTCATACTGACAAGCAGCCTTTGGAGATTCATCATTGGCAGCTGCCAAGCCACTCCCTAGTAACAATTTAGAGCACCCTAGCAACCACATTTACTGATTTCAATTACAGTAAGATATCTTCAGATCAGAATGTCCTAGAGACATGATAGTTGCTTTGTTTTAATTGGGTGAGAAATCAGTCTTCAACTTTCATCATGTGAACTACTTAGCCACGCCCTAGCAACCATTTAAAGCACCCTAGCAACAAAACACCTTTGACATCCATTCAAAATCACTAAGATGTGTATCTTAGGATCAGATTGTAGTAGAGACTTCCGGGTTGACTTATTTCACTCAGGATGGAAAGTAGACTTGATAAATATCACCCTGGTAACTGCCTAGCAACCAGAAGGGTTTACCATAGCAACCAAGTAACAAATCTCATATCTTTGCACTACAAAATCTTAGAGACTTCCGAGTTGACATATTTCACTCAAGATGGCAAGGAGCATTGTTGGATGTTACTTTGGTAACTGCATAGCAACCAGATGGGGTTACCCTAGCAACCAAGAAACAAATAACTTATCTCTGCACAAGAAAATCACAGAGACTTCCGGGTTGACTTATTTCACTCAGTATGGCAAGGAGCATTGTTGGCTGTCACCTTGGTAACTGCCTAGCAACCAGATGGGGTTACCCTAGCAACCAAGAAACACATAACTTATCTCTGTACTAGAAAATCACAGAGACTTCCGGGTTGACTTATTTCAATCAGGATGGCAAGGAGCATTGTTGGCTGTCACCTTGGTAACTGCCTAGCAACCAGATGGGGTTACCCTAGCAACCAAGAAACAAATCACATATCTCTGTACTAGAAAATCACAGAGACTTCCGGGTTGATTTATTTCACTCAGGATGGTAAGGAGCATTGTTGGCTGTCGACTTGGTAACTGCCTAGCAACCAGATGGGGTTACCCTAGCAACCAAGAAACAAATCACATATCTCTGAACCACAAAACTGTAGAGATTCCGGGTTGACTTATTTCATTCAGGATGGAAAGGAGCATTGTTGGCTTGCCCCTTGTTAACTGCCTAGCAACCAGATGGGGTTACCCTAGCAACCAAGTAACAAATCACATATCTCTGTACTACAAAATCGTAGAGACTTCTGGGTTGACTTATTTTACTCAGGATGGTAAGTAGCATTGGTGGCTGTCACCTTAGTAACTGCATATCAACCAGATGGGTTTCCCTAGCAACCATGGAACAACACCAATATCTCTGCACCGGAACATCCTACTGTCATGGGGGTGGCGTCTTTCAACTTTGGGCAGTAGGTGGGACATTGTGGTAAGAAATTTTGCCACGGCAAGCACCACTCACATTTTCTTCAGGAAATGTACATTCTAGTTAGGTTGGCTTGAGAAAGCCAACTTACTGAAATCCTATTTAAACTTATTATTATTAGTGGTGCTTGCCAAAGGCAAAGCATCACTAGTGTTCTCTTGCATACTTATTATTATCAGGTTGGCTTGAGAAAGCCAACTTACTGAAATCCTATTTAAACTTATTATTAGGTTGGCTTGAGAAAGCCAACATACTGAAATCCTATTTAAACTTATTATTAGGTTGGCTTGAGAAAGCCAACTTACTGAAATCCTATTTAAACTTATTATTAGGTTGGCTTGAGAAAGCCAACTTACTGAAATCCTATTTAAACTTATTATTATTAGGTTGGCTTGAGAAAGCCAACTTACTGAAATCCTATTTAAACTTAATATTATTATTATTCTTCTGAGACTAAATTTCTAAATCTAACTCCTCCTAGAGCTTTTAAGCTACATGCACCAAACTCGGCACAGACCTTCAGACTAATCCCGAATAGTGTGCTATATCTTTTCTAACTGATTGGACTTACGGTTTTCCTAAAAATGACGATCAAAACTCGGAAAAACTCCCATTGACTTAACATTGCGGAATGTTCAGAAATTTAAATCCCAACTGACGTTTTCATACACACAGACAAAAAAGGGCCTGTCAGCCCTGCGTCTCTCCCTCTCTCTCTCCCTCAGAGGATTTCTTTTATCAAGCAGCCAATAAGTAATGACCTAAAATCTTCATAGCCACAGTATAGTAGCTTCCAGGTTGACTTTGTTCACTCAGTATGGAAAGGAGGCTTGATAAGTATCACCCTGGTAACTGCATAGCAACCAGACAGGGTTACCCTAGCAACCAAATAACAAATCACATATTTCTGCACCAGAAAATCATACAGACTTCCTGTTTCACTTATTTCACTCAGGATGGAAAGTAGCCTTGATATGTATCACTCTGGTAACTGCCTAGCAACCAGATGGGGTTACCCTAGCAACCAAGTAACAAATCACATATCTCTGCACCAGAAAATCATACTGACGTCCTGTTTCACTTATTTCACTCAGGATGGAAAGTAGCCTTGATATGTATCACTCTGGTAACTGCCTAGCAACCAGATGTGATTACCCTAGCAACCAAGTAACAAATCACATATCTCTGCAACAGAAAATCATAGAGACTTCCGGGTTGACTTTATTCACTCAGGATGGAAAGTAGCCTTGATATGTATCACTCTGGTAACTGCCTAGCAACCAGATATGGTTACCCTAGCAACCAAGTAACAAATCATATATATTTGAACCAGAACATCGTAGAGACTTCCTGTTTCACATATTTCACTCAGGATTGCAAGGAGCCTTATGAGTATCACTTTGGTAACTAACTAGCAACCAGACGGGGTTACCCTAGCAACCAAGTAACAAATCACATATCTTTGAACCAGAACATCATAGAGACTTAGGGGTTGACATATTTCACACAGGATTGCAAGGAGCCTTATGAGTATCACTTTGGTAACTGCCTAGCAACCAGATGTGTTTACCCTAGCAACCAAGTAACAAATCACATATCTCTGCACCAGAAAATCGTAGAGACTTCCTGTTTCACTTATTTCACTCAGGATGGAAAGTAGCCTTGATATGTATCACTCTGGTAACTGCCTAGCAACCAGATGCGGTTACCCTAGCAACCAAGTAACAAATCACATATCTCTGCAACAGAAAATCGTAGAGACTTCCGGGTTGACATAATTCACTCAGGATGGAAAGGAGGCTTGATAAGTATCACCCTGGTAACTGCATAGCAACCAGATGGGGTTACCCTAGCAACCAAGTAACAAATAACATATCTTTGAACCAGAAAATCATAAAGACTTAGGGGTTGACATATTTCACACAGGATTGCAAGGAGCCTTATGAGTAACACGTTGGTAACTGCATAGCAACCAGATGTGGTTACCCTAGCAACCAAGTAACAAATCACATATCTTTGAACCAGAAAATCATAAAGACTTAGGGGTTGACATATTTCACACAGGATTGCAAGGAGCCTTATGAGTAACACGTTGGTAACTGCCTAGCAACCAGATGGGGTTACCCTAGCAACCAAGTAACAAATCACATATCTCTGCACCAGAAAATCGTATACACTTCCTGTTTGAATTATTTCACTCAGAATGGAAAGTAGCCTTGATATGTATCACTCTGGTAACTGCCTATCAACCAGATATGGTTACCCTAGCAACCAAGTAACAAATCACATATCTATGCAAAAGAAAATCGTAGAGACTTCCAGGTTGACTTTATTCACTCAGAATGAAAAGGAGGCTTGATAAGGATCACCCTGGAAACTGCCTAGCAACCAGATTGGGTTACCCTAGCAACCAAGTAAAAAATAATATATCTATCTATCTGTCTATCTATCTATCTTTCTGAGGGTCAATATCTATCTGTCTATCTATCTATCTATCTATCTGAGGGTCAATATCTATCTATCTATCTGTGGGTCATACTCTATCTATCTATCTATCTGTGGGTCATACTCTATCTATTTATCTATCTATCTATCTATCTATCTATCTAAGGGTCAATGACTATCTATCTATCTATCTATCTATCTATCTATCTGTCTATCTATCTATCTATCTATCTATCTGTGGGTCATACTCTATCTATCTATCTATCTATCTTTCTGAGGGTCAATATCTATCTATCTATCTATCTATCTATCTGAGGGTCAATAACTATCTATCTATCTATCTATCTATCTATCTATCTAAGGGTCAATGACTATCTATCTATCTATCTATCTATCTATCTGTCTATCTATCTATCTATCTATCTGTGGGTCATACTCTATCTATCTATCTATCTTTCTGAGGGTCAATATCTATCTATCTATCTATCTATCTATCTATCTATCTGAGGGTCAATAACTATCTATCTATCTATCTATCTATCTATCTAAGGGTCAATGACTATCTATCTATCTATCTATCTATCTATCTGAGGATCAATATCTATCTATCTATCTATCTATCTATCTATCTATCTATCGGAGGGTCAATATCTATCTATCTATCTGTGGGTCATACTCTATCTATCTATCTGTCTATCTATCTATCTGAGGGTCAATATCTATCTATCTATCTATCTATCTATCTATCTATCTATCTATCTATCTATCTATCTGAGGGTCAATATCTATCTATCTATCTATCTATCTATCTGATGGTCAATATCTATCTATCTATCTATCTATCTATCTGTGGGTCATACTCTATCTGTCTATCTGTCTATCTATCTATCTGATGGTCAATATCTATCTATCTATCTATCTATCTATCTATCTATCTATCTATTTGATAGACTGAATGGTTTTATAATCTCTAAACTTTGAACTTTGAAAACTACTACTTATAATTACATCAAACTAAAAACCTTAAATCTTCAAACTTTTACAACTACTTCAAACTTTATGCTAGGCTTTCTCAAGCCAACCTAAAGTTTGTACTCAAACTTTTTAATCTAGTTATTATTATTAGTGGTGCTTGCCATAGGCAAAGCATCACTATTGTTCTCTTGCATACTTATTATTATTATTATAATTATTATTATTTTTCCACACATAGTTTGGCGCGCTACTCCTCCCGCAGCTTTTGTCACAGACCTCTGAGTGAGGCATCAAATCGTGCGGCTCATTGAGGAGAGGTGTGCTATATCTTTTCTAAGCGATCGGGGATACGGTGTTTGCCCCAGGGGCAAAAAATTGGGCAAAAAAATCCCATTGACTTAACATTGAGCCAAACTTTGACGAGTTATAGCTCAGAGCGAGGATTTCACAGAGACGTGTGATTTACCACATTTGAAGAGGCTGACAGGCTCTCTGAGAACATACCTCACAATGGGGTAAAAGTTTTACCCCTGGGGGGCAGGAGCTGCCCAAAGTTGCCCCAATGTAAGTCAATGGAATTTTTTGAAAAATTTTTTGCTCGCAGACCCACAAATGAGGCGTCAAATCGTGCAGATTATTTGGGAATGGTGTGCTATGGCTCCTATAAGTGATCGGGGGTACGGTATTTGCCCCAGGGGCAATTAATTGGGCAAAAAATCCCATTGACTTAACATTGAGCCGAACTTTGACGAGTTATAGCTCAGAGCGAGGATTTCACAGAGACGTGTGATTTACCACATTTGAAGAGGCTGACAGGCTCTGTGAGAACATACCTCACAATGGGGTAAAAGTTTTACCCCTGGGGGGCAGGAGCTGCCCAAATTTGCCCCAATGTTAAGTCTATGGTAGATTTTGTATTGAACATAACTCTGGATCACAGTGTCTTAGAGACAAGGGGGCGTGCTCATTTTACTCAGACGACCAATCAGTCTCTCAGGATCATTGTGAAGCTATCAAGCCACGCCCTAGCAACCATTTACAGTACCTTAGCAACAAGCCCCATAGACTTCCATTGAAAGAGATCAAAGGGATTTCTCTGGACTGAATTATCATAGAAACACGAGGGTGGTCTCGTTTGACTTGGGGCAGTAAAACAGCCAATCATGAATCCCCTCAACACTTCCTAGCCCCTCCCTAGCAACCATTTTCGAGCACCTTAGCAACCAAAATCCAAAGACAGATATCTTCCATTCTGAATGTCACAGAGGCATGGGAGTTGGTTTATATCATTCATACTGACAAGCAGCCTTTGGAGATTCATCATTGGCAGCTGCCAAGCCACTCCCTAGCAACAATTTAGGGCACCCTAGCAACAACATTTATTGATTTCAATTACAGTAAGATATCTTCACATCAGAATGTCCTAGAGACATGATAGTTGCTTTGTTTTCATTGGGTGAGTAATCAGTCTTCAGCTTTCATCAGGTGAACTACTTAGCCATGCCCTAGCAACCAATAAAAGCACCCTAGCAACAAAGAACCATTGACATCCATTCAAAATCACTAAGATGTCTATCTTAGGATCAGAATGACGTAGAGACTTCAGGGTTGACTTATTTCACTCAGGATGGAAATTAGACTTGATAAATATCACCCTGGTAACTGCCTAGCAACCAAATGGGATTACCCTAGCAACCAAGAAACAAATCACATATCTCTGCACAAGAAAATCACAGAGACTTCTGGTTTGACTTATTTCACCCAGGATGGCAAGGAGCATTGTTGCCTGTCACCTTGGTAACTGCCTAGCAACCAGATGGGGTTTCCCTAGCAACCAAGAAACAAATCACATATCTCTGCACAAGAAAATCACAGAGACTTCCGGGTTGACTTATTTCACTCAGGATGGCAAGGAGCATTGTTGGCTGTCACCTTGGTAACTGCCTAGCAACCAGATGGGGTTACCCTAGCAACCAAGAAACAAATCACCTATCTCTGCACAAGAAAATCACAGAGACTTCCGGGTTGACTTATTTCACTCAGGATGGAATGTAGTCTTGATAAATATCACCCTGGTAACTGCCTAGCAACCAGATGGGGTTATCCTAGCAACCAAGTAACAAATCACATATCTATGTACTAGAAAATCACAGAGACTTCCGGGTTGACTTATTTCACTCAGGATGGCAAGGAGCATTGTTGGCTGTCACCTTGGTAACTGCCTAGCAACCAGATGGGGTTACCCTAGCAACCAATAAACAAATCACATATCTCTGCACAAGAAAATCACAGAGACTTCCGGGTTGACTTATTTCACTCAGGATGATAAGGTGCATTGTTGCCTGTCACCTTGGTAACTGCCTAGCAACCAGATGGGGTTACCCTAGCAACCAAGAAACAAATCACATATCTCTGCACAAGACAATCACAGAGACTTCCGGGTTGACTTATTTCACTCAGGATGGCAAGGAGCATTGTTGGCTGTCACCTTGGTAACTGCCTAGCAACCAGATGGGGTTACCCTAGCAACCATGGAACAACACCAATATCTCTGCACCAGAACATACTACTGTCATGGGGGTAGCGTCTTTCAACTTTGGGCAGGAGGTGGGATATTGTGGTAAGAAATTTTGCCACGGCAAGCACCACTCACATTTTCTTCAGGAAATGTACATTCTAGTTAATATTATTATTATTCTGAGACTAAATTTCTAAATCTAACTCCTCCTAGAGCTTTTAAGCTACATGCACCAAACTCGGCACAGACCTTCAGACTAATCCCGAATAGTGTGCTATATCTTTTCTAACTGATCGGACTTACGGTTTTCCTAAAAATGACGATCAAAACTCGGAAAAACTCCCATTGATTAACATTGCGGAATGTTCAGAAATTTAAATCCCAACTGACGTTTTCACACACACAGACAAAAAAGGGCCTGTCAGCCCTGCGTCTCTCCCTCTCTCTCTCCCTCAGAGGATTTCTTTTATCAAGCAGCCAATAAGTAATGACCTAAAATCTTCATAGCCACAGTATAGTAGCTTCCAGGTTGACTTGATTCACTCAGTATGGAAAGGAGGCTTGATAAGTATCACCCTGGTAACTGCCTAGCAACCAGATGTGATTACCCTAGCAACCAAGTAACAAATCACATATCTCTGCAACAGAAAATCAGAGAGACTTCCGGGTTGACTTATTTCACTCAGGATGGAAATTAGCCTTGATATGTATCACTCTGGTAACTGCCTAGCAACCAGACGGGGTTACCCTAGCAACCAAGTAACAAATCACATATCTCTGCACCAGAAAATCGTAGTGACTTCCTGTTTCACTTATTTCACTCAAGATGGAAAGTAGCCTTGATATGTATCACTCTGGTAACTGCCTAGCAACCAGATGTGATTACCCTAGCAACCAAGTAACAAATCACATATCTCTGCAACAGAAAATCAGAGAGACTTCCGGGTTGACTTATTTCACTCAGGATGGAAAGTAGCCTTGATATGTATCACTCTGGTAACTGCCTAGCAACCAGATGTGATTACCCTAGCAACCAAGTAACAAATCACATATCTCTGCAACAGAAAATCAGAGAGACTTCCGGGTTGACTTATTTCACTCAGGATGGAAAGTAGCCTTGATATGTATCACTCTGGTAACTGCCTAGCAACCAGATGTGATTACCCTAGCAACCAAGTAACAAATCACATATCTCTGCAACAGAAAATCAGAGAGACTTCCGGGTTGACTTATTTCACTCAGGATGGAAAGTAGCCTTGATATGAATCACTCTGGTAACTGCCTAGCAACCAGATGTGATTACCCTAGCAACCAAGTAACAAATCACATATCTCTGCAACAGAAAATCATAGAGACTTCCGGGTTGACTTTATTCACTCAGGATGGAAAGTAGCCTTGATATGTATCACTCTGGTAACTGCCTAGCAACCAGACGGGGTTACCCTAGCAACCAAGTAACAAATCACATATCTCTGCACCAGAAAATCGTAGATACTACCTGTTTCACTTATTTCACTCAGGATGGAAAGTAGCCTTAATATGTATCACTCTGGTAACTGCATAGCAACCAGACAGGGTTACCTTAGCAACCAAGTAACAAATCACATATCTTTGAACCAGAACATCGTAGAGACTTAGGGGTTGACATATTTCACACAGGATTGCAAGGAGCCTTATGAGTATCACTTTGGTAACTGCCTAGCAACCAGATGTGTTTACCCTAGCAACCAAGTAACAAATCACATATCTCTGCACCAGAAAATCATAGAGACTTCCTGTTTTACTTATTTCACTCAGGATGGAAAGTAGCCTTGATATGTATCCCTCTGGTAACTGCCTAGCAACCAGATGCGGTTACCCTAGCAACCAAGTAACAAATCACATATCTTTGAACCAGAACATCGTAGAGACTTAGGGGTTAACATATTTCACACAGGATTGCAAGGAGCCTTATGAGTATCACCTTGGTAACTGCCTAGCAACCAGATGGGGTTACCCTAGCAACCAACTAACAAATCACATTTCTCTGCACCAGAAAATCGTAGAGACTTCCTGTTTCACTTATTTCACTCAGGATGGAAAGTAGCCTTGATATGTATCACTCTGGTAACTGCCTAGCAACCAGATGTGATTACCCTAGCAACCAAGTAACAAATCACATATCTCTGCAACAGAAAATCAGAGAGACTTCCGGGTTGACTTATTTCACTCAGGATGGAAAGTAGCCTTGATATGCATCACTCTGGTAACTGCCTAGCAACCAGACGGGGTTACCCTAGCAACCTAGCAACCAAGTAACAAATCACATATATCTGCACCAGTATATCGTAGAGACTACCTGTTTCACTTATTTCACTCAGGATGGAAAGTAGCCTTGATATGTATCATTCTGGTAACTGCATAGCAACCAGACAGAGTTACCTTAGCAACCAAGTAACAAATCACATATCTTTGAACCAGAACATCGTAGAGACTTAGGGGTTGACATATTTCACACAGGATTGCAAGGAGCCTTATGAGTATCACTTTGGTAACTGCCTAGCAACCAGATGTGTTTACCCTTGCAACCAAGTAACAAGTCACATATCTCTGCACCAGGAAATCATAGAGACTTCCTGTTTCACTTATTTCACTCAGGATGGAAAGTAGCCTTGATATGTATCCCTCTGGTAACTGCCTAGCAACCAGATGCGGTTACCCTAGCAACCAAGTAACAAATCACATATCTTTGAACCAGAACATCGTAGAGACTTAGGGGTTGACATATTTCACACAGGATTGCAAGGAGCCTTATGAGTATCACCTTAGTAACTGCCTAGCAACCAGATGGGGTTACCCTAGCAACCAACTAACAAATCACATATCTCTGAACAACAAAACTGTAGAGATTCCGGGTTGACTTATTTCATTCAGGATGGAAAGGAGCATTGTTGGCTGTCGACTTGGTAACTGCCTAGCAACCAGATGGGGTTACCCTAGCAACCAAGAAACAAATCACATATCTCTGAACCACAAAACTGTAGAGATTCCGGGTTGACTTATTTCATTCAGGATGGAAAGGAGCATTGTTGGCTTGCCCCTTGTTAACTGCCTAGCAACCAGATGGGGTTACCCTAGCAACCAAGTAACAAATCACATATCTCTGTACTACAAAATCGTAGAGACTTCTGGGTTGACTTATTTTACTCAGGATGGTAAGTAGCATTGGTGGCTGTCACCTTAGTAACTGCATATCAACCAGATGGGTTTCCCTAGCAACCATGGAACAACACCAATATCTCTGCACCGGAACATCCTACTGTCATGGGGGTGGCGTCTTTCAACTTTGGGCAGTAGGTGGGACATTGTGGTAAGAAATTTTGCCACGGCAAGCACCACTCACATTTTCTTCAGGAAATGTACATTCTAGTTAGGTTGGCTTGAGAAAGCCAACTTACTGAAATCCTATTTAAACTTATTATTATTAGTGGTGCTTGCCAAAGGCAAAGCATCACTAGTGTTCTCTTGCATACTTATTATTATCAGGTTGGCTTGAGAAAGCCAACTTACTGAAATCCTATTTAAACTTATTATTAGGTTGGCTTGAGAAAGCCAACATACTGAAATCCTATTTAAACTTATTATTAGGTTGGCTTGAGAAAGCCAACTTACTGAAATCCTATTTAAACTTATTATTAGGTTGGCTTGAGAAAGCCAACTTACTGAAATCCTATTTAAACTTATTATTATTAGGTTGGCTTGAGAAAGCCAACTTACTGAAATCCTATTTAAACTTAATATTATTATTATTCTTCTGAGACTAAATTTCTAAATCTAACTCCTCCTAGAGCTTTTAAGCTACATGCACCAAACTCGGCACAGACCTTCAGACTAATCCCGAATAGTGTGCTATATCTTTTCTAACTGATTGGACTTACGGTTTTCCTAAAAATGACGATCAAAACTCGGAAAAACTCCCATTGACTTAACATTGCGGAATGTTCAGAAATTTAAATCCCAACTGATGTTTTCACACACACAGACAAAAAAGGGCCTGTCAGCCCTGCGTCTCTCCCTCTCTCTCTCCCTCAGAGGATTTCTTTTATCAAGCAGCCAATAAGTAATGACCTAAAATCTTCATAGCCACAGTATAGTAGCTTCCAGGTTGACTTTGTTCACTCAGTATGGAAAGGAGGCTTGATAAGTATCACCCTGGTAACTGCATAGCAACCAGACAGGGTTACCCTAGCAACCAAATAACAAATCACATATTTCTGCACCAGAAAATCATACAGACTTCCTGTTTCACTTATTTCACTCAGGATGGAAAGTAGCCTTGATATGTATCACTCTGGTAACTGCCTAGCAACCAGATGGGGTTACCCTAGCAACCAAGTAACAAATCACATATCTCTGCACCAGAAAATCATACTGACGTCCTGTTTCACTTATTTCACTCAGGATGGAAAGTAGCCTTGATATGTATCACTCTGGTAACTGCCTAGCAACCAGATGTGATTACCCTAGCAACCAAGTAACAAATCACATATCTCTGCAACAGAAAATCATAGAGACTTCCGGGTTGACTTTATTCACTCAGGATGGAAAGTAGCCTTGATATGTATCACTCTGGTAACTGCCTAGCAACCAGATATGGTTACCCTAGCAACCAAGTAACAAATCATATATATTTGAACCAGAACATCGTAGAGACTTCCTGTTTCACATATTTCACTCAGGATTGCAAGGAGCCTTATGAGTATCACTTTGGTAACTAACTAGCAACCAGACGGGGTTACCCTAGCAACCAAGTAACAAATCACATATCTTTGAACCAGAACATCATAGAGACTTAGGGGTTGACATATTTCACACAGGATTGCAAGGAGCCTTATGAGTATCACTTTGGTAACTGCCTAGCAACCAGATGTGTTTACCCTAGCAACCAAGTAACAAATCACATATCTCTGCACCAGAAAATCGTAGAGACTTCCTGTTTCACTTATTTCACTCAGGATGGAAAGTAGCCTTGATATGTATCACTCTGGTAACTGCCTAGCAACCAGATGCGGTTACCCTAGCAACCAAGTAACAAATCACATATCTCTGCAACAGAAAATCGTAGAGACTTCCGGGTTGACATAATTCACTCAGGATGGAAAGGAGGCTTGATAAGTATCACCCTGGTAACTGCATAGCAACCAGATGGGGTTACCCTAGCAACCAAGTAACAAATAACATATCTTTGAACCAGAAAATCATAAAGACTTAGGGGTTGACATATTTCACACAGGATTGCAAGGAGCCTTATGAGTAACACGTTGGTAACTGCATAGCAACCAGATGTGGTTACCCTAGCAACCAAGTAACAAATCACATATCTTTGAACCAGAAAATCATAAAGACTTAGGGGTTGACATATTTCACACAGGATTGCAAGGAGCCTTATGAGTAACACGTTGGTAACTGCCTAGCAACCAGATGGGGTTACCCTAGCAACCAAGTAACAAATCACATATCTCTGCACCAGAAAATCGTATACACTTCCTGTTTGAATTATTTCACTCAGAATGGAAAGTAGCCTTGATATGTATCACTCTGGTAACTGCCTATCAACCAGATATGGTTACCCTAGCAACCAAGTAACAAATCACATATCTATGCAAAAGAAAATCGTAGAGACTTCCAGGTTGACTTTATTCACTCAGAATGAAAAGGAGGCTTGATAAGGATCACCCTGGAAACTGCCTAGCAACCAGATTGGGTTACCCTAGCAACCAAGTAAAAAATAATATATCTATCTATCTGTCTATCTATCTATCTTTCTGAGGGTCAATATCTATCTGTCTATCTATCTATCTATCTATCTATCTGAGGGTCAATATCTATCTATCTATCTGTGGGTCATACTCTATCTATCTATCTATCTATCTATCTGTGGGTCATACTCTATCTATTTATCTATCTATCTATCTATCTATCTATCTATCTAAGGGTCAATGACTATCTATCTATCTATCTATCTATCTGTCTATCTATCTATCTATCTGTGGGTCATACTCTATCTATCTATCTATCTATCTTTCTGAGGGTCAATATCTATCTATCTATCTATCTATCTATCTATCTGAGGGTCAATAACTATCTATCTATCTATCTGTGGGTCATACTCTATCTATCTATCTATCTATCTATCTATCTATCTATCTAAGGGTCAATGACTATCTATCTATCTATCTATCTATCTATCTATCTATCTGAGGATCAATATCTATCTATCTATCTATCTATCTATCTATCTGAGGGTCAATATCTATCTATCTATCTATCTATCTATCTATCTGTGGGTCATACTCTATCTATCTATCTGTCTATCTATCTATCTGAGGGTCAATATCTATCTATCTATCTATCTATCTATCTATCTGAGGGTCAATATCTATCTATCTATCTATCTATCTATCTATCTGATGGTCAATATCTATCTATCTATCTATCTATCTATCTATCTGTGGGTCATACTCTATCTGTCTATCTATCTATCTGATGGTCAATATCTATCTATCTATCTATCTATCTATCTATCTATCTATCTATCTATCTATCTATCTATCTATTTGATAGACTGAATGGTTTTATAATCTCTAAACTTTGAACTTTGAAAACTACTACTTATAATTACATCAAACTAAAAACCTTAAATCTTCAAACTTTTACAACTACTTCAAACTTTATGCTAGGCTTTCTCAAGCCAACCTAAAGTTTGTACTCAAACTTTTTAATCTAGTTATTATTATTATTATTATTCTGAGACTAAATTTCTAAATGTAACTCCTCCTAGAGCTTTTAAGCTACATGCACCAAACTCGGCACAGACCTTCAGACTAATCCCGAATAGTGTGCTATATCTTTTCTAACTGATCGGACTTACGGTTTTCCTAAAAATGACGATCAAAACTCGGAAAAACTCCCATTGATTAACATTGCGGAATGTTCAGAAATTTAAATCCCAACTGACGTTTTCACACACACAGACGAAAAAGGGCCTGTCAGCCCTGCGTCTCTCCCTCTCTCTCTCCCTCAGAGGATTTCTTTTATCAAGCAGCCAATAAGTAATGACCTAAAATCTTCATAGCCACAGTATAGTAGCTTCCAGGTTGACTTGATTCACTCAGTATGGAAAGGAGGCTTGATAAGTATCACCCTGGTAACTGCATAGCAACCAGACAGGGTTACCCTAGCAACCAAATAACAAATCACATATTTCTGCACCAGAAAATCATACAGACATCCTGTTTCACTTATTTCACTCAGGATGGAAAGTAGCCTTGATATGTATCACTCTGGTAACTGCCTAGCAACCAGATGGGGTTACCCTAGCAACCAAGTAACAAATCACATATCTCTGCACCAGAAAATCATACAGACTTCCTGTTTCACTTATTTCACTCAGGATGGAAAGTAGCCTTGATATGTATCACTCTGGTAACTGCCTAGCAACCAGATGGGGTTACCCTAGCAACCAAGTAACAAATCACATATCTCTGCAACAGAAAATCAGAGAGACTTCCGGGTTGACTTATTTCACTCAGGATGGAAAGTAGCCTTGATATGTATCACTCTGGTAACTGCCTAGCAACCAGATGTGATTACCCTAGCAACCAAGTAACAAATCACATATCTCTGCAACAGAAAATCAGAGAGACTTCCGGGTTGACTTATTTCACTCAGGATGGAAAGTAGCCTTGATATGTATCACTCTGGTAACTGCCTAGCAACCAGATGTGATTACCCTAGCAACCAAGTAACAAATCACATATCTCTGCAACAGAAAATCATAGAGACTTCCGGGTTGACTTTATTCACTCAGGATGGAAAGTAGCCTTGATATGCATCACTCTGGTAACTGCCTAGCAACCAGACGGGGTTAACCTAGCAACCAAGTAACAAATCACATATCTCTGCACCAGAAAATCGTAGAGACTACCTGTTTCACTTATTTCACTCAGGATGGAAAGTAGCCTTGATATGTATCACTCTGGTAACTGCATAGCAACCAGACAGGGTTACCTTAGCAACCAAGTAACAAATCACATATCTTTGAACCAGAACATCGTAGAGACTTAGGGGTTGACATATTTCACACAGGATTGCAAGGAGCCTTATGAGTATCACTCTGGTAACTGCCTAGCAACGACAAGGGCTTACCCTAGCAACCAAGTAACAAATCACATAAATCTGCAACAGAAAATCAGAGAGACTTCCGGGTTGACTTATTTCACTCAGGATGGAAAGTAGCCTTGATATGTATCACTCTGGTAACTGCCTAGCAACCAGATGTGATTACCCTAGCAACCAAGTAACAAATCACATATCTCTGCAACAGAAAATCATAGAGACTTCCGGGTTGACTTTATTCACTCAGGATGAAAAGTAGCCTTGATATGTATCACTCTGGTAACTGCCTAGCAACCAGATGGGGTTACCCTAGCAACCAAGTAACAAATCACATATCTCTGCACCAGAAAATCGTAGAGACTACCTGTTTCACTTATTTCACTCAGGATGGAAAGTAGCCTTGATATGTATCACTCTGGTAACTGCATAGCAACCAGATGTGGTTACCCTAGCAACCAAGTAACAAGTCACATATCTTTGAACCAGAACATCGTAGAGACTTAGGGGTTGACATATTTCACTCAGGATTGCAAGGAGCCTTATGAGTATCACTTTGGTAACTGCCTAGCAACCAGATGGGGTTACCCTAGCAACCAAGTAACAAATCACATATCTCTGCACCAGAAAATCGTAGAGACATCCTGTTTCACTTATTTCACTCAGGATGGAAAGTAGGCTTGATATGTATCACCCTGGTAAATGCATAGCAACCAGACAGGGTTACCCTAGCAACCAAGTAACAAATAATATATCTCTGCACCAGAAAATCGTAGAGACTTCCTGTTTCACTTATTTTACTCAAGATGGAAAGTAGCCTTGATATATATCACTCTGGTAACTGCCTAGCAACCAGATGCGGTTACCCTAGCAACCAAGTAACAAATCACATATCTTTGAACCATAAAATCGTAGAGACTTAGGGGTTGACATATTTCACACAGGATTGCAAGGAGCCTTATGAGTATCACTTTGGTAACTGCCTAGCAACCAGATGGGGTTACCCTAGCAACCAAGTAACAAATCACATATCTCTGCACCAGAACAACATAAAGAATTCTGGTTTTGTTCATGGGACTCAGGGTAGCAAGGATCTATCTATCCGTCTATCTATCTATCTATCTGAGGGTAATTCTCTATCTATCTGTCTGTCTATCTATCTATCTATCTATCTATCTATCTGAGGGTCATTCTCTATCTATTTATCTATCTATCTATCTATCTATCTATCTGAGGGTCATTCTCTATCTATCGATCTATCTATCTATCTGAGGGTCATTCTCTATCTATTTATCTATCTATCTATCTATCTATCTATCTGAGGGTCATTCTCTATCTATCGATCTATCTATCTATCTATCTATCTGAGGGTCAATATCTATCTATCTATCTATCTATCTATCTGAGGGTAATTCTTTATCTATCTATCTGTCTATCTATCTATCTATCTATCTATCTATCTGAGGGTAATTCTCTATCTATCTATCTATCTATCTATCTATCTATCTGAGGGTCATTCTCTATCTATCTATCTATCTATCTATCTGAGGGTCATTCTCTATCTATCTGTCTGTCTGTCTATCTATCTATCTATCTATCTATCTATCTATCTGAGGGTCACTCTCTATCTATCTATCTATCTATCTGAGGGTCATTCTCTATCTATCTCTCTATCTCTCTCTCTATCTCTCTCTCTATCTATCTATCTATCTGAGGGTCATTCTCTGTCTATCTATCTATCTATCTATCTATCTATCTATCTATCTATCTGAGGGTCATTCTCTGTCTATCTATCTATCTATCTATCTATCTATCTATCTGAGGGTCATTCTCTGTCTATCTATCTATCTATCTATCTATCTATCTATCTATCTATCTATCTGAGGGTCATTCTCTGTCTATCTATCTATCTATCTATCTGAGGGTCATTCTCTATCTATCTATCTATCTGAGGGTCATTCTCTATCTATTTATCTCTCTATCTATCTATCTATCTATCTGAGGGTCATTATCTATCTATCTATCTATCTATCTATCTGAGGGTCATTCTGTATCTATCTATCTATCTATCTATCTATCTATCTGAGGGTCATTCTCTATCTATCTATCTATCTATCTGAGGGTCATTCTCTATCTATCTATCTATCTATCTATCATATTTGATAGACTGAATGGTCTTATCTTTGAACTTTGAGAACTACTAAAATTAATAACTACATCAAACTAAACCTTCAATCTTCAAGCTTTTACAACTACTTCAAACTTTATGCTAGGCTTTCTCAAGCCAACCTAAAGTTTGTACTCAAACTTTTTAATCTAGTTATTATTATTATTCTTCTGAGACTAAATTTCTAAATCTAACTCCTCCTAGAGCTTTTAAGCTACATGCACCAAACTCGGCACAGACCTTCAGACTAATCCCGAATAGTGTGCTATATCTTTTCTAACTGATCGGACTTACGGTTTTCCTAAAAATGACGATCAAAACTCGGAAAAACTCCCATTGACTTAACATTGCGGAATGTTCAGAAATTTAAATCCCAACTGACGTTTTCACACACACAGACAAAAAAGGGCCTGTCAGCCCTGCATCTCTCCCTCTCTCTCTCCCTCAGAGGATTTCTTTTATCAAGCAGCCAATAAGTAATGACCTAAAATCTTCATAGCCACAGTATAGTAGCTTCCAGGTTGACTTGATTCACTCAGTATGGAAAGGAGGCTTGATAAGTATCACCCTGGTAACTGCATAGCAACCAGACAGGGTTACCCTAGCAACCAAATAACAAATCACATATCTCTGCACCAGAAAATCATACAGCCTTCCTGTTTCACTTATTTCACTCAGGATGGAAAGTAGCCTTGATATGTATCACTCTGGTAACTGCCTAGTAACCAGATGTGGTTACCCTAGCAACCAAGTAACAAATCACATATCTTTGAACCAGAACATGGTAGAGACTTAGGGGTTGACATATTTCACACAGGATTGCAAGGAGCCTTGATATGTATCACCCTGGTAACTGCATAGCAACCAGATGCGGTTACCCTAGCAACCAAGTAACAAATCACATATCTCTGCACCAGAAAATCGTATAGATTTCCTGTTTGAATTATTTCACTCAGAATGGAAAGTAGCCTTGATATGTATCACTCTGGTAACTGCCTATCAACCAGATATGGTTACCCTAGCAACCAAGTAACAAATCACATATCTATGTCACAGAAAATCGTAGAGACTTCCGGGTTGACTTTATTCACACAGAATGAAAAGGAGGCTTGATAAGGATCACCCTGGAAACTGCCTAGCAACCAGATTGGGTTACCCTAGCAACCAAGTAAAAATTAATATATCTGTCTGTCTGTCTGTCTATCTATCTGAGTGTCAATATCTATCTATCTATCTGTCTATCTGTCTGTCTATCTATCTGTCTATCTATCTATCTATCTGATAGACTGAATGGTTTTATAATCTCTAAACTTTGAATTTTGAAAACTACTACTTATAATTACATCAAACTAAAAACCTTAAATCTTCAAACTTTTACAACTACTTCAAACTTTATGCTAGGCTTTCTCAAGCCAACCTAAAGTTTGTACTCAAACTTTTTAATCTAGTTATTATTATTATTATTATTATTATTCTGAGACTAAATTTCTAAATGTAACTCCTCCTAGAGCTTTTAAGCTACATGCACCAAACTCGGCACAGACCTTCAGACTAATCCCGAATAGTGTGCTATATCTTTTCTAACTGATCGGACTTACGGTTTTCCTAAAAATGACGATCAAATCTCGGAAAAACTCCCATTGATTAACATTGCGGAATGTTCAGAAATTTAAATCCCAACTGACGTTTTCACACACACAGACAAAAAAGGGCCTGTCAGCCCTACGTCTCTCCCTCTCTCTCTCCCTCAGAGGATTTCTTTTATCAAGCAGCCAATAAGTAATGACCTAAAATCTTCATAGCCACAGTATAGTAGCTTCCAGGTTGACTTGATTCACTCAGTATGGAAAGGAGGCTTGATAAGTATCACCCTGGTAACTGCCTAGCAACCAGATGGGGTTACCCTAGCAACCAAATAACAAATCACATATCTCTGCACCAGAAAATCATAGAGACTTCCTGTTTCACTTATTTCACTCAGGATGGAAAGTAGCCTTGATATGTATCACTCTGGTAACTGCCTAGCAACCAGATGTGATTACCCTAGCAACCAAGTAACAAATCAAATATCTCTGCAACAGAAAATCAGAGAGACTTCCGGGTTGACTTATTTCACTCAGGATGGAAAGTAGCCTTGATATGTATCACGCTGGTAACTGCCTAGCAACCAGATGTGATTACCCTAGCAACCAAGTAACAAATCACATATCTCTGCACCAGAAAATCATAGAGACTTCCGGGTTGACTTGATTCACTCAGGATGGAAAGTAGCCTTGATATGTATCACTCTGGTAACTGCCTAGCAACCAGACGGGGTTACCCTAGCAACCAAGTAACAAATCACATATCTCTGCAACAGAAAATCAGAGAGACTTCCGGGTTGACTTGATTCACTCAGGATGGAAAGGAGGCTTAATAAGTATCACCCTGGTAACTGCATAGCAACCAGATGGGGTTACCCTAGCAACCAAGTAACAAATAATATATCTCTTCACCAGAAAATCGTAGAGACTTCCTGTTTGACTTATATCACTCAGGATAGCAAGGAGTCTTGAAAAGTATCACTCTGGTAACTGCCTAGCAACGACAAGGGCTTACCCTAGCAACCAAGTAACAAATCAAATAACTCTGCAACAGAAAATCAGAGAGACTTCCGGGTTGACTTATTTCACTCAGGATGGAAAGTAGCCTTGATATGTATCACTCTGGTAACTGCTTAGCAACCAGATGTGATTACCCTAGCAACCAAGTAACAAATCACATATCTCTGCAACAGAAAATCATAGAGACTTCCGGGTTGACTTTATTCACTCAGGATGAAAAGTAGCCTTGATATGTATCACTCTGGTAACTGCCTAGCAACCAGATGTGATTACCCTAGCAACCAAGTAACAAATCACATATCTCTGCAACAGAAAATCAGAGAGACTTCCGGGTTGACTTATTTCACTCAGGATGGAAAGTAGCCTTGATATGTATCACTCTGGTAACTGCCTAGCAACCAGATGTGGTTACCCTAGCAACCAAGTAACAAATCACATATCTTTGAACCAGAACATCGTAGAGACTTAGGGGTTGACATATTTCACACAGGATTGCAAGGAGCCTTATGAGTATCACCTTGGTAACTGCCTAGCAACCAGATGGGGTTACCCTAGCAACCAACTAACAAATCACATATCTCTGCACCAGAAAATCGTAGAGACTTCCTGTTTCACTTATTTCACTCAGGATGGAAAGTAGCCTTGATATGCATCACTCTGGTAACTGCCTAGCAACCAGATTGGGTTACCCTAGCAACCAAGTAACAAATCATATATTTCTGCTCCAGAAAATCGTAGAGACATCTGGGTTGACTTAATTCACTCAGGATGAAAAGGAGGCTTGATAAGTATCACCCTGGTAACTGCATAGTAACCAGACAGGGTTACCTTAGCAACCAAATAACAAATCACATATCTCAGCACCAGAAAATCATACAGACTTGCGGGTTGACTTTATTCACTCAGGATGGAAAGGAGGCTTGACAAGTTATCACCCTGGTAACTGCATAGCAACCAGACAGGGTTACCCTAGCAACCAAGTAATAAATCACATATCTTTGAACCAGAACTTCGTAGAGACTTAGGGGTTGACATATTTCACACCGGATTGCAAGGAGCCTTATGAGTATCACTTTGGTAACTGCCTAGCAACCAGATGGGGTTACCCTAGCAACCAAGTAACAAATCACATATCTCTGCACCAGAAAATCGTAGAGACTTCCTGTTTCACTTATTTCACTCAGGATGGAAAGTAGCCTTGATATGCATCACTCTGGTAACTGCATAGGGTCATTCTCTATCTATTTATCTATCTATCTATCTGAGGGTCATTCTCTATCTATCTATCTATCTATCTATCTATCTATCTGAGGGTAATTCTTTATCTATCTATCTGTCTATCTATCTATCTATCTATCTGAGGGTAATTCTCTATCTATCTATCTATCTATCTATCTAAGGGTCATTCTCTATCTATCTATCTATCTATCTGAGGGTCATTCTCTATCTATCTATCTGTCTGTCTATCTATCTATCTATCTATCTATCTGAGGGTCACTCTCTATCTATCTATCTATCTATCTATCTATCTATCTATCTGAGGGTCATTCTCTGTCTATCTATCTATCTATCTGAGGGTCATTCTCTATCTATCTCTCTCTCTATCTATCTATCTATCTATCTGAGGGTCATTCTCTGTCTATCTATCTATCTATCTATCTATCTATCTATCTATCTATCTGAGGGTCATTCTCTGTCTATCTATCTATCTATCTATCTATCTATCTATCTATCTGAGGGTCATTCTCTGTCTATCTATCTATCTATCTATCTATCTGAGGGTCATTCTCTATCTATCTATCTATCTCTCTATCTATCTGAGGGTCATTATCTATCTATCTATCTATCTATCTATCTATCTATCTGAGGGTCATTCTCTATCTATCTATCTATCTATCTATCTATCTATCTATCTATCTATCTGAGGGTCATTCTCTATCTATCTATCTATCTGAGGGTCATTCTCTATCTATCTATCTATCTATCTATCTATCTATCTGAGGGTCACTCTCTATCTATCTATCTATCTATCTATCTATCTATCTGAGGGTCATTCTCTGTCTATCTATCTATCTATATCTATCTATCTATCTGAGGGTCATTCTCTGTCTATCTATCTATCTATCTGAGGGTCATTCTCTGTCTATCTATCTGTCTGTCTATCTATCTATCTATCTATCTGAGGGTCACTCTCTATCTATCTATCTATCTATCTATCTGAGGGTCATTCTCTGTCTATCTATCTATCTATCTATCTATCTGAGGGTCATTCTCTATCTATCTCTCTATCTCTCTATCTATCTATCTATCTATCTGAGGGTCATTCTCTGTCTATCTATCTATCTATCTATCTATCTATCTGAGGGTCATTCTCTGTCTATCTATCTATCTATCTATCTATCTATCTATCTATCTGAGGGTCATTCTCTATCTATCTATCTATCTGAGGGTCATTCTCTATCTATCTATCTATCTCTCTATCTATCTATCTATCTGAGGGTCATTATCTATCTATCTATCTATCTATCTGAGGGTCATTATCTATCTATCTAGCTCTCTATCTATCTATCTATCTGAGGGTCATTCTCTATCTATCTATCTATCTGAGGGTCATTCTCTATCTATCTATCTATCTATCTGAGGGTCATTCTCTATCTATCTATCTATCTATCTATCTATCTATCTATCTATCTATCTGAGGGTCATTCTCTATCTATCTATCTATCTATCATATTTGATAGACTGAATGGTCTTATAATCTTTGAACTTTGAGAACTACTAAAATTAATAACTACATCAAACTAAACCTTCAATCTTCAAGCTTTTACAACTACTTCAAACTTTATGCTAGGCTTTCTCAAGCCAACCTAAAGTTTGTACTCAAACTTTTTAATCTAGTTATTAGTGGTGCTTGCCATAGGCAAAGCATCACTATTGTTCTCTTGCATACTTACTATTTTTATTAGGTTGGCTTGAGAAAGCCAACTTACTGAAATCCTATTTAAACTTATTATTATTATTATTATTATTATTCTGAGACTAAATTTCTAAATGTAACTCCTCCTAGAGCTTTTAAGCTACATGCACCAAACTCGGCACAGACCTTCAGACTAATCCCGAATAGTGTGCTATATCTTTTCTAACTGATCGGACTTACGGTTTTCCTAAAAATGACGATCAAACTCTGAAAAAATCCCATTGACTTAACATTGCGGAATGTTCAGAAATTTAAATCCCAACTGACGTTTTCACACACACAGACAAAAAAGGGCCTGTCAGCCCTGCGTCTCTCTCTCTCTCTCTCCCTCAGAGGATTTCTTTTATCAAGCAGCCAACAAGTAATGACCTAAAATCTTCATAGCCACAGTATAGTAGCTTCCAGGTTGACTTGATTCACTCAGTATGGAAAGGAGGCTTGATAAGTATCACCCTGGTAACTGCATAGCAACCAGACAGGGTTACCCTAGCAACCAAATAACAAATCACATTTCTCTGCACCAGAAAATCATAGAGACTTCCTGTTTCACTTATTTCACTCAGGATGGAAAGTAGCCTTGATATGTATCACTCTGGTAACTGCCTAGCAACCAGATGTGATTACCCTAGCAACCAAGTAACAAATCAAATATCTCTGCAACAGAAAATCAGAGAGATTTCCGGGTTGACTTATTTCACTCAGGATGGAAAGTAGCCTTGATATGTATCACTCTGGTAACTGCCTAGCAACCAGACGGGGTTACCCTAGCAACCAAGTAACAAATCACATATCTCTGCAACAGAAAATCAGAGAGACTACCTGTTTCACTTATTTCACTCAGGATGGAAAGTAGCCTTGATATGTATCACTCTGGTAACTGCATAGCAACCAGACAGGGTTACCTTAGCAACCAAGTAACAAATCACATATCTTTGAACCAGAACATCGTAGAGACTTAGGGGTTGACATATTTCACACAGGATTGCAAGGAGCCTTATGAGTATCACCTTAGTAACTGCCTAGCAACCAGATGGGGTTACCCTAGCAACCAACTAACAAATCACATATCTCTGCACCAGAAAATCGTAGAGACTTCCGGGTTGACATAATTCACTCAGGATGGAAAGGAGGCTTGATAAGTATCACTCTGGTAACTGCCTAGCAACGACAAGGGCTTACCCTAGCAACCAAGTAACAAATCACATAACTCTGCACCAGAAAATCGTAGAGACTTCCTGTTTCACTTATTTTACTCAAGATGGAAAGTAGCCTTGATATATATCACTCTGGTAACTGACTATCAACCAGATATGGTTACCCTAGCAACCAAGTAACAAATCACATATCTATGCAACAGAAAATCATAGAGACTTCCGGGTTGACTTTATTCACTCAGAATGAAAAGGAGACTTGATAAGGATCACCCTGGAAACTGCCTAGCAACCAGATTGGGTTACCCTAGCAACCAAGTAAAAAATGATATATCTATCTGTCTATCTATCTATCTATCTATCTTTCTGATGGTCAATATCTATCTATCTATCTATCTATCTATCTATCTATCTATCTATCTGAGGGTCAATATCTATCTATCTATCTAACAAACTATCTGCGGGTCAATAACTATCTATCTATCTATCTGTGGGTCATACTCTATCTATCTATATATCAGGGTCAATGACTATCTATCTATCTATATATCTGACGGTCAATATCTATCTATCTATCTAAGGGTCAATGACTATCTATCTATCTATCTATCTATCTATCTAAGGGTCAATATCTATCTATCTATCTATCTAACTATCTGCGGGTCAATAACTATCTATCTATCTATCTATCTGTGGTTCATTATCTATCTATATCTCAGGGTCAATGACTATCTATCTATCTATATATCTGACGGTCAATATCTATCTATCTATCTAAGGGTCAATGACTATAAATCTATCTATCTATCTATCTATCTGAGGGTCAATATCTATCTATCTATCTATCTGAGGATCAATATCTATCTATCTATCTATCTATCTATCTAATGTCAATATCTATCTATCTATCTATCTATCTATCTATCTGATGGTCAATAACTATCTATCTATCTATCTATCTATCTATCTATCTATCTGATGGTCAATAACTATCTATCTATCT
The DNA here is from genome assembly GCA_032164185.1 of Moxostoma hubbsi. Taxonomy (NCBI): domain Eukaryota; kingdom Metazoa; phylum Chordata; class Actinopteri; order Cypriniformes; family Catostomidae; genus Moxostoma; species Moxostoma hubbsi. The sequence continues at coordinate 32,148,402 of JAVLUX010000010.1, forward strand.
ATCTATCTGATGGTCAATAACTATCTATCTATCTATCTATCTGTGGGTCATACTCTATCTATCTATCTATCTATCTATCTATCTATCTGTGGGTCATACTCTATCTATCTATCTATCTATCTGATGGTCAATAACTATCTATCTATCTATCTATCTATCTATCTATCTATCTGATGGTCAATAACTATCTATCTATCTATCTATCTATCTATCTGATGGTCAATAACTATCTATCTATCTATCTATCTGTGGGTCATACTCTATCTATCTATCTATCTATCTATCTATCTATCTATCTATCTGATGGTCAATAACTATCTATCTATCTATCTATCTGTGGGTCATACTCTATCTATCTATCTATCTATCTATCTGTGGGTCATACTATATCCATCTATCTATCTATCTATCTATCTGAGCGTCAATATCTATCTATCTATCTATCTATCTGAGGGTCAATATCTATCTATCTATCTATCTATCTATCTAATCTATTTGATAGACTGAATGGTTTTATAATCTCTAAACTTTGAACTTTGAAAACTAATGCTTATAATTACATCAAACTAGAAACTGTAAATCTTCAAACTTTTACAACTACTTCAAACTTTATGCTAGGCTTTCTCAAGCCAACCTAAAGTTTGTACTCAAACTTTTTAATCTAGTTAGTGGTGCTTGCCATAGGCAAAGCATCACTATTGTTCTCTTGCATACTTATTATTATTATTATAATTATTATTATTCCACACATAGTTTGGCGCGCTACTCCTCCCGCAGCTTTTGTCACAGACCCCTGAGTGAGGCATCAAATCGTGCGGCTCATTGAGGAGAGGTGTGCTATATCTTTTCTAAGCGATCGGGTGTACGATGTTCGAACAGGGGACGAAAAAGCGGCCAAAAAAGTCCAATTGACTTTACATTGCGGAATGTTCAGAAATTTAAATCCCAACTGACATTTTCACACACACAGACAAAAAAGGGCCTGTCAGCCCTGCCTCTCTCTCTCTCTCCCTCAGAGGATTTCTTTTATCAAGCAGCCAATAAAAATCTTCATAGCCACAACATAAAACATGTTAAAAATGTGCTAGAATCATGCTAACACATGCTGGCATCGCCTAGCGAAGTGCTAAAACATGCTAAAAACGTGCTAGCATTATGCTAATGCATGTTAGCATTGCTTAGGGGATTGCTAAAACATGTTAAAAACGTGCTAGCATCATGCTAACACATGTTAGCATCGCCTAGCGAAGTGCTAAAACATGCTAAAAACGTGCTAGTATTATGCTAATGCATGTTAGCATTGCTTAGGGGATTGCTAAAACATGTTAAAAACATGCTAGCATCATGCTAACACATGTTAGCATCACCCAGCGAAGTGCTAAAACAGGCTAAAAACGTGCTAGTATCATGCTAACACATGCTAGATTCACGTAGCGAAGTGCTAAATCATGGTAAAACGTGCTAGCATTATGCTAATGCATGTTAGCATTGCTTAGGGGATTGCTAAAACATGTTAAAAATGTGCTAGTATCATGCTAACACATGCTAGCTTCACCTAGCGAAGTGCTAAAACATGTTAAAACATGCTAGCATTATGCTAATGCATGTTAGCATTGCTTAGGGGATTGCTAAAACATGTTAAAAACGTGCTAGCATCATGCTAACACATGTTAGCATCGCCAAACGAAGTGCTAAAACATGCTAAAAACGTGCTAGCATCATGCTAACACATGCTAGCTTCACCTAGCGAAGTGCTAAAACATTCTAAAAACGTGCTACCATCATTAAAAAACACGTGTTAGCAACATTCTATGACCTTTATTTTAGTGCTTAGTAACAAGTTAGAAAATGCTATTTGACGAGTTTTGCCACGGCAAGCACCACTCACATTTTCTTCAGGAAATGTACATTCTAGTTATAATTATTATTATTTTTCCACACAAAGTTTGGCGCGCTACTCCTCCTGCAGCTTTTGTCACAGACCCCTGAGTGAGGCATCAAATCGTGCGGCTCATTGAGGAGAGGTGTGCTATATCTTTTCTAAGCGATCGGGTGTACGATGTTCGAACAACGGACGAAAAAGCGGCCAAAAAAATCCCATTGACTTTACATTGCGGAATGTTCCGAAATTTGAATCCCAACTGACTTTTTCACACACACAGACAAAAAAGGGCCTGTCAGCCCTGCGTCTCTCTCTCTCTCTCTCTCTCCCTCAGAGGATTTCTTTTATCAAGCAGTCAATAAAAATCTTCATAGCCACACCCTAAAACATGCTAAAAATGTGCTAGCATCATGCTAACATATGCTGGCATCACCTAGCGAAGTGCTAAAACATGCTATAAACGTGTTAGCAACATGCTAACACATGTTGTCATTGCCTAGCGAAGTGCTAAAACATGCTAAAAATGTGATAACAACATGCTAACACATGCTAGTATTGCCTAGCGAAGTGTTAAAACATGCTAAAAACGTGCTAGCATCATGCTAACACATGTTGGCATTGCCTAGCAAAGTGCTAAAACATGTTAAAACGTGCTAGCATTATGCTAATGCATGTTAGCATTGCTTAGGGGATTGCTAAAACATGTTAAAAACGTGCTAGCATCATGCTAACACATGTTAGCATCGCCTAGCGAAGTGCTAAAACTTGCTAAAAACGTGCTAGTATCATGCTAACACGTGCTAGCTTCACATAGCGAAGTGCTAAAATATGTTAAAACGTGCTAGCATTATGCTAATGCATGTTAGCATTGCTTAGGGGATTGCTAAAACATGTTAAATACGTGCTAGCATCATGCTAACACATGTTAGCATTGCCAAACAAAGTGCTAAAACATGCTAAAAACGTGCTAGTATCATGCTAACACATGCTAGCTTCACCTAGCGAAGTGCTAAAACATTCTAAAAACGTGCCACCATCATGAAAAACACGTGTTAGCAACATTCTATGACCTTTATTTTAGTGCTTAGAAACAAGTTAGAAAATGCTATTTGACGAGTTTTGCCACGGCAAGCACCACTCACATTTTCTTCAGGAAATGTACATTCTAGTTAGTGGTGCTTGCCATAGGCAAAGCATCACTATTGTTCTCTTGCATACTTATTATTTTTATTATTAGTGGTGCTTGCCAAAGGCAAAGCATCACTATTGTTCTCTTGCATAAATTATTCCACACAAAGTTTGGCGCGCTACTCCTCCCGCAGCTTTTGTCACAGACCCCTGAGTGAGGCATCAAATCGTGCGGCTCATTGAGGAGAGGTGTGCTATATCTTTTCTAAGCGATCGGGCGTACGATGTTCGAACAGCGGACGAAAAAGTGGCCAAAAAAATCCCATTGACTTTACATTGCGGAATGTTCAGAAATTTAAATCCCAACTGACATTTTCAAACACACAGACAAAAAAGGGCCTGTCAGCCCTGCGTCTCTCTCTCTCTCTCTCTCTCTCTCTCTCCCCCTCAGAGGATTTCTTTTATCAAGCAGCCAATAAAAATCTTCATAGCCACACCCTAAAACATGCTAAAAATGTGCTAGTATCATGCTAACATATGCTGGCATCACCTAGCGAAGTGCTAAAACATGCAATAAACGTGTTAGCAACATGCTAACACATGCTGGCATTGCCTAGCGAAGTGCTAAAACATGTTAAAACGTGCTAGCATTATGCTAATGCATGTTATCATTGCTTAGGGGATTGCTAAAACTTGTTAAAAACGTGCTAGCATCATGCTAACACATGTTAGCATTGCCAAAAGAAGTGCTTAAACATGCTAAAAACGTGCTTGTATCATGCTAACACATGCTAGCTTCACCTAGCGAAGTGCTAAAACATTCTAAAAACGTGCTACCATCATGAAAAACACGTGTTAGCAACATTCTATGACCTTTATTTTAGTGCTTAGAAACAAGTTAGAAAATGCTATTTGACGAGTTTTGCCACGGCAAGCACCACTCACATTTTCTTCAGGAAATGTACATTCTAGTTATAATTATTATTATTTTTCCACACAAAGTTTGGCGCGCTACTCCTCCTGCAGCTTTTGTCACAGACCCCTGAGTGAGGCATCAAATCGTGCGGCTCATTGAGGAGAGGTGTGCTATATCTTTTCTAAGCGATCGGGTGTACGATGTTCGAACAACGGACGAAAAAGCGGCCAAAAAAATCCCATTGACTTTACATTGCGGAATGTTCCGAAATTTGAATCCCAACTGACTTTTTCACACACACAGACAAAAAAGGGCCTGTCAGCCCTGCGTCTCTCTCTCTCTCTCTCTCTCCCTCAGAGGATTTCTTTTATCAAGCAGTCAATAAAAATCTTCATAGCCACACCCTAAAACATGCTAAAAATGTGCTAGCATCATGCTAACATATGCTGGCATCACCTAGCGAAGTGCTAAAACATGCTATAAACGTGTTAGCAACATGCTAACACATGTTGTCATCGCCTAGCGAAGTGCTAAAACATGCTAAAAATGTGATAACAACATGCTAACACATGCTAGTATTGCCTAGCGAAGTGTTAAAACATGCTAAAAACGTGCTAGCATCATGCTAACACATGTTGGCATTGCCTAGCAAAGTGCTAAAACATGTTAAAACGTGCTAGCATTATGCTAATGCATGTTAGCATTGCTTAGGGGATTGCTAAAACATGTTAAAAACGTGCTAGCATCATGCTAACACATGTTAGCATCGCCTAGCGAAGTGCTAAAACTTGCTAAAAACGTGCTAGTATCATGCTAACACGTGCTAGCTTCACATAGCGAAGTGCTAAAATATGTTAAAACGTGCTAGCATTATGCTAATGCATGTTAGCATTGCTTAGGGGATTGCTAAAACATGTTAAAAACGTGCTAGCATCATGCTAACACATGTTAGCATTGCCAAACAAAGTGCTAAAACATGCTAAAAACGTGCTAGTATCATGCTAACACATGCTAGCTTCACCTAGCGAAGTGCTAAAACATTCTAAAAACGTGCCACCATCATGAAAAACACGTGTTAGCAACATTCTATGACCTTTATTTTAGTGCTTAGAAACAAGTTAGAAAATGCTATTTGACGAGTTTTGCCACGGCAAGCACCACTCACATTTTCTTCAGGAAATGTACATTCTAGTTAGTGGTGCTTGCCATAGGCAAAGCATCACTATTGTTCTCTTGCATACTTATTATTTTTATTATTAGTGGTGCTTGCCAAAGGCAAAGCATCACTATTGTTCTCTTGCATAAATTATTCCACACAAAGTTTGGCGCGCTACTCCTCCCGCAGCTTTTGTCACAGACCCCTGAGTGAGGCATCAAATCGTGCGGCTCATTGAGGAGAGGTGTGCTATATCTTTTCTAAGCGATCGGGCGTACGATGTTCGAACAGCGGACGAAAAAGTGGCCAAAAAAATCCCATTGACTTTACATTGCGGAATGTTCAGAAATTTAAATCCCAACTGACATTTTCAAACACACAGACAAAAAAGGGCCTGTCAGCCCTGCGTCTCTCTCTCTCTCTCTCTCTCTCTCTCTCTCCCCCTCAGAGGATTTCTTTTATCAAGCAGCCAATAAAAATCTTCATAGCCACACCCTAAAACATGCTAAAAATGTGCTAGTATCATGCTAACATATGCTGGCATCACCTAGCGAAGTGCTAAAACATGCTATAAACGTGTTAGCAACATGCTAACACATGCTGGCATTGCCTAGCGAAGTGCTAAAACATGCTAAAAACGTGCTAGCAACATGCTAACACATGTTGGCATCGCCTAGCGAAGTGCTAAAACATGCTAAAAACGTGCTAACAACATGCTAACACATGCTATTATTGCCTAGAGAAGTGTTAAAACATGCTAAAAACGTGCTAGCATCATGCGAACACATGCTGGCATCGCCTAGCGAAGTGCTAAAACATGTTAAAACGTGCTAGCATTATGCTAATGCATGTTAGCATTGCTTAGGGGATTGCTAAAACATGTTAAAAATGTGCTAGTATCATGCTAACACATGCTAGCTTCACCTAGCGAAGTGCTAAAACATGTTAAAACATGCTAGCATTATGCTAATGCATGTTAGCATTGCTTAGGGGATTGCTAAAACATGTTAAAAACGTGCTAGCATCATGCTAACACATGTTAGCATCGCCAAACGAAGTGCTAAAACATGCTAAAAACGTGCTAGCATCATGCTAACACATGCTAGCTTCACCTAGCGAAGTGCTAAAACATTCTAAAAACGTGCTACCATCATTAAAAAACACGTGTTAGCAACATTCTATGACCTTTATTTTAGTGCTTAGTAACAAGTTAGAAAATGCTATTTGACGAGTTTTGCCACGGCAAGCACCACTCACATTTTCTTCAGGAAATGTACATTCTAGTTATAATTATTATTATTTTTCCACACAAAGTTTGGCGCGCTACTCCTCCTGCAGCTTTTGTCACAGACCCCTGAGTGAGGCATCAAATCGTGCGGCTCATTGAGGAGAGGTGTGCTATATCTTTTCTAAGCGATCGGGTGTACGATGTTCGAACAACGGACGAAAAAGCGGCCAAAAAAATCCCATTGACTTTACATTGCGGAATGTTCCGAAATTTGAATCCCAACTGACTTTTTCACACACACAGACAAAAAAGGGCCTGTCAGCCCTGCGTCTCTCTCTCTCTCTCTCTCTCCCTCAGAGGATTTCTTTTATCAAGCAGTCAATAAAAATCTTCATAGCCACACCCTAAAACATGCTAAAAATGTGCTAGCATCATGCTAACATATGCTGGCATCACCTAGCGAAGTGCTAAAACATGCTATAAACGTGTTAGCAACATGCTAACACATGTTGTCATTGCCTAGCGAAGTGCTAAAACATGCTAAAAATGTGATAACAACATGCTAACACATGCTAGTATTGCCTAGCGAAGTGTTAAAACATGCTAAAAACGTGCTAGCATCATGCTAACACATGTTGGCATTGCCTAGCAAAGTGCTAAAACATGTTAAAACGTGCTAGCATTATGCTAATGCATGTTAGCATTGCTTAGGGGATTGCTAAAACATGTTAAAAACGTGCTAGCATCATGCTAACACATGTTAGCATCGCCTAGCGAAGTGCTAAAACTTGCTAAAAACGTGCTAGTATCATGCTAACACGTGCTAGCTTCACATAGCGAAGTGCTAAAATATGTTAAAACGTGCTAGCATTATGCTAATGCATGTTAGCATTGCTTAGGGGATTGCTAAAACATGTTAAATACGTGCTAGCATCATGCTAACACATGTTAGCATTGCCAAACAAAGTGCTAAAACATGCTAAAAACGTGCTAGTATCATGCTAACACATGCTAGCTTCACCTAGCGAAGTGCTAAAACATTCTAAAAACGTGCCACCATCATGAAAAACACGTGTTAGCAACATTCTATGACCTTTATTTTAGTGCTTAGAAACAAGTTAGAAAATGCTATTTGACGAGTTTTGCCACGGCAAGCACCACTCACATTTTCTTCAGGAAATGTACATTCTAGTTAGTGGTGCTTGCCATAGGCAAAGCATCACTATTGTTCTCTTGCATACTTATTATTTTTATTATTAGTGGTGCTTGCCAAAGGCAAAGCATCACTATTGTTCTCTTGCATAAATTATTCCACACAAAGTTTGGCGCGCTACTCCTCCCGCAGCTTTTGTCACAGACCCCTGAGTGAGGCATCAAATCGTGCGGCTCATTGAGGAGAGGTGTGCTATATCTTTTCTAAGCGATCGGGCGTACGATGTTCGAACAGCGGACGAAAAAGTGGCCAAAAAAATCCCATTGACTTTACATTGCGGAATGTTCAGAAATTTAAATCCCAACTGACATTTTCAAACACACAGACAAAAAAGGGCCTGTCAGCCCTGCGTCTCTCTCTCTCTCTCTCTCTCTCTCTCCCCCTCAGAGGATTTCTTTTATCAAGCAGCCAATAAAAATCTTCATAGCCACACCCTAAAACATGCTAAAAATGTGCTAGTATCATGCTAACATATGCTGGCATCACCTAGCGAAGTGCTAAAACATGCAATAAACGTGTTAGCAACATGCTAACACATGCTGGCATTGCCTAGCGAAGTGCTAAAACATGTTAAAACGTGCTAGCATTATGCTAATGCATGTTATCATTGCTTAGGGGATTGCTAAAACTTGTTAAAAACGTGCTAGCATCATGCTAACACATGTTAGCATTGCCAAAAGAAGTGCTTAAACATGCTAAAAACGTGCTTGTATCATGCTAACACATGCTAGCTTCACCTAGCGAAGTGCTAAAACATTCTAAAAACGTGCTACCATCATGAAAAACACGTGTTAGCAACATTCTATGACCTTTATTTTAGTGCTTAGAAACAAGTTAGAAAATGCTATTTGACGAGTTTTGCCACGGCAAGCACCACTCACATTTTCTTCAGGAAATGTACATTCTAGTTATAATTATTATTATTTTTCCACACAAAGTTTGGCGCGCTACTCCTCCTGCAGCTTTTGTCACAGACCCCTGAGTGAGGCATCAAATCGTGCGGCTCATTGAGGAGAGGTGTGCTATATCTTTTCTAAGCGATCGGGTGTACGATGTTCGAACAACGGACGAAAAAGCGGCCAAAAAAATCCCATTGACTTTACATTGCGGAATGTTCCGAAATTTGAATCCCAACTGACTTTTTCACACACACAGACAAAAAAGGGCCTGTCAGCCCTGCGTCTCTCTCTCTCTCTCTCTCTCCCTCAGAGGATTTCTTTTATCAAGCAGTCAATAAAAATCTTCATAGCCACACCCTAAAACATGCTAAAAATGTGCTAGCATCATGCTAACATATGCTGGCATCACCTAGCGAAGTGCTAAAACATGCTATAAACGTGTTAGCAACATGCTAACACATGTTGTCATCGCCTAGCGAAGTGCTAAAACATGCTAAAAATGTGATAACAACATGCTAACACATGCTAGTATTGCCTAGCGAAGTGTTAAAACATGCTAAAAACGTGCTAGCATCATGCTAACACATGTTGGCATTGCCTAGCAAAGTGCTAAAACATGTTAAAACGTGCTAGCATTATGCTAATGCATGTTAGCATTGCTTAGGGGATTGCTAAAACATGTTAAAAACGTGCTAGCATCATGCTAACACATGTTAGCATCGCCTAGCGAAGTGCTAAAACTTGCTAAAAACGTGCTAGTATCATGCTAACACGTGCTAGCTTCACATAGCGAAGTGCTAAAATATGTTAAAACGTGCTAGCATTATGCTAATGCATGTTAGCATTGCTTAGGGGATTGCTAAAACATGTTAAAAACGTGCTAGCATCATGCTAACACATGTTAGCATTGCCAAACAAAGTGCTAAAACATGCTAAAAACGTGCTAGTATCATGCTAACACATGCTAGCTTCACCTAGCGAAGTGCTAAAACATTCTAAAAACGTGCCACCATCATGAAAAACACGTGTTAGCAACATTCTATGACCTTTATTTTAGTGCTTAGAAACAAGTTAGAAAATGCTATTTGACGAGTTTTGCCACGGCAAGCACCACTCACATTTTCTTCAGGAAATGTACATTCTAGTTAGTGGTGCTTGCCATAGGCAAAGCATCACTATTGTTCTCTTGCATACTTATTATTTTTATTATTAGTGGTGCTTGCCAAAGGCAAAGCATCACTATTGTTCTCTTGCATAAATTATTCCACACAAAGTTTGGCGCGCTACTCCTCCCGCAGCTTTTGTCACAGACCCCTGAGTGAGGCATCAAATCGTGCGGCTCATTGAGGAGAGGTGTGCTATATCTTTTCTAAGCGATCGGGCGTACGATGTTCGAACAGCGGACGAAAAAGTGGCCAAAAAAATCCCATTGACTTTACATTGCGGAATGTTCAGAAATTTAAATCCCAACTGACATTTTCAAACACACAGACAAAAAAGGGCCTGTCAGCCCTGCGTCTCTCTCTCTCTCTCTCTCTCTCTCTCTCCCCCTCAGAGGATTTCTTTTATCAAGCAGCCAATAAAAATCTTCATAGCCACACCCTAAAACATGCTAAAAATGTGCTAGTATCATGCTAACATATGCTGGCATCACCTAGCGAAGTGCTAAAACATGCTATAAACGTGTTAGCAACATGCTAACACATGCTGGCATTGCCTAGCGAAGTGCTAAAACATGCTAAAAACGTGCTAGCAACATGCTAACACATGTTGGCATCGCCTAGCGAAGTGCTAAAACATGCTAAAAACGTGCTAACAACATGCTAACACATGCTATTATTGCCTAGAGAAGTGTTAAAACATGCTAAAAACGTGCTAGCATCATGCGAACACATGCTGGCATCGCCTAGCGAAGTGCTAAAACATGTTAAAACGTGCTAGCATTATGCTAATGCATGTTAGCATTGCTTAGGGGATTGCTAAAACATGTTAAAAACGTGTTAGCATCATGCTAACACATGTTAGCATCGCCTAGCAAAGTGCTAAAACATGCAAAAAACGTGCTAGTATCATGCTAACACATGCTAGCTTCACCTAGCGAAGTGCTAAAACATGTTAAAACGTGCTAGCATTATGCTAATGCATGATAGCATTGCTTAGGGGATGGCTAAAACATGTTAAAAATGTGCTAGCATCATGCTAACATATGCTGGCATCGCCTAGCGAAGTGCTAAAACATGCTATAAACGTGTTACCATCATGCTAACACATGTTGGCATTGTCTAGCTAAGTGCTAAAACATGCTATAAACGTGTTACCATCATGCTAACACATGTTGGCATTGTCTAGCGAAGTGCTAAAACATGCTAAAAACGTGCTAGCATCATGCTAACACATGCTAGTATCACCTAGCAAAGTGCTAAAACATGCTAAAAACGTGCTAACAACATGCTAACACATGCTAGTATTGCCTAGCAAAGTGCTAAAACATGCTAAAAACGTGCTAGCATCATGCTAACACATGTTGGCATCGCCTAGCGAAGTGCTAAAACATGCTAAAAACATGTTAACAACATGCTAACACATGCTAGTATCGCCTAGTAAAATGCTAAAACATGCTAAAAACGTGCTAGCATCATTCTAACACATACTGGCATTGCCTAGCGAAGTGCTAAAACATGCTAAAAACGTGTTAGCATCATGCTAACACATGCTGGCATCGCCTAGCGAAGTGCTAAAACATGCTAAAAACATGCTAGCATCATGCTAACACATGCTGGCATCACCTAGCGAAGTGTTAAAACATGTTAAAACATGCTAGCATTATGCTAACACATACTAGTATTGCATAGCAAAGTACTAAAACATGCTAAAAACGTGCTAGCATCATGCTAACACATGTTGGCATCGCCTAGTGAAGTACTAAAACATGCTAAAAACGTGCTAACATGTTAACACATGCTAGTATCGCCTAGCAAAGTGCTAAAACATGCTAAAAACGTTTTAGCATCATGCTAACACATGTTGGCATCGCCTAGCAAAGTGCTAAAACATGTTAAAAATGTGCTAACACATGCTAGCATCGCCTAACGAAGTGCTAAAACATGCTAGTATTATGCCAACAGATGTTAGCATTGACTATGGAATTGCTAAAACATGCTAACACATGCTAGCATCGCCTAGCGAAGTGCTAAAACATTCTAAAAACGTGCTACCATCATGAAAAACATGTGCTAACAACAGTCTATGGCCTTTATTTTAGTGCATAGAAACAAGTTAGAAAATGCTATTTGACGAGTATTGCCACGGCAAGCACCACTCACATTTTCTTCAGGAAATGTACATTCTAGTTAGGTTGGCTTGAGAAAGCCAACTTACTGAAATCCTATTTAAACTTATTATTAGGTTGGCTTGAGAAAGCCAACTTACTGAAATCCTATTTAAACTTATTATTATTATTATTATTATTATTCTGAGACTAAATTTCTAAATCTAACTCCTCCTAGAGCATTTAAGCTACATGCACCAAACTCGGCACAGACATTCAGACTAATCCCGAATAGTGTGCTATATCTTTTCTAACTGATCGGACTTACGGTTTTCCTAAAAATGACAATCAAAACTCGGAAAAATTCCCATTGACTTAACATTGCGGAATGTTCAGAAATTTAAATCCCAACTGACATTTTCACACACACAGACAAAAAAGGGCCTGTCAGCCCTGCGTCTCTCCCTCTCTCTCTCCCTCAGAGGATTTCTTTTATCAAGCAGCCAATAAGTAATGACCTAAAATCTTCATAGCCACAGTATAGTAGCTTCCAGGTTGACTTGATTCACTCAGTATGGAAAGGAGGCTTGATAAGTATCACCCTGGTAACTGCATAGCAACCAGACAGGGTTACCCTAGCAACCAAATATCAAATCACATATCTCTGCACCAGAAAATCATACAGAGTTCCTGTTTCACTTATTTCACTCAGGATGGAAAGTAGCCTTGATATGTATCACTCTGGTAACTGCCTAGTAACCAGATGTGGTTACCCTAGCAACCAAGTAACAAATCACATATCTTTGAACCAGAACATTGTAGAGACGTAGGGGTTGACATATTTCACACAGGATTGCAAGGAGCCTTATGAGTATCACCTTGGTAACTGCCTAGTAACCAGATGGGGTTACCCTAGCAACCAAATAACAAATCACATATCTCTGCACCAGAAAATCATACAGACTTCCTGTTTCACTTATTTCACTCAGGATGGAAAGTAGCCTTGATATGTATAACTCTGGTAACTGCCTAGCAACCAGATGGGGTTACCCTAGCAACCAAGTAACAAATCACATATCTCTGCAACAGAAAATCATAGAGACTTCCGGGTTGACTTTATTCACTCAGGATGGAAAGTAGCCTTGATATGTATCACTCTGGTAACTGCCTAGCAACCAGATGTGTTTACCCTAGCAACCAAGTAACAAATCACATATCTCTGCACCAAAAAATCATAGAGACTTCCTGTTTCACTTATTTCACTCAGGATGGAAAGTAGCCTTGATATGTATCCCTCTGGTAACTGCCTAGCAACCAGATGCGGTTACCCTAGCAACCAAGTAACAAATCACATATCTTTGAACCAGAAAATCGTAGAGACTTCCGGGTTGACATAATTCACTCAGGATGGAAAGTTGGCTTGATAAGTATCACCCTGGTAACTGCATAGCAACCAGATGGGGTTACCCTAGCAACCAAGTAACAAATAATATATCTCTTCACCAGAAAATCGTAGAGACTTCCTGTTTGACTTATTTCACTCAGGATAGCAAGGTGTCTTGAAAAGTATCACTCTGGTAACTGCCTAGCAACGACAAGGGCTTACACTAGCAACCAACTAACAAATCACATAACTCTGCACCAGTAAATCGTAGAGACTTCCTGTTTCACTTATTTTACTCAAGATGGAAAGTAGCCTTGATATATATCACTCTGGTAACTGCCTATCAACCAGATATGGTTACCCTAGCAACCAAGTAACAAATCACATATCTATGCAACAGAAAATCATAGAGACTTCCGGGTTGACTTTATTCACTCAGAATGAAAAGGAGGCTTGATAAGGATCACCCTGGAAACTGCCTAGCAACCAGATTGGGTTACCCTAGCAACCAAGTAAAAAATTATATATATATCTGTCTATCTATCTATCTATCTATCTATCTATCTTTCTGATGGTCAATATCTATCTATCGATCTATCTATCTGATGGTCAATATCTATCTATCTATCTATCTATCTATCTATCTATCTGAGGGTCAATATCTATCTATCTATCTATCTATCTATCTATCTATCTATCTGAGGGTCAATATCTATCTATATATCTATCTACCTATCTATCTATCTATCTATCTGTCTATCTATCTCTCTGAGGGTCAATATCTATCTATCTATCTAATCTATTTGATAGACTGAATGGTCTTATAATCTTTAAACTTTGAACTTTGATAACTACTAATACTTATAATTACATCAACATAAAAACCTTAAATCTTCAAACTTTTACAACTACTTTCATGCTAGGCTTTCTCAAGCCAACCTAAAGTTTGTACTCAAACTTTTTAATCTAGTTATTATTATTATTCTTCTGAGACTAAATTTCTAAATCTAACTCCTCCTACAGCTTTTAAGCTACATGCACCAAACTCGGCACAGACCTTCAGACTAATCCCGAATAGTGTGCTATATCTTTTCTAACTGATCGGACTTACGGTTTTCCTAAAAATGACGATCAAAACACGGAAAAAGTCCCATTGACTTAACATTGCGGAATGTTCAGAAATTTAAATCCCAACTGACGTTTTCACACACACAGACAAAAAAGGGCCTGTCAGCCCTGCGTCTCTCCCTCTCTCTCTCCCTCAGAGGATTTCTTTTATCAAGCAGCCAATAAGTAATGACCTAAAATCTTCATAGCCACAGTATAGTAGCTTCCAGGTTGACTTGATTCACTCAGTATGGAAAGGAGGCTTGAAAAGAATCACCCTGGTAACTGCATAGCAACCAGACAGGGTTACCCTTGCAACCAAATAACAAATCACATATCTCTGCACCAGAAAATCATACAGACTTCCTGTTTCACTTATTTCACTCAAGATGGAAAGTAGCCTTGATATGTATCACTCTGGTAACTGCCTAGCAACCAGATGGGGTTACCCTAGCAACCAAGTAACAAATCACATATCTCTGCACCAGGAAATCGTAGTGACTTCCTGTTTCACTTATTTCACTCAGGATGGAAAGTAGCCTTGATATGTATCTCTCTGGTAACTGCCTAGCAACCAGATGTGATTACCCTAGCAACCAAGTAACAAATCACATATCTCTGCAACAGAAAATCATAGAGACTTCCGGGTTGACTTTATTCACTCAGGATGGAAAGTAGCCTTGATATGTATCACTCTGGTAACTGCCTAGCAACCAGACGGGGTTACCCTAGCAACCAAGTAACAAATCACATATCTCTGCACCAGAAAATCGTAGAGACTACCTGTTTCACTTATTTCACTCAGGATGGAAAGTAGCCTTGATATGTATCACTCTGGTAACTGCATAGCAACCAGACAGGGTTACCATAGCAACCAAGTAACAAATCACATATCTTTGAACCAGAACATCGTAGAGACTTAGGGGTTGACATATTTCACACAGGATTGCAAAGAGCCTTATGAGTATCACCTTGGTAACTGCCTAGCAACCAGATGGGGTTACCCTAGCAACCAACTAACAAATCACATATCTCTGCACCAGAAAATCGTAGAGACTTCCGGGTTGACATAATTCACTCAGGATGGAAAGGAGGCTTGAAAAGTATCACCCTGGTAACTGCACAGCAACCAGATGGGGTTACCCTAGCAACCAAGTAACAAATAATACATCTCTTCACAAGAAAATAGTAGAGACTTCCTGTTTGACTTATTTCACTCAGGATAGCAAGGTGTCTTGAAAAGTATCACTCTGGTAACTGCCTAGCAACGACAAGGGCTTACCCTAGCAACCAACTAACAAATCACATATCTCTGCACCAGAAAATCGTAGAGACTTCCTGTTTCACTTATTTCACTCAGGATGGAAAGGAGGCTTGATAAGTATCACCCTGGTAACTGCATAGCAACCAGACAGGGATACCCTAGCAACCAACTAACAAATCACATATCTCTGCAACAGAAAATCGTAGAGACTTCCGGGTTGACATAATTCACTCAGGATAGAAAGGAGGCTTGATAAGTATCACCCTGGTAACTGCATAGCAACCAGATGGGGTTACCCTAGCAACCAAGTAACAAATAATATATCTCTTCACCAGAAAATCGTAGAGACTTCCTGTTTGACTTATTTCACTCAGGATAGCAAGGAGTCTTGAAAAGTATCACTCTAGTAACTGCCTAGCAACGACAAGGGCTTACCCTAGCAACCAAGTAACAAATCACATAACTCTGCACCAGAAAATCGTAGAGACTTCCTGTTTCACTTATTTCACTCAAGATGGAAAGTAGCCTTGATATATATCACTCTGGTAACTGCCTATCAACCAGATATGGTTACCCTAGCAACCAAGTAACAAATCACATATCTATGCAACAGAAAATCATAGAGACTTCCGGGTTGACTTTATTCACTCAGAATGAAAAGGAGGCTTGATAAGGATCACCCTGGAAACTGCCTAGCAACCAGATTGGGTTACCCTAGCAACCAAGTAAAAAATGATATATCTATCTGTCTATCTGTCTATCTATCTATCTATCTATCTATCTATCTTTCTGAGGGTCAATATCTATCTAACTATCTATCTATCTATCTATCTATCTATCTATCTGAGGGTCAATATCTATCTATCTATCTATCTATCTAACTATCTCAGGGTCAATGACTATCTATCTATCTATATAGATCTGACGGTCAATATCTATCTATCTAAGGGTCAATGACTATCTATCTATCTATCTGAGGATCAATATCTATCTATCTATCTATCTGAGGATCAATATCTATCTATCTATCTATCTATCTATCTATCTGATGGTCAATAACTATCTATCTATCTATCGATCTATCTATCTGATGTCAATATCTATCTATCTATCTATCTATCTAACTATCTCAGGGTCAATGACTATCTATCTATCTATATAGATCTGACGGTCAATATCTATCTATCTAAGGGTCAATGACTATCTATCTATCTATCTGAGGGTCAATATCTATCTATCTATCTGAGGATCAATATCTATCTATCTATCTGAGGATCAATATCTATCTATCTATCTATCTATATATCTGAGTGTCAATATCTATCTATCTATCTATCTATCTATCTATCTGAGGGTCAATAACTATCTATCTATCTATCTATCTATCTATCTATCTATGGGTCAATGACTATCTATCTATCTATCTATCTGTGGGTCAATATCTATCTATCTATCTATCTGTGGGTCATACTCTATCTATCTATCTATCTATCTATCTATCTATCTATCTGAGGGTCAATATCTATCTATCTATCTATCTATCTATCTATCTGTGGGTCATAGTCTATCTATCTGATGGTCAATATCTATCTATCTATCTATCTGTGGGTCATACTCTATCAATCTATCTATCTATCTATCTATCTATCTGTGGGTCATACTCTATCAATCTATCTATCTATCTATCTATGGGTCATACTCTATCTATCTATCTATCTATCTGAGGGTCAATATCTATCTATCTATCTATCTATCTATCTATCTATCTATCTAATCTATTTGATAGACTGAATGGTTTTATAATCTCTAAACTTTGAAAACTACTACTTATAATTACATCAAACTAGAAACCGTAAATCTTCAAACTTTTACAACTACTTCAAACTTTATGCTAGGCTTTCTCAAGCCAACCTAAAGTTTGTACTCAAACTTTTTAATCTAGTTATAATTATTATTATTTTTCCACACAAAGTTTGGCGCGCTACTCCTCCTGCAGCTTTTGTCACAGACCCCTGAGTGAGGCATCAAATCGTGCGGCTCATTCAGGAGAGGTGTACTATATCTTTTCTAAGCGATCGGGTGTACGATGTTCGAACAGCGGACGAAAAAGCAGCCAAAAAAATCCCATTGACTTTACATTGCGGAATGTTCAGAAATTTAAATCCCAACTGACATTTTCACACACACAGACAAAAAAGGGCCTGTCAGCCCTGCGTCTCTCTCTCTCTCTCCCTCAGAGGATTTCTTTTATCAAGCAGCCAATAAAAATCTTCATAGCCACAACATAAAACATGTTAAAAATGTGCTAGAATCATGCTAACACATGCTGGCATCGCCTAGCGAAGTGCTAAAACATGCTAAAAACGTGCTAGCATTATGCTAATGCATGTTAGCATTGCTTAGGGGATTGCTAAAACATGTTTAAAATGTGCTAGCATCATGCTAACACATGTTAGCGTCGCCTAGCGAAGTGCTAAAACATGCTAAAAACGTGCTAGGATTATGCTAATGCATGTTAGCATTGCTTAGGGGATTGATAAAACATGTTAAAAATGTGCTAGCATCATGCTAACACATGTTAGCATCGCCTAGCGAAGTGCTAAAACATGCTAAAAACGTGCTAACAACATGCTAACACATGCTAGTAGTGCCTAGCAAAGTGTTAAAACATGCTAAAAACGTGCTAGCATCATGCTAACACATGCTGGCATTGCCTAGCAAAGTGCTAAAACATGTTAAAATGTGCTAGCATTATGCTAATGCATGTTAGCATTGCTTAGGGGATTGCTAAAACATGTTGAAAACATGCTAACATCATGTAAATACATGTTAGCATCGCCTAGCGAAGTGCTAAAACCTGCTAAAAACGTGCTAGTATCATGCTAACACATGCTAGCTTCACCTAGCAAACTGCTAAAATATGTTAAAACGTGCTAGCATCATGCTAACACATGTTAGCATCGCCTAGCGAAGTGCTAAAACATGCTAAAAACGTGCTAGTATCATGCTAACACATGCTAGCTTCACCTAGCGAAGTGCTAAAACATTCTAAAAACGTGCTACCATCATGAAAAACACGTGTTAGCAACATTCTATGACCTTTATTTTAGTGCTTAGAAACAAGTTAGAAAATGCTATTTGACGAGTTTTGCCACGGCAAGCACCACTCACATTTTCTTCAGGAAATGTACATTCTAGTTAGTGGTGCTTGCCATAGGCAAAGCATCACTATTGTTCTCTTGCATACTTATTAGGTTGGCTTGAGAAAGCCAACTTACTGAAATCCTATTTAAACTTATTATTATTATTATTATTATTCTGAGACTAAATTTCTAAATGTAACTCCTCCTAGAGCTTTTAAGCTACATGCACCAAACTCGGCACAGACCTTCAGACTAATCCCGAATAGTGTGCTATATCTTTTCTAACTGATCGGACTTACGGTTTTCCTAAAAATGACGATCAAAACTCGGAAAAACTCCCATTGATTAACATTGCGGAATGTTCAGAAATTTAAATCCCAACTGACGTTTTCACACACACAGACGAAAAAGGGCCTGTCAGCCCTGCGTCTCTCCCTCTCTCTCTCCCTCAGAGGATTTCTTTTATCAAGCAGCCAATAAGTAATGACCTAAAATCTTCATAGCCACAGTATAGTAGCTTCCAGGTTGACTTGATTCACTCAGTATGGAAAGGAGGCTTGATAAGTATCACCCTGGTAACTGCATAGCAACCAGACAGGGTTACCCTAGCAACCAAATAACAAATCACATATTTCTGCACCAGAAAATCATACAGACTTCCTGTTTCACTTATTTCACTCAGGATGGAAAGTAGCCTTGATATGTATCACTCTGGTAACTGCCTAGCAACCAGATGGGGTTACCCTAGCAACCAAGTAACAAATCACATATCTCTGCACAAGAAAATCATACAGACTTCCTGTTTCACTTATTTCACTCAGGATGGAAAGTAGCCTTGATATGTATCACTCTGGTAACTGCCTAGCAACCAGATGGGGTTACCCTAGCAACCAAGTAACAAATCACATATCTTTGCACCAGAAAATCAGAGAGACTTCCGGGTTGACTTATTTCACTCAGGATGGAAAGTAGCCTTGATATGTATCACTCTGGTAACTACCTAGCAACCAGCTGTGATTACCCTAGCAACCAAGTAACAAATCACATATCTCTGCAACAGAAAATCAGAGAGACTTCCGGGTTGACTTATTTCACTCAGGATGGAAAGTAGCCTTGATATGTATCACTCTGGTAACTGCCTAGCAACCAGATGTGATTACCCTAGCAACCAAGTAACAAATCACATATCTCTGCAACAGAAAATCATAGAGACTTCCGGGTTGACTTTATTCACTCAGGATGGAAAGTAGCCTTGATATATATCACTCTGGTAACTGCCTAGCAACCAGACGGGGTTACCCTAGCAACCAAGTAACAAATCACATATCTCTGCACCAGAAAATCGTAGAGACTACCTGTTTCACTTATTTCACTCAGGATGGAAAGTAGCCTTGATATGTATCACTCTGGTAACTGCATAGCAACCAGACAGGGTTACCTTAGCAACCAAGTAACAAATCACATATCTTTGAACCAGAACATCGTAGAGACTTAGGGGTTGACATATTTCACACAGGATTGCAAGGAGCCTTATGAGTATCACCTTGGTAACTGCCTAGCAACCAGATGGGGTTACCCTAGCAACCAACTAACAAATCACATATCTCTGCACCAGAAAATCGTAGAGACTTCCTGTTACACTTATTTCACTCAGGATGGAAAGTAGCCTTGATATGTATCACTCTGGTAACTGCCTAGCAACCAGATGTGATTACCCTAGCAACCAAGTAACAAATCACATATCTCTGCAACAGAAAATCAGAGAGACTTCCGGGTTGACTTATTTCACTCAGGATGGAAAGTAGCCTTGATATGTATCACTCTGGTAACTGCCTAGCAACCAGATGTGATTACCCTAGCAACCAAGTAACAAATCACATATCTCTGCAACAGAAAATCATAGAGACTTCCGGGTTGACTTTATTCACTCAGGATGGAAAGTAGCCTTGATATGTATCACTCTGGTAACTGCCTAGCAACCAGACGGGGTTACCCTAGCAACCAAGTAACAAATCACATATATCTGCACCAGTATATCGTAGAGACTACCTGTTTCACTTATTTCACTCAGGATGGAAAGTAGCCTTGATATGTATCACTCTGGTAACTGCATAGCAACCAGACAGGGTTACCTTAGCAACCAAGTAACAAATCACATATCTTTGAACCAGAACATCGTAGAGACTTAGGGGTTGACATATTTCACACAGGATTGCAAGGAGCCTTATGAGTATCACTTTGGTAACTGCCTAGCAACCAGATGTGTTTACCCTAGCAACCAAGTAACAAGTCACATATCTCTGCACCAGAAAATCATAGAGACTTCCTGTTTCACTTATTTAACTCAGGATGGAAAGTAGCCTTGATATGTATCCCTCTGGTAACTGCCTAGCAACCAGATGCGGTTACCCTAGCAACCAAGTAACAAATCACATATCTCTGCACCAGAAAATCGTAGAGACTTCCGGGTTGACATAATTCACTCAGGATGGAAAGGAGGCTTGATAAGTATCACTCTGGTAACTGCCTAGCAACGACAAGGGCTTACCCTAGCAACCAAGTAACAAATCACATAACTCTGCACCAGAAAATCGTAGAGACTTCCTGTTTCACTTATTTTACTCAAGATGGAAAGTAGCCTTGATATATATCACTCTGGTAACTGCCTATCAACCAGATATGGTTACCCTAGCAACCAAGTAACAAATCACATATCTATGCAACAGAAAATCATAGAGACTTCCGGGTTGACTTTATTCACTCAGAATGAAAAGGAGGCTTGATAAGGATCACCCTGGAAACTGCCTAGCAACCAGATTGGGTTACCCTAGCAACCAAGTAAAAAATGATATATCTATCTATCTATCTATCTATCTATCTATCTATCTTTCTGATGGTCAATATCTATCTATCTATCTATCTATCTATCTATCTGAGGGTCAATATCTATCTATCTATCTATCTATCTAACTATCTTCGGGTCAATAACTATCTATCTATCTATCTGTGGGTCATACTCTATCTATCTATATCTCAGGGTCAATGACTATCTGTCTATCTATATATCTGACGGTCAATATCTATCTATCTAAGGGTCAATGACAATCTATCTATCTATCTAGCTATCTGCGGGTCAATAACTATCTATCTATCTATCTGTGGTTCATACTCTATCTATCTATATCTCAGGGTCAATGACTATCTAACTATCTATATATCTGATGGTCAATATCTATCTATCTATCTTTCTATCTTTCTATCTATCTATCTGAGGGTCAATATCTATCTATCTATCTGAGGATCAATATCTATCTATCTATCTATCTATCTATCTAATGGTCAATATCTGTCTATCTATCTATCTATCTATCTATCTGATGGTCAATAACTATCTATCTATCTATCTATCTATCTATCTATCTATCTATCTGATGGTCAATAACTATCTATCTATCTATCTATCTATGGGTCATACTCTATCTATCTATCTATCTATCTATCTATCTGAGGGTCAATATCTATCTATCTATCTATCTGAGGGTCAATATCTATCTATCTATCTATCTATCTATCTAATCTATTTGATAGACTGAATGGATTTATAATCTCTAAACTTTGAACTTTGAAAACTACTACTTATAATTACATCAAACTAGAAACCGTAAATCTTCAAACTTTTACAACTACTTCAAACTTTATGCTAGGCTTTCTCAAGCCAACCTAAAGTTTGTACTCAAACTTTTTAATCTAGTTATTATTATTATTATTCTGAGACTAAATTTCTAAATCTAACTCCTCCTAGAGCTTTTAAGCTACATGCACCAAACTCGGCACAGACCTTCAGACTAATCCCGAATAGTGTGCTATATCTTTTCTAACTGATCGGACTTACGGTTTTCCTAAAAATGACGATCAAACTCGGAAAAACTCCCATTGACTTAACATTGCGGAATGTTCAGAAATTTAAATCCCAACTGACATTTTCACACACACAGACAAAAAAGGGCCTGTCAGCCCTGCGTCGCTCTCTCTCTCTCTCCCTCCCTCAGAGGATTTCTTTTATCAAGCAGCCAATAAGTAATGACCTAAAATCTTCATAGCCACAGTATAGTAGCTTCCAGGTTGACTTGATTCACTCAGTATGGAAAGGAGGCTTGATAAGTATCACCCTTTTAACTGCATAGCAACCAGACAGGGTTACCCTAGCAACCAAATAACAAATCACATATCTCTGCACCAGAAAATCATACAGACTTCCTGTTTCACTTATTTCACTCAGGATGGAAAGTAGCCTTGATATGTATCACTCTGGTAACTGCCTAGCAACCAGATGTGGTTACCCTAGCAACCAAGTAACAAATCACATATCTTTGAACCAGAACATCGTAGAGACTTAGGGGTTGACATATTTCACACAGGATTGCAAGGAGCCTTATGAGTATCACCTTGGTAACTGCCTAGCAACCAGATAGGGTTACCCTAGCAACCAACTAACAAATCACATATCTCTGCACCAGAAAATCGTAGAGACTTCCTGTTTCACTTATTTCACTCAGGATGGAAAGTAGCCTTGATATGCATCACTCTGGTAACTGCCTAGCAACCAGATTGGGTTACCCTAGCAACCAAGTAACAAATCATATATTTCTGCTCCAGAAAATCGTAGAGACATCTGGGTTGACTTAATTCACTCAGGATGGAAAGGAGGCTTGATAAGTATCACCCTGGTAACTGCATATTAACCAGACATGGTTACCCTAGCAACCAAATAACAAATCACATATCTCAGCACCAGAAAATCATACAGACTTGCGGGTTGACTTTATTCACTCAGGATGGAAAGGAGGCTTGACAAGTTATCACCCTGGTAACTGCATAGCAACCAGACAGGGTTACCCTAGCAACCAAGTAATAAATCACATATCTTTGAACCTGAACTTCGTAGAGACTTAGGGATTGACATATTTCACACCGGATTGCAAGGAGCCTTATGAGTATCACTTTGGTAACTGCCTAGCAACCAGATGGGGTTACCCTAGCAACCAAGTAACAAATCACATATCTCTGCACAAGAAAATCGTAGAGACTTCCTGTTTGACTTATTTCACTCAGAATGGAAAGTAGCCTTGATATGCATCACTCTGGTAACTGCCTAGCAACCAGATTGGGTCACCCTAGCAACCAAGTAACAAATCATATATTTCTGCTCCAGAAAATCGTAGAGACATCTGGGTTGACTTAATTCACTCAGGATGGAAAGGAGGTTTGATAAGTATCACCCTGGTAACTGCATAGCAACCAGACAGGGTTAACCTAGCAACCAAATAACAAATCACATATCTCTGCACCATTAAATCATACAGACTTGCGGGTTGACTTTATTCACTCAAGATGGAAAGGAGGCTTGATAAGTATCACCCTGGTAACTGCATAGCAACCAGACAGGGTTACCCTAGCAACCAAGTAACAATTCACATATCTTTGAACCAGAACATCGTAGAGACTTAGGGGTTGACATATTTCACTCAGGATTGCAAGGAGCCTTATGAGTAACGCTTTGGTAACTGCCTAGCAACCAGATGGGGATAGCCTAGCAACCAAGTAACAAATCACATATCTATTTAACAGAAAATCGTAGAGACTTCCAGGTTGACTTATTTCACTCATGATGGAAAGTAGCCTTGATATGTTTTACTCTGGTAACTGCCTAGCAACCAGATGGGGTTACCCTAGCAACCAAGTAACAAATTACATATTTCTGCACCAGAACAACATAAAGACTTCTGGTTTTGTTCATGGGACTCAGGGTTGCAAGGATCTATCTATCTATCTGTATGTCTGTCTGTCTATTTATCAATCTATATCTATCTTTCGAACTATCTATCTATCTGAGGGTTAATATCTATCTATCTATCTATCTATGGGTCAATATCTATCTATCTATCTGAGGGTCTCTATCTATCTATCTATCTGAGGGTCAATATCTATATATCTATCTGAGGGTCAATATCTATCTATCTATCTATCTGAGGGTCAATATCTATCTATCTATCTATCTATCTGAGGGTCAATATCTATCTATCTATCTATCTATCTATCTGAGGGTCAATATCTATCTATCTATCTATCTATCTATCTATCTATCTATCTATCTGAGGGTCAATATCTATCTATCTATCTATCTATCTGAGGGTCAATAACTATCTATCTATCTCTATCTGAGGGTCATACTCTATCTATCTATCTATCTATCTATCTGTGGGTCATACTCTATCTATCTATCTATCTGAGGGTCAATATCTATCTATCTATCTATCTATCTGATGGTCAATATCTATCTATCTATCTATCTATCTATATATCAATCTATCTGTGGGTCATACTCTATCTATCTATCTATCTATCTATCTATCTGAGGGTCAATATCTATCTATCTATCTATCTGAGGGTAAATATCTATCTATCTATCTATCTATCTATTCTATTTGATAGACTGAATAGTTTTATAATCTCTAAACTTTGAACTTTGAAAACTACTAATAATTACATCAAACTAAAAACCTTAAATCTTCAAACTTTTAAAGCTACTTCAAACTTTATGCTAGGCTTTCTCAAGCCAACCTAAAGTTTGTACTCAAACTTTTTAATCTAGTTATTATTATAATTATTATTATTTTTCCACACAAAGTTTGGCGCACTACTCCTCCTGCAGCTTTTGTCACAGACCCCTGAGTGAGGCATCAAATCGTGCGGCTCATTGAGGAGAGGTGTGCTATATCTTTTCTAAGCGATCGGGTGTACGATGTTCGAACAGCGGACGAAAAAGCGGCCAAAAAAATCCCATTGACTTTACATTGCGGAATGTTCAGAAATTTAAATCCCAACTGACTTTTTCACACACACAGACAAAAAAGGGCCTGTCAGCCCTGCGTCTCTCTCTCTCTCTCCCTCAGAGGATTTCTTTTATCAAGCAGTCAATAAAAATCTTCATAGCCACACCCTAAAACATGCTAAAAATGTGCTAGCAACATGCTAACACATGTTGGCATCACCTAGCGAAGTGCTAAAACATGCTAAAAACGTGCTAGCAACATGCTAACACATGTTGGCATCACCTAGCGAAGTGCTAAAACATGCTAAAAACGTGCTAAAAACATGCTAACACATGATAGTATTGCCTAGCGAAGTGTTAAAAAATGCTAAAAACGTGCTAGCATCATGCTAACACATGCTGGCATTGCCTAGCAAAGTGTTAAAACATGTTAAAACGTGCTAGCATTATGCTAATGCATGTTAGCATTGCTTAGGGGATTGCTAAAACATGTTAAAAACGTGCTAGCATCATGCTAACACATGTTAGCATCGCCTAGCGAAGTGCTAAAACATGCTAAAAACGTGCTAGTATCATGCTAACACATGCTGGCATTGCCTAGCAAAATGTTAAAACATGTTAAAACGTGCTAGCATTATGCTAATGCATGTTAGCATTGCTTAGGGGATTGCTAAAACATGTTAAAAACGTGCTAGCATCATGCTAACACATGTTAGCATCGCCTAGTGAAGTGCTAAAACATGCTAAAAACGTGCTAGTATTATGCTAATGCATGTTAGCATTGGTTAGGGGATTGCTACAACATGTTAAAAATGTGCTAGCATCATGCTAAAACATGTTAGCATTGCCTAGCGAAGTGCTAAAACATGCTAAAAACATGCTAGCATCATGCTAACACATGCTGGCATCGCCTAGCGAAGTGCTAAAACATGTTAAAAACTTGCTTGCATCATGCTAACACATGTTAGCATCGCCTAGCAAAGTGCTAAAACATGCTAGAAACGTGCTAGTATCATGCTAACACATGCTAGCTTCACCTAGCAAAGTGCTAAAACATGTTAAAACGTGCTAGCATTATGCTAATGCATGTTAGCATTGCTTAGGGGATTGCTAAAACATGTTAAAAACGTGCTAGCATCATGCTAACATACGTTAGCATCGCCTAGCAAAGTGCTAAAACATGTTAGAAACGTGCTAGTATCATGCTAACACATGCTAGCTTCACCTAGCAAAGTGCTAAAACATGTTAAAACGCGCTATCATTATGCTAATGCATGTTAGCGTTGCTTAGGGGATTGCTAAAACATGTTAAAAAGATGCTAGCATCATGCTAACACATGTTAGCATTGCCAAAGGAAGTGCTAAAACATGCTAAAAATGTGCTAGTATCATGCTAACACATGCTAGCTTCACCTAGCAAAGTACTAAAACATTCTAAAAACGTGCTACCATCATGAAAAACACATGTTAGCAACATTCTATGACCTTTATTTTAGTGCTTAGAAACAAGTTTGAAAATGCTACTTGACGAGTTTTGCCACGGCAAGCACCACTCACATTTTCTTTGACTTATTTCACCCAGGATGGCAAGGAGCATTGTTGCCTGTCACCTTGGTAACTGCCTAGCAACCAGATGGGGTTTCCCTAGCAACCAAGAAACAAATCACATATCTCTGCACAAGAAAATCACAGAGACTTCCGGGTTGACTTATTTCACTCAGGATGGCAAGGAGCATTGTTGGCTGTCACCTTGGTAACTGCCTAGCAACCAGATGGGGTTACCCTAGCAACCAAGAAACAAATCACCTATCTCTGCACAAGAAAATCACAGAGACTTCCGGGTTGACTTATTTCACTCAGGATGGAATGTAGTCTTGATAAATATCACCCTGGTAACTGCCTAGCAACCAGATGGGGTTATCCTAGCAACCAAGTAACAAATCACATATCTATGTACTAGAAAATCACAGAGACTTCCGGGTTGACTTATTTCACTCAGGATGGCAAGGAGCATTGTTGGCTGTCACCTTGGTAACTGCCTAGCAACCAGATGGGGTTACCCTAGCAACCAATAAACAAATCACATATCTCTGCACAAGAAAATCACAGAGACTTCCGGGTTGACTTATTTCACTCAGGATGATAAGGTGCATTGTTGCCTGTCACCTTGGTAACTGCCTAGCAACCAGATGGGGTTAACCTAGCAACCAAGAAACAAATCACATATCTCTGCACAAGAAAATCACAGAGACTTCCGGGTTGACTTATTTCACTCAGGATGGCAAGGAGCATTGTTGGCTGTCACCTTGGTAACTGCCTAGCAACCAGATGGGGTTACCCTAGCAACCAAGAAACAAATCACATATCTCTGCACAAGAAAATCACAGAGACTTCCGGGTTGACTTATTTCACTCAGGATGGAATGTAGACTTGATAAATATCACCCTGGTAACTGCCTAGCAACCAGATGGGGTTATCCTAGCAACCAAGTAACAAATCACGTATCTATGTACTAGAAAATCACAGAGACTTCCGGGTTGACTTATTTCACTCAGGATGGCAAGGAGCATTGTTGGCTGTCACCTTGGTAACTGCCTAGCAACCAGATGGGGTTACCCTAGCAACCAAGAAACAAATCACATATCTCTGCACAAGAAAATCACAGAGACTTCCGGGTTGACTTATTTCACTCAGGATGGCAAGGAGCATTATTGCCTGTCACCTTGGTAACTGCCTAGCAACCAGATGGGGTTACCCTAGCAACCAAGAAACAAATCGCATATCTATGCACAAGAAAATCACAGAGACTTCCGGGTTGACTTATTTCACTCAGGATGGCAAGGAGCATTGTTGGCTGTCACCTTGGTAACTGCCTAGCAACCAGATGGGGTTACCCTAGCAACCAAGAAACAAATCACATATCTCTGCACAAGAAAATCACAGAGACTTCCGGGTTGACTTATTTCACTCAGGATGGCAAGGTGCATTGTTGCCTGTCACCTTGGTAACTGCCTAGCAACCAGATGGGGTTACCCTAGCAACCATGGAACAACACCAATATCTCTGCACCAGAACATACTACTGTCATGGGGGTAGCGTCTTTCAACTTTGGGCAGTAGGTGGGATATTGTGGTAAGAAATTTTGCCACGGCAAGCACCACTCACATTTTCTTCAGGAAATGTACATTCTAGTTATTATTATAATTATTATTTTTCCACACAAAGTTTGGCGCGCTACTCCTCCTGCAGCTTTTGTCACAGACCCCTGAGTGAGGCATCAAATCGTGCGGCTCATTGAGGAGAGGTGTGCTATATCTTTTCTAAGCGATCGGGTGTACGATGTTCGAACAGCGGACGAAAAAGCGGCCAAAAAAATCCCATTGACTTTACATTGCGGAATGTTCAGAAATTTAAATCCCAACTGACTTTTTCACACACACAGACAAAAAAGGGCCTGTCAGCCCTGCGTCTCTCAGAGGATTTCTTTTATCAAGCAGTCAATAAAAATCTTCATAGCCACACCCTAAAACATGCTAAAAATGTGCTAGCAACATGCTAACACATGTTGGCATCACCTAGCGAAGTGCTAAAACATGCTAAAAACGTGCTAGCAACATGCTAACACATGTTGGCATCACCTAGCGAAGTGCTAAAACATGCTAAAAACGTGCTAAAAACATGCTAACACATGTTGGCATCACCTAGCGAAGTGCTAAAACATGCTAAAAACGTGCTAAAAACATGCTAACACATGATAGTATTGCCTAGCGAAGTGTTAAAAAATGCTAAAAACGTGCTAGCATCATGCTAACACATGCTGGCATTGCCTAGCAAAGTGTTAAAACATGTTAAAACGTGCTAGCATTATGCTAATGCATGTTAGCATTGCTTAGGGGATTGCTAAAACATGTTAAAAACGTGCTAGCATCATGCTAACACATGTTAGCATCGCCTAGCGAAGTGCTAAAACATGCTAAAAACGTGCTAGTATCATGCTAACACATGCTGGCATTGCCTAGCAAAATGTTAAAACATGTTAAAACGTGCTAGCATTATGCTAATGCATGTTAGCATTGCTTAGGGGATTGCTAAAACATGTTAAAAACGTGCTAGCATCATGCTAACACATGTTAGCATCGCCTAGTGAAGTGCTAAAACATGCTAAAAACGTGCTAGTATTATGCTAATGCATGTTAGCATTGGTTAGGGGATTGCTACAACATGTTAAAAATGTGCTAGCATCATGCTAAAACATGTTAGCATCGCCTAGCGAAGTGCTAAAACATGCTAAAAACATGCTAGCATCATGCTAACACATGCTGGCATCGCCTAGCGAAGTGCTAAAACATGTTAAAAACTTGCTTGCATCATGCTAACACATGTTAGCATCGCCTAGCAAAGTGCTAAAACATGCTAGAAACGTGCTAGTATCATGCTAACACATGCTAGCTTCACCTAGCAAAGTGCTAAAACATGTTAAAACGTGCTAGCATTATGCTAATGCATGTTAACATTGCTTAGGGGATTGCTAAAACATGTTAAAAACGTGCTAGCATCATGCTAACATACGTTAGCATCGCCTAGCAAAGTGCTAAAACATGTTAGAAATGTGCTAGTATCATGCTAACACATGCTAGCTTCACCTAGCAAAGTGCTAAAACATGTTAAAACGTGCTATCATTATGCTAATGCATGTTAGCGTTGCTTAGGGGATTGCTAAAACATGTTAAAAAGATGCTAGCATCATGCTAACACATGTTAGCATTGCCAAAGGAAGTGCTAAAACATGCTAAAAATGTGCTAGTATCATGCTAACACATGCTAGCTTCACCTAGCAAAGTACTAAAACATTCTAAAAACGTGCTACCATCATGAAAAACACATGTTAGCAACATTCTATGACCTTTATTTTAGTGCTTAGAAACAAGTTTGAAAATGCTACTTGACGAGTTTTGCCACGGCAAGCACCACTCACATTTTCTTCAGGAAATGTACATTCTAGTTATAATAATAATAATTATTATTTTTCCACACAAAGTTTGGCGCGCTACTCCTCCTGCAGCTTTTGTCACAGACCCCTGAGTGAGGCATCAAATCGTGTGGCTCATTGAGGAGAGGTGTGCTATATCTTTTCTAAGCGATCGGGTGTACGATGTTCGAACAGCGGACGAAAAAGCGGCCAAAAAAATCCCATTGACTTTACATTGCGGAATGTTCAGAAATTTAAATCCCAACTGACTTTTTCACACACACAGACAAAAAAGGGCCTGTCAGCCCTGCGTCTCTCTCTCTGTCTCTCCCTCAGAGGATTTCTTTTATCAAGCAGTCAATAAAAATCTTCATAGCCACACCCTAAAACATGCTAAAAATGTGCTAGCATCATGCTAACATATGCTGGCATCACCTAGCGAAGTGCTAAAACATGCTAAAAACGTGCTAGCAACATGCTAACACATGTTGGCATCACCTAGCGAAGTGCTAAAACATGCTAAAAACGTGCTAAAAACATGCTAACACATGATAGTATTGCCTAGCGAAGTGTTAAAAAATGCTAAAAACGTGCTAGCATCATGCTAACACATGCTGGCATTGCCTAGCAAAGTGTTAAAACATGTTAAAACGTGCTAGCATTATGCTAATGCATGTTAACATTGCTAAAACGTGCTAGCATCATGCAAACACATGTTAGCTTCACCTAGCGAAGTGCTAAAACAGGCTAAAAACGTGCTAGTATCATGCTAACAAATGCTAGCTTCACCTAGCAAAGTGCTAAAACATGTTAAAACGTGCTAGCATTATGCTAATGCATGTTATCATTGCTTAGGGGATTGCTAAAACTTGTTAAAAACGTGCTAGCATCATGCTAACACATGTTAGCATTGCCAAAAGAAGTGCTTAAACATGCTAAAAACGTGCTTGTATCATGCTAACACATGCTAGCTTCACCTAGCGAAGTGCTAAAACATTCTAAAAACGTGCTACCATCATGAAAAACACGTGTTAGCAACATTCTATGACCTTTATTTTAGTGCTTAGAAACAAGTTAGAAAATGCTATTTGACGAGTTTTGCCACGGCAAGCACCACTCGCATTTTCTTCAGGAAATGTACATTCTAGTTATTATTATAATTATTATTATTTTTCCACACAAAGTTTGGCGCGCTACTCCTCCTGCAGCTTTTGTCACAGACCCCTGAGTGAGGCATCAAATCGTGCGGCTCATTGAGGAGAGGTGTGCTATATCTTTTCTAAGCGATCGGGTGTACGATGTTCGAACAGCGGACGAAAAAGCGGCCAAAAAAATCCCATTGACTTTACATTGCGGAATGTTCAGAAATTTAAATCCCAACTGACTTTTTCACACACACAGACAAAAAAAGGCCTGTCAGCCCTGCATCTCTCTCTCTCTCTCTCTCTCCCTCGGAGGATTTCTTTTATCAAGCAGTCAATAAAAATCTTCATAGCCACACCCTAAAACATGCTAAAAATGTGCTAGCAACATGCTAACACATGTTGGCATCACCTAGCGAAGTGCTAAAACATGCTAAAAACGTGCTAGCAACATGCTAACACATGTTGGCATCACCTAGCGAAGTGCTAAAACATGCTAAAAACGTGCTAAAAAAATGCTAACACATGATAGTATTGCCTAGCGAAGTGTTAAAAAATGCTAAAAACGTGCTAGCATCATGCTAACACATGCTGGCATTGCCTAGCAAAGTGTTAAAACATGTTAAAACGTGCTAGCATTATGCTAATGCATGTTAGCATTGCTTAGGGGATTGCTAAAACATGTTAAAAACGTGCTAGCATCATGCTAACACATGTTAGCATCGCCTAGCGAAGTGCTAAAACATGCTAAAAACGTGCTAGTATCATGCTAACACATGCTGGCATTGCCTAGCAAAATGTTAAAACATGTTAAAACATGCTAGCATTATGCTAATGCATGTTAGCATTGCTTAGGGGATTGCTAAAACATGCTAAAAACGTGCTAGCATCATGCTAACACATGCTGGCATTGCCTAGCAAAATGTTAAAACATGTTAAAACGTGCTAGCATTATGCTAATGCATGTTAGCATTGCTTAGGGGATTGCTAAAACATGTTAAAAACGTGCTAGCATCATGCTAACACATGTTAGCATCGCCTAGTGAAGTGCTAAAACATGCTAAAAACGTGCTAGCATCATGCTAACACATGTTAGCATCGCCTAGTGAAGTGCTAAAACATGTTAAAAACGTGCTAGCATCATGCTAACACATGTTAGCATCGCCTAGCGAAGTGCTAAAACATGCTAAAAACGTGCTAGTATCATGCTAACACATGCTGGCATTGCCTAGCAAAATGTTAAAACATGTTAAAACGTGCTAGCATTATGCTAATGCATGTTAGCATTGCTAAGGGGATTGCTAAAACATGTTAAAAACGTGCTAGCATCATGCTAACACATGTTAGCATCGCCTAGTGAAGTGCTAAAACATTCTAAAAACGTGCTAGTATTATGCTAATGCATGTTAGCATTGGTTAGGGGATCGCTACAACATGTTAAAAATGTGCTAGCATCATGCTAACACATGTTAGCATCGCCTAGCGAAGTGCTAAAACAGGCTAAAAACGTGCTAGTATCATGCTAACACATGCTAGCTTCACGTAGCGAAGTGCTAAAACATTGTAAAACGTGCTAGCATTATGCTAATACATGTTAGCATTTATTAGGGGATTGTTAAAACATGTTAAAACGTGCTAGCATCATGCAAACACATGTTAGCATCGCCTAGCGAAGTGCTAAAACATGCTAAAAACGTGCTAGTATCATGCTAACACATGCTAGCTTCACCTAGCGAAGTGCTAAAACATTCTAAAAACGTGCTACCATCATGAAAAACACGTGTTAGCAACATTCTATGACCTTTATTTTAGTGCTTAGAAACAAGTTAGAAAATGCTATTTGACGAGTTTTGCCACGGCAAGCACCACTCACATTTTCTTCAGGAAATGTACATTCTAGTTAGTGGTGCTTGCCATAGGCAAAGCATCACTATTGTTCTCTTGCATACTTATTAGGTTGGCTTGAGAAAGCCAACTTACTGAAATCCTATTTAAACTTATTATTATTATTATTATTATTCTGAGACTAAATTTCTAAATGTAACTCCTCCTAGAGCTTTTAAGCTACATGCACCAAACTCGGCACAGACCTTCAGACTAATCCCGAATAGTGTGCTATATCTTTTCTAACTGATCGGACTTACGGTTTTCCTAAAAATGACGATCAAAACTCGGAAAAACTCCCATTGATTAACATTGCGGAATGTTCAGAAATTTAAATCCCAACTGACGTTTTCACACACACAGACGAAAAAGGGCCTGTCAGCCCTGCATCTCTCCCTCTCTCTCTCCCTCAGAGGATTTCTTTTATCAAGCAGCCAATCAGTAATGACCTAAAATCTTCATAGCCACAGTATAGTAGCTTCCAGGTTGACTTGATTCACTCAGTATGGAAAGGAGGCTTGATAAGTATCACCCTGGTAACTGCCTAGCAACCAGATGGGGTTACCCTAGCAACCAACTAACAAATCACATATCTCTGCACCAGAAAATCGTAGAGACTTCCTGTTTCACTTATTTCACTCAGGATGGAAAGTAGCCTTGATATGTATCACTCTGGTAACTGCCTAGCAACCAGATGTGATTACCCTAGCAACCAAGTAACAAATCACATATCTCTGCAACAGAAAATCAGAGAGACTTCCGGGTTGACTTATTTCACTCAGGATGGAAAGTAGCCTTGATATGTATCACTCTGGTAACTGCTTAGCAACCAGACGGGGTTACCCTAGCAACCAAGTAACAAATCACATATATCTGCACCAGAAAATCGTAGAGACTTCCTGTTTCACTTATTTCACTCAGGATGGAAAGTAGCCTTGATATGTATCACTCTGGTAACTGCCTAGCAACCAGATGTGATTACCCTAGCAACCAAGTAACAAATCACATATCTCTGCAACAGAAAATCAGAGAGACTTCCGGGTTGACTTATTTCACTCAGGATGGAAATTAGCCTTGATATGTATCACTCTGGTAACTGCCTAGCAACCAGATGTGATTACCCTAGCAACCAAGTAACAAATCACATATCTCTGCATCAGAAAATCATACAGACTTCCGGATTGACTTGATTCACTCAGGATGGAAAGTAGCCTTGATATGTATCACTCTGGTAACTGCCTAGCAACCAGACGGGGTTACCCTAGCAACCAAGTAACAAATCACATATATCTGCACCAGAAAATCGTAGAGACTTCCTGTTTCACTTATTTCACTCAGGATGGAAAGTAGCCTTGATATGTATCACTCTGGTAACTGCCTAGCAACCAGATGTGATTACCCTAGCAACCAAGTAACAAATCACATATCTCTGCAACAGAAAATCAGAGAGACTTCCGGGTTGACTTATTTCACTCAGGATGGAAAGTAGCCTTGATATGTATCACTCTGGTAACTGCCTAGCAACCAGATGTGATTACCCTAGCAACCAAGTAACAAATCACATATCTCTGCACCAGAAAATCGTAGAGACTTCCTGTTTCACTTATTTCACTCAGGATGGAAAGTAGCCTTGATATGTATCACTCTGGTAACTGCCTAGCAACCGTATGTGGTTACCCTAGCAACCAAGTAACAAATCACATATCTCTGCAACAGAAAATCATAAAGACTTCCTGTTTCACTTATTTCACTCAGGATGGAAAGTAGGCTTGATATGTATCACTCTGGTAACTGCATAGCATCCAGATGTGGTTACCCTAGCAACCAAGTAACAAATCACATATCTTTGAACCAGAACATCGTAGAGACTTAGGGGTTGACATATTTCACACAGGATGGAAAGTAGCCTTGATATGCATCACTCTGGTAACTGCCTAGCAACCAGATGGGTTACCCTAGCAACCAAATAACAAATCATATATTTCTGCACCAGAAAATCGTAGAGACATCTGGGTTGACTTAATTCACTCAGGATGTAAAGGAGGCTTGATAAGTATCACCCTGGTAACTGCATAGCAACCAGACAGGGTTACCCTAGCAACCAAATAACAAATCACATATCTCTGCACCAGAAAATCATACAGACTTGCGGGTTGACTTTATTCACTCAGGATGGAAAGGAGGCTTGACAAGTTATCACCCTGGTAACTGCATAGCAACCAGACAGGGTTACCCTAGCAACCAAGTAATAAATCACATATCTTTGAACCAAAACTTCGTAGAGACTTATTGGTTGACATATTTCACACAGGATTGCAAGGAGCCTTATGAGTAACACTTTGGTAACTGCCTAGCAACCAGATGGGGATAGCCTAGCAACCAAGTAACAAATCACATATCTATTTAACAGAAAATCGTAGAGACTTCCGAGTTGACTTATTTCACTCATGATGGAAAGTAGCCTTGATATGTATTACTCTGGTAACTGCCTAGCAACCAGATGGGGTTACCATAGCAACCAAGTAACAAATTACATATCTCTGCACCAGAACAACATAAAGACTTCTGGTTTTGTTCATGGGACTCAGGGTAGCAAGGATCTATCTATCTATCTGTCTGTCTGTCTGTCTATTTATCAGTCTATCTATATCTATCTTTCGAACTGTCTATCTATCTGAGGGTTAATATCTATCTATCTATCTATCTATCTGAGGGTCAATATCTATCTATCTATCTATCTATCTATCTATCTATCTATCTGAGGGTCAATATCTATCTATCTATCTATCTGAGGGTCAATATCTATCTATCTATCTATCTATCTATCTATCTATCTATCTATCTATCTATCTATCTATCTATCTGAGGGTCAATATCTATCTATCTATCTATCTATCTATCTATCTATCTGAGGGTCAATATCTATCTATCTATATATCTATCTATCTATCTATCTATCTATCTATCTATCTATCTATCTATCTATCTATCTATCTATCTATCTATCTATCTATCTGAGGGTCAATAACTATCTATCTATCTATCTGTGGGTCATACTCTATGTATCTATATCTCAGGGTCAATGACTATCTATCTACCTATATAGATCTGACGGTCAATATCTATCTATCTATCTATCTATCTATCTATCTATCTATCTATCTATCTAAGGGTCAATGACTATCTATCTATCTATCTGAGGGTCAATATCTATCTATCTATCTGAGGATCAATATCTATCTATCTATCTGAGGATCAATATCTATCTATCTATCTATCTATCTATCTATCTATCTATCTATCTATCTATCTATCTATCTATCTGATGGTCAATAACTCTATCTATCTATCTGATGGTCAATATCTATCTATCTATCTATCTATCTATCTATCTATCTATCTATCTATCTATCTATCTGTGGGTCATACTCTATCTATCTATCTATCTATCTATCTATCTATCTATCTATCTATCTATCTATCTATCTGAGGGTCAATATCTATCTATCTATCTATCTATCTATCTATCTATCTATCTATCTATCTATCTATCTGTGGGTCATACTCTATCTATCTATCTATCTATCTATCTATCTATCTATCTATCTGTGGGTCATACTCTATCTATCTATCTATCTATCTATCTATCTATCTATCTATCTATCTATCTATCTATCTATCTATCTATCTGATGGTCAATATCTATCTATCTATCTATCTATCTATCGAGGGTCAATATCTATCTATCTATCTATCTATCTATCTATCTATCTATCTATCTATCTATCTATCTATCTATCTATCTATATATATCTATCTATCTAATCTATTTGATAGACTGAATGGTTTTATAATCTCTAAACTTTGAACTTTGAAAACTACTACTTATAATTACATCAAACTAGAAACCGTAAATCTTCAAACTTTTACAACTACTTCAAACTTTATGCTAGGCTTTCTCAAGCCAACCTAAAGTTTGTACTCAAACTTTTTAATCTAGTTATTATTATAATTATTATTATTTTTCCACACAAAGTTTGGCGCACTACTCCTCCTGCAGCTTTTGTCACAGACCCCTGAGTGAGGCATCAAATCGTGCGGCTCATTGAGGAGAGGTGTGCTATATCTTTTCTAAGCGATCGGGTGTACGATGTTCGAACAGCGGACGAAAAAGCGGCCAAAAAAATCCCATTGACTTTACATTGCGGAATGTTCAGAAATTTAAATCCCAACTGACATTTTCACACACACAGACAAAAAAGGGCCTGTCAGCCCTGCGTCTCTCTCTCTCTCTCCCTCAGAGGATTTCTTTTATCAAGCAGTCAATAAAAATCTTCATAGCCACACCCTAAAACATGCTAAAAATGTGCTAGCAACATGCTAACACATGTTGGCATCACCTAGCGAAGTGCTAAAACATGCTAAAAACGTGCTAGCAACATGCTAACACATGTTGGCATCACCTAGCGAAGTGCTAAAACATGCTAAAAACGTGCTAAAAACATGCTAACACATGATAGTATTGCCTAGCGAAGTGTTAAAAAATGCTAAAAACGTGCTAGCATCATGCTAACACATGTTAGCATCGCCTAGCGAAGTGCTAAAACATGCTAAAAACGTGCTAGTATCATGCTAACACATGCTGGCATTGCCTAGCAAAATGTTAAAACATGTTAAAACGTGCTAGCATTATGCTAATGCATGTTAGCATTGCTTAGGGGATTGCTAAAACATGTTAAAAACGTGCTAGCATCATGCTAACACATGTTAGCATCGCCTAGTGAAGTGCTAAAACATGCTAAAAACGTGCTAGTATTATGCTAATGCATGTTAGCATTGGTTAGGGGATTGCTACAACATGTTAAAAATGTGCTAGCATCATGCTAAAACATGTTAGCATCGCCTAGCGAAGTGCTAAAACATGCTAAAAACATGCTAGCATCATGCTAACACATGCTGGCATCGCCTAGCGAAGTGCTAAAACATGTTAAAAACGTGCTAGCATTATGCTAATGCATGTTAGCATTGCTTAGGGGATTGCTAAAACATGTTAAAAACGTGCTAGCATCATGCTAACATACGTTAGCATCGCCTAGCAAAGTGCTAAAACATGTTAGAAACGTGCTAGTATCATGCTAACACATGCTAGCTTCACCTAGCAAAGTGCTAAAACATGTTAAAACGTGCTATCATTATGCTAATGCATGTTAGCGTTGCTTAGGGGATTGCTAAAACATGTTAAAAAGATGCTAGCATCATGCTAACACATGTTAGCATTGCCAAAGGAAGTGCTAAAACATGCTAAAAATGTGCTAGTATCATGCTAACACATGCTAGCTTCACCTAGCAAAGTACTAAAACATTCTAAAAACGTGCTACCATCATGAAAAACACATGTTAGCAACATTCTATGACCTTTATTTTAGTGCTTAGAAACAAGTTTGAAAATGCTACTTGACGAGTTTTGCCACGGCAAGCACCACTCACATTTTCTTCAGGAAATGTACATTCTAGTTAGTGGTGCTTGCCATAGGCAAAGCATCACTATTGTTCTCTTGCATACTTATTATTATTATTATAATTATTATTATTTTTCCACACATAGTTTGGCGCGCTACTCCTCCCGCAGCTTTTGTCACAGACCTCTGAGTGAGGCATCAAATCGTGCGGCTCATTGAGGAGAGGTGTGCTATATCTTTTCTAAGCGATCGGGGGTACGGTGTTTGCCCCAGGGGCAAAAAATTGGGCAAAAAAATCCCATTGACTTAACATTGAGCCAAACTTTGACGAGTTATAGCTCAGAGCGAGGATTTCACAGAGACGTGTGATTTACCACATTTGAAGAGGCTGACAGGCTCTGTGAGAACATACCTCACAATGGGGTAAAAGTTTTACCCCTGGGGGGCAGGAGCTGCCCAAATTTGCCCCAATGTTAAGTCTATGGTAGATTTTGTATTGAACATAACTCTGGATCACAGTGTCTTAGAGACAAGGGGGCGGGCTCATTTTACTCAGACGACCAATCAGTCTCTCAGGATCATTGTGAAGCTATCAAGCCACGCCCTAGCAACCATTTACAGTACCTTAGCAACAAGTCCCATAGACTTCCATTGAAAGAGATCAAAGGGATTTCTCTGGACTGAATTATCATAGAAACACGAGGGTGGTCTCGTTTGACTTGGGGCAGTAAAACAGCCAATCATGAATCCCCTCAACACTTCCTAGCCCCTCCCTAGCAACCATTTTCGAGCACCTTAGCAACCAAAATCCAAAGACAGATATCTTCCATTCTGAATGTCACAGAGGCATGGGAGTTGGTTTATATCATTCATACTGACAAGCAGCCTTTGGAGATTCATCATTGGCAGCTGCCAAGCCACTCCCTAGCAACAATTTAGGGCACCCTAGCAACAACATTTATTGATTTCAATTACAGTAAGATATCTTCACATCAGAATGTCCTAGAGACATGATAGTTGCTTTGTTTTCATTGGGTGAGTAATCAGTCTTCAGCTTTCATCAGGTGAACTACTTAGCCATGCCCTAGCAACCAATAAAAGCACCCTAGCAACAAAGAACCATTGACATCCATTCAAAATCACTAAGATGTCTATCTTAGGATCAGAATGACGTAGAGACTTCAGGGTTGACTTATTTTACTTAGGATGGAAAGTAGACTTGATAAATATCACCCTGGTAACTGCCTAGCAACCAAATGGGATTACCCTAGCAACCAAGAAACAAATCACAAATCTCTGCACAAGAAAATCACAGAGACTTCTGGTTTGACTTATTTCACCCAGGATGGCAAGGAGCATTGTTGCCTGTCACCTTGGTAACTGCCTAGCAACCAGATGGGGTTTCCCTAGCAACCAAGAAACAAATCACATATCTCTGCACAAGAAAATCACAGAGACTTCCGGGTTGACTTATTTCACTCAGGATGGCAAGGAGCATTGTTGGCTGTCACCTTGGTAACTGCCTAGCAACCAGATGGGGTTACCCTAGCAACCAAGAAACAAATCACCTATCTCTGCACAAGAAAATCACAGAGACTTCCGGGTTGACTTATTTCACTCAGGATGGAATGTAGTCTTGATAAATATCACCCTGGTAACTGCCTAGCAACCAGATGGGGTTATCCTAGCAACCAAGTAACAAATCACATATCTATGTACTAGAAAATCACAGAGACTTCCGGGTTGACTTATTTCACTCAGGATGGCAAGGAGCATTGTTGGCTGTCACCTTGGTAACTGCCTAGCAACCAGATGGGGTTACCCTAGCAACCAATAAACAAATCAAATATCTCTGCACAAGAAAATCACAGAGACTTCCGGGTTGACTTATTTCACTCAGGATGATAAGGTGCATTGTTGCCTGTCACCTTGGTAACTGCCTAGCAACCAGATGGGGTTAACCTAGCAACCAAGAAACAAATCACATATCTCTGCACAAGAAAATCACAGAGACTTCCGGGTTGACTTATTTCACTCAGGATGGCAAGGAGCATTGTTGGCTGTCACCTTGGTAACTGCCTAGCAACCAGATGGGGTTACCCTAGCAACCAAGAAACAAATCACATATCTCTGCACAAGAAAATCACAGAGACTTCCGGGTTGACTTATTTCACTCAGGATGGAATGTAGACTTGATAAATATCACCCTGGTAACTGCCTAGCAACCAGATGGGGTTATCCTAGCAACCAAGTAACAAATCACGTATCTATGTACTAGAAAATCACAGAGACTTCCGGGTTGACTTATTTCACTCAGGATGGCAAGGAGCATTGTTGGCTGTCACCTTGGTAACTGCATAGCAACCAGATGGGGTTACCCTAGCAACCAAGAAACAAATCACATATCTCTGCACAAGAAAATCACAGAGACTTCCGGGTTGACTTATTTCACTCAGGATGGCAAGGAGCATTATTGCCTGTCACCTTGGTAACTGCCTAGCAACCAGATGGGGTTACCCTAGCAACCAAGAAACAAATCGCATATCTATGCACAAGAAAATCACAGAGACTTCAGGGTTGACTTATTTCACTCAGGATGGCAAGGAGCATTGTTGGCTGTCACCTTGGTAACTGCCTAGCAACCAGATGGGGTTACCCTAGCAACCAAGAAACAAATCACATATCTCTGCACAAGAAAATCACAGAGACTTCCGGGTTGACTTATTTCACTCAGGATGGCAAGGTGCATTGTTGCCTGTCACCTTGGTAACTGCCTAGCAACCAGATGGGGTTACCCTAGCAACCATGGAACAACACCAATATCTCTGCACCAGAACATACTACTGTCATGGGGGTAGCGTCTTTCAACTTTGGGCAGTAGGTGGGATATTGTGGTAAGAAATTTTGCCACGGCAAGCACCACTCACATTTTCTTCAGGAAATGTACATTCTAGTTATTATTAGGTTGGCTTGAGAAAGCCAACTTACTGAAATCCTATTTAAACTTATTATTATTATTATTATTATTCTGAGACTAAATTTCTAAATGTAACTCCTCCTAGAGCTTTTAAGCTACATGCACCAAACTCGGCACAGACCTTCAGACTAATCCCGAATAGTGTGCTATATCTTTTCTAACTGATCGGACTTACGGTTTTCCTAAAAATGACGATCAAAACTCGGAAAAACTCCCATTGATTAACATTGCGGAATGTTCAGAAATTTAAATCCCAACTGCCGTTTTCACACACACAGACAAAAAAGGGCCTGTCAGCCCTGCGTCTCTCTCTCTCTCTCTCCCTCAGAGGATTTCTTTTATCAAGCAGCCAATAAGTAATGACCTAAAATCTTCATAGCCACAGTATAGTAGCTTCCAGGTTGACTCGATTCACTCAGTATGGAAAGGAGGCTTGATAAGTATCACCCTGGTAACTGCATAGCAACCAGACTGGGTTACCCTAGCAACCAAATAACAAATCACATATTTCTGCACCAGAAAATCATACAGACTTCCTGTTTCACTTATTTCACTCAGGATGGAAAGTAGCCTTGATATGTATCACTCTGGTAACTGCCTAGCAACCAGATGGGGTTACCCTAGCAACCAAGTAACAAATCACATATCTCTGCACCAGAAAATCGTAGTGACTTCCTGTTTCACTTATTTCACTCAAGATGGAAAGTAGCCTTGATATGTATCACTCTGGTAACTGCCTAGCAACCAGATGTGATTACCCTAGCAACCAAGTAACAAATCACATATCTCTGCAACAGAAAATCAGAGAGACTTCCGGGTTGACTTATTTCACTCAGGATGGAAAGTAGCCTTGATATGTATCACTCTGGTAACTGCCTAGCAACCAGATGTGATTACCCTAGCAACCAAGTAACAAATCACATATCTCTGCAACAGAAAATCAGAGAGACTTCCGGGTTGACTTATTTCACTCAGAATGGAAAGTAG
Organism: Moxostoma hubbsi; assembly: GCA_032164185.1. Classification (NCBI taxonomy): domain Eukaryota; kingdom Metazoa; phylum Chordata; class Actinopteri; order Cypriniformes; family Catostomidae; genus Moxostoma; species Moxostoma hubbsi. Next base: position 32,191,240 of record JAVLUX010000010.1, read on the forward strand.
CCTTGATATGTATCACTCTGGTAACTGCCTAGCAACCAGATGTGATTACCCTAGCAACCAAGTAACAAATCACATATCTCTGCAACAGAAAATCATAGAGACTTCCGGGTTGACTTTATTCACTCAGGATGGAAAGTAGCGTTGATATATATCACTCTGGTAACTGCCTAGCAACCAGACGGGGATACCCTAGCAACCAAGTAACAAATCACATATCTCTGCACCAGAAAATCGTAGAGACTACCTGTTTCACTTATTTCACTCAGGATGGAAAGTAGCCTTGATATGTATCACTCTGGTAACTGCATAGCAACCAGACAGGGTTACCTTAGCAACCAAGTAACAAATCACATATCTTTGAACCAGAACATCGTAGAGACTTAGGGGTTGACATATTTCACACAGGATTGCAAGGAGCCTTATGAGTATCACTTTGGTAACTGCCTAGCAACCAGATGTGTTTACCCTAGCAACCAAGTAACAAATCACATATCTCTGCACCAGAAAATCATAGAGACTTCCTGTTTCACTTATTTCACTCAGGATGGAAAGTAGCCTTGATATGTATCCCTCTGGTAACTGCCTAGCAACCAGATGCGGTTACCCTAGCAACCAAGTAACAAATCACATATCTTTGAACCAGAACATCGTAGAGACTTAGGGGTTGACATATTTCACACAGGATTTCAAGGAGCCTTATGAGTATCACCTTAGTAACTGCCTAGCAACCAGATGGGGTTACCCTAGCAACCAACTAACAAATCACATATCTCTGCACCAGAAAATCGTAGAGACTTCCGGGTTGACATAATTCACTCAGGATGGAAAGGAGGCTTGATAAGTATCACTCTGGTAACTGCTTAGCAACGACAAGGGCTTACCCTAGCAACCAAGTAACAAATCACATAACTCTGCACCAGAAAATCGTAGAGACTTCCTGTTTCACTTATTTTACTCAAGATGGAAAGTAGCCTTGATATATATCACTCTGGTAACTGCCTATCAACCAGATATGGTTACCCTAGCAACCAAGTAACAAATCACATATCTATGCAACAGAAAATCATAGAGACTTCCGGGTTGACTTTATTCACTCAGAATGAAAAGTAGGCTTGATAAGGATCACCCTGGAAACTGCCTAGCAACCAGATTGGGTTACCCTAGCAACCAAGTAAAAAATGATATATCTATCTGTCTATCTGTCTATCTATCTATCTATCTATCTATCTATCTATCTATCTTTCTGATGGTCAATATCTATCTATCTATCTATCTATCTATCTATCTATCTATCTGAGGGTCAATATCTATCTATCTATCTATCTAACTATCTGCGGGTCAATAACTATCTATCTATCTATCTGTGGGTCATACTCTATCTATCTATATCTCAGGGTCAATGACTATCTGTCTATCTATATATCTGACGGTCAATATCTATCTATCTATCTATCTATCTAAGAGTCAATGACTATCTATCTATCTATCTATCTATCTATCTATCTATCTGAGGGTCAATATCTATCTATCTATCTATCTAACTATCTGCGGATCAATAACTATCTATCTATCTATCTATCTGTGGTTCATACTCTATCTATCTATATCTCAGGGTCAATGACTATCTATCTATCTATATATCTGACGGTCAATATCTATCTATCTATCTAATGGTCAATGACTATCAATCTATCTTTCTATCTTTCTATCTATCTATCTATCTATCTATCTATCTATCTGAGGGTCAATATCTATCTATCTATCTGAGGATCAATATCTATCTATCTATCTATCTATCTATCTATCTATCTAATGGTCAATATATCTATCTATCTATCTATCTATCTATCTATCTATCTATCTATCTATCTATCTATCTATCTATCTATATATCTATCTGATGGTCAATAACTATCTATCTATCTATCTATCTATCTGATGGTCAATAACTATCTATCTATCTATCTATCTATCTATCTGAGGGTCACTATCTATCTATCTATCTATCTATCTATCTATCTATCTGAGGGTCAATATCTATCTATCTATCTATCTATCTATCTAACTATCTGCGGGTCAATAACTATCTATCTATCTATCTGTGGGTCATACTCTATCTATCTATATCTCAGGGTCAATGACTATCTGTCTATTTATATATCTGACGGTCAATATCTATCTATCTATCTAAGAGTCAATGACTATCTATCTATCTATCTATCTATCTATCTATCTATCTGATGGTCAATATCTATCTATCTATCTATCTAACTATCTGCGGGTCAATAACTATCTATCTATCTATCTATCTATCTGTGGTTCATACTCTATCTATCTATATCTCATCTATCTATGGGTCATTATCTATCTATCTATCTATCTATCTGAGGGTCAATATCTATCTATCTATCTATCTATCTGAGGGTCAATATCTATCTATCTATCTATCTAACTATCTGCGGGTCAATAACTATCTATCTATCTATCTGTGGGTCATACTCTATCTATCTATATCTCAGGGTCAATGACTATCTGTCTATCTATAAATCTGACGGTCAATATCTATCTATCTATCTAAGAGTCAATGACTATCTTTCTATCTATCTATCTATCTATCTGATGGTCAATATCTATCTATCTATCTATCTATCTATCTATCTAACTATCTGCGGGTCAATAACTATCTATCTATCTATCTATCTATCTGTGGTTCATACTCTATCTATCTATATCTCAGGGTCAATGACTATCTATCTATCTATTTATCTGACGGTCAATATCTATCTATCTATCTAAGGGTCAATGACTATCAATCTATCTTTCTATCTTTCTATCTTTCTATCTATCTATCTATCTATCTGAGGGTCAATATCTATCTATCTATCTGAGGATCAATATCTATCTATCTATCTATCTATCTATCTATCTAATGGTCAATATCTATCTATCTATTTATCTATCTATCTGATGGTCAATAACTATCTATCTATCTATCTATCTATCTATCTATCTGATGGTCAATAACTATCTATCTATCATCTATCTATCTATCTATCTATCTGAGGGTCAATATCTATCTATCTATCTATCTATCTGAGGGTCAATATCTATCTATCTATCTATCTATCTATCTATCTATCTATCTATCTATTTGATAGACTGAATGGTTTTATAATCTCTAAACTTTGAACTTTGAAAACTACTACTTATAATTACATCAAATTAGAAACTGTAAATCTTCAAACTTTTACAACTACTTCAAACTTTATGCTAGGCTTTCTCAAGCCAACCTAAAGTTTGTACTCAAACTTTTTAATCTAGTTATAATTATTATTATTTTTCCACACAAAGTTTGGCGCGCTACTCCTCCTGCAGCTTTTGTCACAGACCCCTGAGTGAGGCATCAAATCGTGCGGCTCATTGAGGAGAGGTGTGCTATATCTTTTCTAAGCGATCGGGTGTACGATGTTCGAACAGCGGACGAAAAAGCGGCCAAAAAAATCCCATTGACTTTACATTGCGGAATGTTCAGAAATTTAAATCCCAACTGACTTTTTCACACACACAGACAAAAAAGGGCCTGTCAGCCCTGCGTCTCTCTCTCTCTCTCCCTCAGAGGATTTCTTTTATCAAGCAGTCAATAAAAATCTTCATAGCCACACCCTAAAACATGCTAAAAATGTGCTAGCAACATGCTAACACATGTTGGCATCACCTAGCGAAGTGCTAAAACATGCTAAAAACGTGCTAGCAACATGCTAACACATGTTGGCATCACCTAGCGAAGTGCTAAAACATGCTAAAAACGTGCTAAAAACATGCTAACACATGATAGTATTGCCTAGCGAAGTGTTAAAAAATGCTAAAAACGTGCTAGCATCATGCTAACACATGCTGGCATTGCCTAGCAAAGTGTTAAAACATGTTAAAACGTGCTAGCATTATGCTAATGCATGTTAGCATTGCTTAGGGGATTGCTAAAACATGTTAAAAACGTGCTAGCATCATGCTAACACATGTTAGCATCGCCTAGCGAAGTGCTAAAACATGCTAAAAACGTGCTAGTATCATGCTAACACATGCTGGCATTGCCTAGCAAAATGTTAAAACATGTTAAAACGTGCTAGCATTATGCTAATGCATGTTAGCATTGCTTAGGGGATTGCTAAAACATGTTAAAAACGTGCTAGCATCATGCTAACACATGTTAGCATCGCCTAGTGAAGTGCTAAAACATGCTAAAAACGTGCTAGTATTATGCTAATGCATGTTAGCATTGGTTAGGGGATTGCTACAACATGTTAAAAATGTGCTAGCATCATGCTAAAACATGTTAGCATCGCCTAGCGAAGTGCTAAAACATGCTAAAAACATGCTAGCATCATGCTAACACATGCTGGCATCGCCTAGCGAAGTGCTAAAACATGTTAAAAACTTGCTTGCATCATGCTAACACATGTTAGCATCGCCTAGCAAAGTGCTAAAACATGCTAGAAACGTGCTAGTATCATGCTAACACATGCTAGCTTCACCTAGCAAAGTGCTAAAACATGTTAAAACGTGCTAGCATTATGCTAATGCATGTTAACATTGCTTAGGGGATTGCTAAAACATGTTAAAAACGTGCTAGCATCATGCTAACATACGTTAGCATCGCCTAGCAAAGTGCTAAAACATGTTAGAAACGTGCTAGTATCATGCTAACACATGCTAGCTTCACCTAGCAAAGTGCTAAAACATGTTAAAACGTGCTATCATTATGCTAATGCATGTTAGCGTTGCTTAGGGGATTGCTAAAACATGTTAAAAAGATGCTAGCATCATGCTAACACATGTTAGCATTGCCAAAGGAAGTGCTAAAACATGCTAAAAATGTGCTAGTATCATGCTAACACATGCTAGCTTCACCTAGCAAAGTACTAAAACATTCTAAAAACGTGCTACCATCATGAAAAACACATGTTAGCAACATTCTATGACCTTTATTTTAGTGCTTAGAAACAAGTTTGAAAATGCTACTTGACGAGTTTTGCCACGGCAAGCACCACTCACATTTTCTTCAGGAAATGTACATTCTAGTTATAATAATAATTATTATTATTTTTCCACACAAAGTTTGGCGCGCTACTCCTCCTGCAGCTTTTGTCACAGACCCCTGAGTGAGGCATCAAATCGTGTGGCTCATTGAGGAGAGGTGTGCTATATCTTTTCTAAGCGATCGGGTGTACGATGTTCGAACAGCGGACGAAAAAGCGGCCAAAAAAATCCCATTGACTTTACATTGCGGAATGTTCAGAAATTTAAATCCCAACTGACATTTTCACACACACAGACAAAAAAGGGCCTGTCAGCCCTGCGTCTCTCTCTCTGTCTCTCCCTCAGAGGATTTCTTTTATCAAGCAGTCAACAAAAATCTTCATAGCCACACCCTAAAACATGCTAAAAATGTGCTAGCATCATGCTAACATATGCTGGCATCACCTAGCGAAGTGCTAAAACATGCTATAAACGTGCTAGCAACATGCTAACACATGCTGGCATCGCCTAGCGAAGTGCTAAAACATGCTAAAAACGTGCTCGCAACATGCTAACACATGTTGGCATCGCCTAGCGAAGTGCTAAAACATGCTAAAAACGTGCTAACAACATGCTAACACATGCTAGTATTGCCTAGCGAAGTGTTAAAACATGCTAAAAACGTGCTAGCATCATGCTAACGCATGTTGGCATTGCCTAGCAAAGTGTTAAAACATGTTAAAACGTGCTAGCATTATGCTAATGCATGTTAGCATTGCTTAGGGGATTGCTAAAACATGTTAAAAACGTGCTAGCATCATGCTAATGCATGTTAGCATCGCCTAGCGAAGTGCTAAAACATGCTAAAAACGTGCTAGTATCATGCTAACACATGCTGGCATTGCCTAGCAAAGTGCTAAAACATGTTAAAACGTGCTAGCATTATGCTAATGCATGTTAGCATTGCTTAGGGGATTGCTAAAACATGTTAAAAATGTGCTAGCATCATGCTAACACATGTTTGCATCGCCTAGCGAAGTGCTAAAACATGCTAAAAACGTGCTAGTATCATGCTAACACATGCTGGCATTGCCTAGCAAAGTGCTAAAACATGTTAAAACGTGCTAGCATTATGCTAATGCATGTTAGCATTGCTTAGGGGATTGCTAAAACATGTTAAAAACGTGCTAGCATCATGCTAACACATGTTAGCATTGCCAAACGAAGTGCAAAAACATGCTAAAAATGTGCTAGTATCATGCTAACACATGCTAGCTTCACCTAGCAAAGTGCTAAAACATTCTAAAAATGTGCTACCATCACGAAAAACACGTGTTAGCAACATTCTATGACCTTTATTTTAGTGCTTAGAAACAAGTTAGAAAATGCTATTTGACGAGTTTTGCCACGGCAAGCACCACTCACATTTTCTTCAGGAAATGTACATTCTAGTTATTAGTGGTGCTTGCCAAAGGCAAAGCATCACTAGTGTTCTCTTGCATACTTATTATTATTATAATAATAATTATTATTATTTTTCCCACACAAAGTTTGGCGCGCTACTCCTGCAGCTTTTGTCACAGACCCCTGAGTGAGGCATCAAATCGTGCGGCTCATTGAGGAGAGGTGTGCTATATCTTTTCTAAGCAATCGGGTGTACGATGTTCGAACAGCGGACGAAAAAGCAGCCAAAAAAGTCCCATTGACTTTACATTGCGGAATGTTCAGAAATTTAAATCCCAACTGACATTTTCACACACACAGACAAAAAAGGGCCTGTCAGCCCTGCGTCTCTCTCTCTCTCTCCCTCAGAGGATTTCTTTTATCAAGCTGCCAATAAAAATCTTCATAGCCACACCCTAAAACACGCTAAAAATGTGCTAGCATCATGCTAACATATGCTGGCATCACCTAGCGAAGTGCTAAAACACGCTAAAAATGTGCTAGCATCATGCTAACATATGCTGGCATCACCTAGCGAAGTGCTAAAACATGCTATAAACGTGCTAGCAACATGCTAACACATGCTGGCATCGCCTAGCGAAGTGCTAAAACATGCTAAAAACGTGCTCGCAACATGCTAACACATGTTGGCATCGCCTAGCGAAGTGCTAAAACATGCTAAAAACGTGCTAACAACATGCTAACACATGCTGGCATTGCCTAGCAAAGTGCTAAAACATGTTAAAACGTGCTAGCATTATGCTAATGCATGTTAGCATTGCTTAGGGGATTGCTAAAACATGTTAAAACGTGCTAGCATTATGCTAATGCATGTTAGCATTGCTTAGGGGATTGCTAAAACATGTTAAAAACGTGCTAGCATCATGCTAACACATGTTAGCATCGCCTAGCGAAGTGCTAAAACATGCTAAAAACGTGCTAGTTTAATGCTAACACATGCTGGCATTGCCTAGCAAAGTGCTAAAACATGTTAAAACGTGCTAGCATTATGCTAATGCATGTTAGCATTGCTTAGGGGATTGCTAAAACATGTTTAAAAACGTGCTAGCATCATGCTAACACATGTTAGCATCGCCTAACGAAGTGCTAAAACATGCTAAAAACGTGCTAGTATCATGCTAACACATGCTGGCATTGCCTAGCAAAGTGCTAAAACATGTTAAAACGTGCTAGCATTATGCTAATGCATGTTAGCATTGCTTAGGGGATTGCTAAAACATGTTAAAAACGTGCTAGCATCATGCTAACACATGCTGGCATTGCCTAGCAAAGTGCTAAAACATGCTAAATATGTGCTAAAAACATGCTAACACATTCTAGTATTGCCTAGCGAAGTGTTAAAACATGCTAAAAACGTGCTAGCATCATGCTAATACATGCTGGCATCGCGTAGCGATGTGCTAAAACATGCTAAAAACATGCTAACATCATGATAAAACATGCTGGCATCGCGTAGCGAAGTGTTAAAACATGTTAAAACGTGCTAGCATTATGCTAATAAAGGTTAGCATTGCCAAACGAAGTGCTAAAACATTCTAAAAACGTGCTACCATCATGAAAAACACGTGTTAGCAACATTCTATGACCTTTATTTTAGTGCTTAGAAACAAGTTAGAAAATGCTATTTGACAAGATTTGCCACGGCAAGCACCACTCACATTTTCTTCAGGAAATGTACATTCTAGTTATTATTATTATTCTGAGACTAAATTTCTAAATCTAACTCCTCCTAGAGCTTTTAAGCTACATGCACCAAACTCGGCACAGACCGTCAGACTAATCCCGAATAGTGTGCTATATCTTTTCTAACTGATCAGACTTAGGGGTTGACATATTTCACACAGGATTGCAAGGGGCCTTATGAGTATCACTTTGGTAACTGCCTAGCAACCAGATGGGGTTACCCTAGCAACCAAGTAACAAATCACATATCTATGCAACAGAAAATCGTAGAGACTTCCTGTTTCACTTATTTCACTCAGGATGGAAAGTAGCCTTGATATGTATCACTCTGGTAACTGCCTAGCAACCGGATGTGGTTACCCTAGCAACCAAGTAACAAATCACATATCTCTGCAACAGAAAATCATAGAGACTTCCTGGTTCACTTATTTCACTCAGGATGGAAAGTAGACTTGATATGTATCACTCTGGTAACTGCCTAGCAACCAGATGTGGTTACCCTAGCAACCAAGTAACAAATCACATATCTTTGAACCAGAACATCGTAGAGACATATGGGTTGACATATTTCAAACAGGATTGCAAGGAGCCTTATGAGTATCACCTTGGTAACTGCCTAGCAACCAGATGGGGTTACCCTAGCAACCAAGTAACAAATCACATATCTCTGCACCAGAAAATCATAGAGACTTTCTGTTTCACTTATTTCACTCAGGATGGAAAGTAGCCTTGATATGTATCACTCTGGTAACTGCCTAGAAACCAGATGCGGTTACCCTAGCAACCAAGTAACAAATCACATATCTCTGCAACAGAAAATCATAGAGACTTCCGGGTTGACATAATTCACTCAGGATGGAAAGGAGGCTTGATAAGTATTACCCTGGTAACTGCATAGCAACCAGATGGGGTTACCCTAGCAACCAAGTAACAAATAATATATCTCTTCACCAGAAAATCGTAGTGACTTCCTGTTTGACTTTTTCCACTCAGGATAGGAAGGAGTCTTGAAAAGTATCACTCTGGTAACTGCCTAGCAACGACAAGGGCTTACCCTAGCAACCAAGTAACAAATCACATAACTCTGCACCAGAAAATCGTAGAGACTTCCTGTTTCACTTATTTTAGTCAAGATGGAAAGTAGCCTTGATATATATCACTCTAGTAACTGCCTAGCAACCAGATGCGGTTACCCTAGCAACCAAGTAACAAATCACATATCTTTGAACCAGAAAATCGTAGAGACTTAGGGGTTGACATATTTCACACAGGATTGCAAGGAGCCTTATGAGTATTACTTTGGTAACTGCCTAGCAACCAGATGGGGTTACCCTAGCAACCAAGTAACAAATCAAATATCTCTGCACCAGAAAATCGTATAGACTTCCTGTTTGAATTATTTCACTCAGAATGGAAAGTAGCCTTGATATGTATCACTCTGGTAACTGCCTATCAACCAGATATGGTTACCCTAGCAACCAAGTAACAAATCACATATCTATGCAACAGAAAATCGTAGAGACTTCCGGGTTGACTTCATTCACTCAGAATGAAAAGGAGGCTTGATAAGGATCACCCTGGAAACTGCCTAGAAACCAGATTGGGTTACCCTAGCAACCAAGTAAAAAATAATATATCTATCTATCTGTCTATCTATCTATCTATCTTTCTGAGGGTCAATATCTATCTATCTATCTATCTATCTATCTATCTGAGGGTCAATATCTATCTATCTATCTTTCTGAGGGTCAATGACTATCTATCTATCTATCTATGGGTCAATATCTATCTATCTATCTAAGGGTCAATGACTATCTATCTATCTATCTATCTGAGGGTCAATAACTATCTATCTATCTATCTATCTATCTATCTATCTCTCTCTCTTTCTGATGGTCAATATCTATCTATCTATCTGTGGGTCATACTCTATCTATCTATCTATCTGAGGGTCATTATCTATCTATCTATCTATCTATCTATGGGTCAATTACTATCTAGCTATCTATCTATCTATCTATCTATCTGAGGGTCAATAACTATCTATCTATCTATCTATCATCTATCTATCTATGGGTCAATGACTATCTAGCTATCCATCTATCTGAGTGTCAATATCTATCTATCTATCTATCTATCTATCTATCTGAGGGTCAATATCTATCTATCTATCTGAGGGTCAATATCTATCTATCTATCTATGGGTCAATGACTATCTATCTATCTATGGGTCAATGACTATCTATCTATCTATCTATCTATCTATCTATCTGAGGGTCAATATCTATCTATATATCTGAGTGTCAATATCTATCTATCTATCTATCTATCTATCTATCTATCTGAGGGTCAATAACTATCTATCTATCTATCTATCTATCTATCTATGGGTCAATGACTGTCTATCTATCTATCTATCTATGGGTCAATGACTATCTATCTATCTATCTATCTGAGGGTCAATATCTATCTATATATCTGAGTGTCAATATCTATCTATCTATATATCTGAGTGTCAATATCTATCTATCTATATATCTGAGTGTCAATATCTATCTATCTATATATCTGAGTGTCAATATCTATCTATCTATATATCTGAGTGTCAATATCTATCTATCTATCTATCTATCTATCTATCTGAGGGTCAATAACTATCTATCTATCTATGGGTCAATGACTGTCTATCTATCTATCTATCTATGGGTCAATGACTATCTATCTATCTATCTATCTATCTATCTATCTATCTGAGTGTCAATATCTAGCTATCTATCTATCTGAGGGTCAATATCTATCTATCTATCTATCTATCTATCTATCTATCTATCAAATCTATTTGATAGACTGAATGGTCTTATAATCTCTAAACTTTGAACTTTGAAAACTACTATTTATAATTACATCAAACTAAAAACTACTTCAAACTTTCATGCTAGGCTTTCTCAAGCCAACCTAAAGTTTGTACTTTGTACTCAAACTTTTTAATCTAGTTTTATGGTTGCAACCCGCCACAAAGCAGTAGAAGAAGTTGTAGTTCATTTCCGCCCAGTATTTCCGCTCTGTTTTCGCACACATGGCGGGTGTCAACAAAGACCGGTGTAAGTGGACAAACGAGGAGACGAGATACTTTTTGAATTTAATTTACGAGAAAAATATAACGGCTATTCTAGATAGCAAAAATGTAAGAAATAATTTATCTAGGGAAACGGACGGGCCAATAAAATTACACAATAGGTCAAATGTTGTCTTGGTCATCCTAAAATGCTTCAACCAAAGTGTTTCCGTGAAGTGTCTCTGAACCACGATCTCCCAGAACTGTTTGGAGCGCTGTCGTTCCCACACCACAGGCCGCCTCCGTTGTCGTCGGGCATTTACCTGCATCTGCATCATCATAGCAATGTGTTGATAGCGTCGTTGTTTTCTTATTATAGCTTGATATTTCGCTATCAGCTGGCACATAAGCACTATTACAACTTGTGCAATTTGTTGGTAGATGGCACGATCCATTTTGTCTAGCAAAACTTTGTTCGCAAATGTTTGCTTGAATGTTGCGCGATTCAGTGCGAAAATGAATGGAAACACCTTAAAATGTCTCAAATCAATTCGATATAGACCCTTTGCAACCACGTGACCACGACCACGTGACGACGCCATGCTGGACGGCAACGTCACTGGATGCACAGTAGTATACGAGCGGCAAATTTGATTAGTTTTTTAAACAGTTTAATATAAATAAGATACAACTAAACTGCATGGCTTCTTTTATTGAAAAAGTTGTCGTGCCGTTATCGGTCGAGGTAGGGCATCTGCTAGGTCCTCACAAAGAGCGGTATTTGGAGAAGTTGGAGATAGCAGGTTTGGATACCGACCCATACCTTCTTCCTCCCTCAGTTTTTACGGAACTCATTAAATCGCCGGATCTGCCCGACTTCGGCCCACACGATTTGTACCACTATGTGGTAAACGGGGTATCGCCATACACGGGAGCTGATCTCAAAGCTTTTAAAAGTCTGGATGCTTACCAGTTCTTTGTAGCTGCTGGGTAACAGGTACGCGATGCTACGCTAACGGTGGTGGGAGCTACCTCATAATGGCAAAGGTAAGACATCAATCTATGGTTTATTTTGTATTAACATCTATTTTTTACTGAAGTAAAGATTTATATAACACGTAGCCTATGATTTTAGAGGACATTGTCGGCCGTGGTTTTTTAATGGATGCCTGGACCATAGACTATAAAAAGGCCTGGACGCATCCCTGCTCTGTGTAGTCATTTATTATCGATCACACGTTAATCCATGCAGTAAACCACGGAGTATCTGTGATCAGTAGCCACATATAATTGTAACATCTAGCCATCTTTATGTTATTATATTCACTGTAGCCTATGTTAAAATTTGACCTGGTAAACACAGCATTGTGATTAAGATGTATTCACAAGGTGCATTTATGGTGTCACTGCAGAAGTAAACAATAACATCAATGTAAGAATAATGTATTTATGCCACTTTCTGTAATTGTAGGTGCATCATAGCCAGTCACTGTCTGAAACCCAACTACAACCATGGGTATCTTTGAAGAAGGATGGGACAGTCTTGTGTGGCCACTGTACATGTAAAGCGGGCCTGGGAGAGGTGTGCTCCCAAGTAACAGCTTTGCTGTACGCAACAGACTCTGCTGTCAAACATCTGGGAGACAAAAGCTGCACTGATGGGCCCAGACAGTGGGGACTTCCTCCTTTGAAAGCAGGCAAGGCTTTGTACGAAGAGGGATCGGGAATTGATTTCTCAAATCCTGCCAAAAAGCGTTGTGGTGTAAACAACCAAAGCCATTCAGGTTGTCCATCTGGGAAAAAAGTGGGTGTATCTGCAGCAGCTATAGAACAATTCTACAAGGCTCTGGATAATGCAACTCCAAACACTTCTGAGAAGAGTGGTATACTACGCATAATGCCGCACTACTGTAAACAGTTTCAACCAAAGGTGGTGTCTCTGGGTCTACCACATCCCCTGACTGAGTTATACAGTGCTCAGAACCGGAAGCTGTCTGCCTCGGACCTGGAGAAAAAATGTGATGCGGTATTCAATGATATGGAAGTCACACCAGAGCAGGTATAATCATCCCTCTTAATCTCATATGACTAAAATGTGCTTGAAGGTGTCATGTCATTAATTTCATCTTCTATAATTTACAATGTTGTAGGCAGTAAAAGTTGAGGAAGAGACACGACAACAGGGAAAGTCAAGGCTATGCTTTGACATGAGGGCTGGTAGGGTGACGGCATCTAGGTTCAAGTCAGCTGCAAGGACAGACCCGACAAATCCTTCCAAATCCCTAATTAGGCAGATCTGTTACCCTGACCTATGCAGATTTTCAACAGTTGCAACCAGGCATGTGACATAATGACACAAACATACAGTTTCTGTTTTTAATTTCACCATAGTGTAAGTGAGTAAAGAAATTAGATGTGCTTTGAACTTATGTTTCAACTATGGAAATGTATGCAATACATGTTGTGTTCTAATGTAGAGGGCCCCTGCTTTCTTAAAAAAACATCAAAGAAACAAACACAAGACAAAGAAATGCGTTTATCATTGGAAAATTTATTACAGTCAGTATTACAAATTATCAACATTAAATTACAAACATGCATCCCTCAATCTCTTTGAGTGCCCTCATCTATTTTTAATCCCAGGTGTATGGTGAAGGTCCTTTTCCTATTTATTCCTAATGTTCCTTTTAAATGGTTCCTGTTTAGGGATGCACGATGATATCGGCACGACATCGGTATCGGTCGATAAAAGCTTAAAATTATCATCATCGGCAGATATTAATATTTCTATACTATGCGCACGCGACGACCGTGAACGTAGCATTAGCACCAGCAACTTAAACTTCCAACATGTCAGCTGTGTGGAGGAAAAGACTCGGTCAGTATCGAGTTCTCTTTCGGGCTTGAACAAAACATAACGCGTACAAATTATGCCAAAATGTCAGTTTTGTTGAGTGTCCTCATAAGAGCAGTCTTAAATGATTTAAATAAAGAAAAAAAATTAATGTAGAGAGTGCAGTGCACACTGCCGCAGCGGTTTTTATAAGCTTTTTATAAGCAATGTAAAAAAATGAGTTTTGTTTTCAAATTAGCAACAATTCAAGGCACAATAACTGCTCCGCACGACCACCATTATGCATGCCCGTGAAAACACGCGCATTTTACGTTTGCCTTTAAATTAGTGGAATATATCTTCACCGTCACATCCCTACTTCTAAGGACTGAAGTTTGAAGTCTGAACTTAAAAATAAAATGTGGCACAGGCATATCATTTATTTTCCTCATTCTAAGTGAAATAATTTATCTATTTTTCAGGGGTGAATGTCTGTCTACATTTGTAAAAGTATATATTTATGGTAGAATCAAATGTTTTTTGTCTTTTGTATTGCCTTATCTACAACACATGAGTGTAATAAGATAAAGGCAGTACAGGAGAGAGACTTTGATTTGATTTCTCTTCAGTAAAATCAAAAAGCCAAAATGAGTTTGAAAATATCGGCATATCGAATAGTGGCCAAAATCCAATATTGTGCATCCCTATTCCTGTTATATTTAATTTACATATTTTTAAAAGACTCTGTGATAGAATATGATACAAGAGAATATTATGTGCTATTAAAATTAGGCCAATTTTGGGTACTGACATCTATAGTATTTATAGTTCTTAGGAAATGAGAGAACAAATCCAATGAAAAGAGCACTCAAAGAGTTACGATGACTTAATAACATTATTTTTCTAATTTACAGATGGGGATGTGAACATGAACAAAAAGCCAGAGAGACATATGAGGCGTACGCTGCACAACATCATCAGGACCTAAGTGTTCGTGATGCCGGTCTCCACATTGATACCTCCCGTCCCTACCTTGGAGCATCTCCAGATGCCTTGCTGTCCTGCTCCTGCTGTGGCGATGGTATTTTGGAAATCAAGTGCCCACACTGTGCCAAAGACACCGGAGTCCTCAGTGCCACTGAAAAGAAACATTTCTGCATTGAGAACACAGATGGTACACATGCACTTAACAGAGATCATCAATACCACTACCAGGTGCAAGCCCAGTTGTTTGTGATGAGGCTGAAGTTTTGTGACTTCATGGTGTGGTCTACATCCAATTTTTTCATACAGAGAATTTTGCCTGATGCTGACTTTTTTACAGAAGCAGTGCAGAATGTCGAGTCCTTCTATAGGTCAGCCATTTTATCTGAGTTATTGGCCAAGACATATACATGCCCAGATAGACTGCTGTCAGACAAAACACAGTCCACAGACTCACAAGAATTGGAGGAGTAGTAGGGTGTTCAAAACATGAAGTGAACTACTAGAATTGTTGGCTCTTTGTAAATTATAGAGTGTGTTCTAGACCTACTCTATTTATAAAGTTTTTCGAAATAACTCTTATGATTTGATCCTATTAATAAAATTGAATTGAATTATTTAGTAAGATTTGCCAGTGTGTAATTCTACATACATTTAATATCCTTTTATAAGGGACAACAGCACGGTCAAAAGATTGAGGGATAAAGGGTCATCACTCTTCTGTCCTGATAAAAAAAATCAACTGCCTGAGGCAGGAGGGAGCTTAGAACCATGGTCCCAGCCCATAACTATCCTGACACATCATCCATATTCTATTTGTACAGTAATTTCCTGTTAAATGACAAAAACAACCTCTGGATGGGAAAGGGGTAATTTACAATCACTTTGAATGCAGCACAAGGTCTGCAGGTGTTGTTTTTCCGACAATGGCAAAGGAATCATCTATATTGAAACAGACAAACTTGTACACAGTTTACCTGTCAGCATTTTAACCGTTTTTATCCAGCTGCCAGCTAACCTTACCAGCTGTCAAGTGTAGTGTTAAATAGCCTCACATGCACAATGTTTACGTTGCCTCTAACGTAAGTTTATGAGCATCAGAGAGAAGCATAGACATTTAAGTGCAAAATCTGCATTGTTTTTTGTGTCAGATACAGATGACACTGTTAGAGACGGGCGATCAGTGTGAATGGGTAGACTGCACAGCCCTATCGCTAGCTGGTACTTGCTCATTACATAGCTTACTCATGTTACAAATGACAATTTGACTGGGTCTCCATCTGGACATGGATGACGGTATGGTATTACAGAAATGAATTACACGTAACTGGGAAATTATTCTTACCTTGTAAAAAATGCTCGCTGCAAATCCTGGAGTACTTGGAGGGCTGCCAGTCCTTTCGGCTGATAGCAGCAACCCATCGATGCCTTCTCTCCCCATCAAATGGTATTCGATAAAACGATAGATTGGTTTTACCCTGTCTATTAGCACACCCCACGGCACAACACGAAATAACCATTTTATAACACGAACTAACACAAACCACACAAACACGTACTCGTTTGGCTTGCCGTCCGTCTACAGAATAGCTCTTCCGCCGTCCGTCATGGCGTTCAGAATTCGCGCGAGTAGAGCGTGACGTCACGTGCAAAGGGTCTTATACCAATTTGATCGCAAAACAGCATGTGACGTCATTACGCACAGTTTTTAATCGCTTTAAAGCCGTTGGATGGAAACACACTTTCACCAGCTTTATTCGCATGAGTTTTTTTTTTACCGAACTTCAGATAATTCGATTGACAAGTGGATGGAAACATGGCTAGTGATGCAAATTATAATGTAAATAATTAAAATGGAAGTACACATGATAGAAGACACCTTAAGGGAATACCTGTAGTGGCAGATCAAAAGACAGCTCCATGTACAAATTATGTCTTAAAAACTAGATGCTAGATTTAAACTTGCATATGGCCCACATATGCGTTCTAGGTTTAAACTAATAGATAAAAGGAAAGTTAAAATAAAAACCTCAACCACTGAACATTTGAAGAATCCAGCACTTCATTCTCAACTTAAATGAGCACTCTGTCCATAAACATAAACTGATTTAACAATATGTTTAAGTTATGTTTGAAGTACCAGTTTACCACTTTTATTTATTTATTTGCTGATTTTACTGTATCCACCAGCATAAAAGCAGAATGATTCCAGCCACACCCAATCGGCAAAACAGAAGTACAAAAACAAATAAGACTGAGACACAATTTAGAATGTTTACTCCTTGACCAATTTGTTTTGTTTTAACCTAAAGATTAATAGTTAATTACAGCACTTGTCAAGACATGGAATTAATGGAACAAATCATTTAGTGTCAGCTACAGACTATAATAAACAATTTCTGAATTAATTGAGGGCCCCATCAAACATCTCTACTCTCTTGTTTGTATTTGGAGGAACTCCACTCTCCACTCGTGAATTAAACAAAGAATTATTATATATATATATATATATATATATATATATACACAGTCTTTTCAATATAGAAAATGAGCAGAGGTGCTTGTTACTGTTATGGTAAGCATCAACTGTAAGAGCTTATCAACTTCAGGTAAAGTTCTATAGGGGACTACCATCAGTACGCCTTTGGCCCACCTTCTTTCAAAGCACTCAAGAACAACGGACATCAAGGTTTTCACTGAAAATTTACCTAAAAGAGTAGTTGACCCAAATTGAATTCTCTCAGCAGAAATATACAAGAAAAAATAATCGGATCTACGTGCAGCTGCGTGATTACGTTATGTCCCGCTGCATTGTGGGTGATGAGACATTAGTGGAGCCGCGCCATTTTAGTGTGTACCAATCTGAAATAAAGACATTGTGCTTGGAGACAGTTTACATTTATATCCCTGGTATAATATAAGAAAATTTCGGATTATAAATAAAATGGGACGGAAGAAGAAGAAGCAGTTGAAGCCCTGGTGCTGGTATCCTTTTTAAAGCTTGATGCGGCCTTTTCGGAGCGTGTTCATGATCTTAGCTCATTGCTTATGCTGTTAATCATACACAATACAGTCTTCTTTACTTAAACATAAGGTAGAAGTTCGAAGTCTGTATGTTGAATTTGGTGCCTATGTGCTCTTAGTGCTGTTCTAGTCAGCATGTTCCACTTGTGCGGATTGAGGTTGATTGCATAATAGACACGTGAGCTGTATTTGAAACTTAGTAGACTGACTAACCGCACATCTTTTTAGGGTGTCATTGTTGGCGTGTTCAGTGATGCCTAAAAATGCCATGTAGGTAGGAAGTTCACTGGGCTTTAAGAATCCGTTCGAGTGTTTTATATACTTAGTCGATCTTCCTCATCAGCACTGTAATCCGTTTCAGTTTAAACAATCAGTTTCCTCTTCCCTTTGATTATAAGCCTTAAATAAGTCTAAAGGTATTGCAACAGAGATTTTGATGACGAAAAGATTCTCATTCAGCACCAGAAAGCCAAACATTTCAAATGCCATATATGTCACAAGAAACTCTATACAGGGCCTGGATTAGCCATTCACTGTATGCAGGTATGGGTTGTCTTAATTGTTTTGTCTTTTTGCACTTTTGTTTTTGCAAGAGTGAATTGAAGTGTTAAATAATTTTTTGTAAAGGTGCACAAAGAAACCATAGACTCAGTTCCTAATGCAATACCGGGGAGAACAGACATAGAATTGGAGATCTACGGCATGGAGGGTATTCCAGAAAAAGACATACAAGATCGGAGAAGAGTACTTGATCAAAAGTCGCAAGGTATTGTTATATAATGCTTAGATAAATTAATTGGTTAAAAGAAAATGTCAATAGAATGGTTAAATGGCACAGTTACAGTGCTGAAATATTTATTTTCTTGTCCAAGCAGATGGCCAGAAAAAGAAACAGAATCAGGATGACTCTGATGAGGAAGATGATGAAGATGATGAAGCGGGACCATCGTCATTTCAGCCACCTGCTTCTCAGCCTCAGGCTGCTTACATGCCCCCCATGACCCAGGCAGGTATCCCTCCTGGGCCTCGGGCCCAAGGCATGCCGCCTGCCAATTATCCAGGTGTGTATGTCAACTGTTTACTTTGTTCACACTGCAGGAGAAAAAGGATTTGGGATTTTTTCCTAAATACAAATTTATAGACTGAATGTTCCAACTGCAGGTTATATGAAGACAGTAGGGCTGCAACTAAAGATTATTTTGATAATTGATTAATCTAACGATTAGAAGAATGTTTATTCTGTGGTTATTGCAATGATTAATCATTAGCTCTTAACCGATTATTCAGCTTGTGCCCTGGCTCAAAAGGTTGTATTAAACATGCTTGCTAATAATAAAGAGTGAAAAACGAATCTTTTAAAAATACCTCTAAATGACATTCACTGAATTAAAGGGAGGGGGGGGGATACTTTTTATTAAATTTAATTCAGTAAATAAATTCACTGTAAAAAAACAATTGTTAAGTGTTTTTGGCTTGTTTTCCATTTAAAATTGTCTAAAAATCCTTAAAACAAGACACTACAAGCTATTGCGCATTAAAACTGCATTTAAGATGTAACATTGGGGTGTTTCCTTTACAGAGCTCTGACACCACTTATTCCAAAATGAGAGTGCTTATTTGGTAATTTTTGTATAAATGTATACTTTGCAATCTACATCATCTGAAGCTGTTTGGAAAGTTTAGAGTGCATCTGGACTGTGATCTGTGTATTTCTTCCTCTCCTCAATCAGGCACGAACTGCAGTGCTGCTCTCTCGTGTCATCATTAGTTTAATGTGATCCCATGTTACGTTAAATTACATCAAGCAGCTATTCTACAATGAAAATGTATTGACAATTTTTATTGTCGATAACGTCGACTAAACATTTCAGCCCTAGTAGACAGATCTGATTTTTCAGACTGCAATTGCTTTTGCAGGCGCATACACATAAACTGCCATAGTAACATTAATAGTTCACCTTGCGTGAGTGTTTAGAAGTGGATGATTTTCATGAGGGCAGTATCCAAA
The DNA here is from genome assembly GCA_032164185.1 of Moxostoma hubbsi. Lineage (NCBI taxonomy): Eukaryota > Metazoa > Chordata > Actinopteri > Cypriniformes > Catostomidae > Moxostoma > Moxostoma hubbsi. The sequence continues at coordinate 32,211,307 of JAVLUX010000010.1, forward strand.
TGTGCACACATTGGACACCGACAACGGCTTTAAAAAAAATGGGAGATGTAGCATATGCAATGTATAATGCTTCTAGGGTTAACAACTGTCCTGTTTTAGCAGGACGTCCAATATTTTATCCCATGCGGGATACCTGTCGTCTTGTATTTTAGCAGGTGGTGAAACGTACCATATTGAAGCATAAACGGTCGTTCTGAGCTCACTTTTAAAGTAATTTTCTTTTATAAAAAATTATCTTGTAACGATCCTACAGTGTGGCCATCATTATAGTTTTCCCTTAGAAGTGCTCTGTGAAGGCATTTTTTTTATGCTGTTTGGAACATCGTATATGTCACAACACCTGGCAAAACAAACCATCATGCTCAACAAATTAGGGAAAAAAAACCAATTTTAATCGGATTACAAACCACCTGTGATTGTGGTTTGGTTACAGCACAAGCATACGTTTTTAATACTAAAACAACCAGCCGTTAATATGTATTCACATCTCTTCTTATAGGCATGCCACATATGATGGCTGGTGTCCCACCAATGATGCATGGGATGCCACCGGTAATGCCAGGCATGCCACCTGGGTAGGTCTTAATCTTTATCTCTGCAACTCTATATTGTCATTTAGTGTAGGGTGTTCCAGTGTGATTTATCTTTAGTCCTATTTTGCATAGCATGATGGCAATGAGAAGGATGATGACCCCTGGTCCAGCAATGCCACCGTTGATGCCTGGTATGCCACCAGGTCAGTATTATAGTCACTGGTATTAAATTATTGAAATGTAATTTACAATAGTTTTTAAAATGTATTTTTTGGTTATTTTGGTTTGAAGTTGTGTTTATGGGTCTACGCATGAGCATGTTTATTTTTTAAATGTATAATTCTGTCAAGATTTGTTTGAATCAATTAAAGGACAGTTTAATGTATAATTGTAAAAATGTTGCAGAAGGTCTGATGAATTTAAGAGGTTATTTTCTTGTCTGTAGGAATGCCACCCCATGTTGCAAGGCCCGGCTTGCCTCCTATGGCACCTGCGGCTCCTGTCACATCTCCAGGAATGGCCAGCAGACCAGCTATTCCTGCCACTCAGTCTGCTGCATCCAAGCCTCTCTTCCCCAGTGCTGTGCAGGTACAGAACCTGAGCTAATACCAACTCCTGGATGTGTAGCCCCTGTTTGAGAATAAATCAACCTTTAAAAGAGAGGGAGAAGATTAAAGATTCTTGAGCAGGATATAGGCAGTATAATATTGGCAATATTTTTTAAAACTGGCATTATAGTATCAGACAGCAGCTAATGCAGAGTTGAACATGATTATACAGGCACATTAATGGTCATATTGCTTGGCTGCTTCTCAAAACATTGACTATTGTTGACTATAAACAGAAATAGCACAGTATATGTTGCCAAGTTGAGTCCTCACAAGGACTTTTTTTTTATTGTTATCCTTTCTCTCTATGCTTCAGATGGGGACTGGTGTTGCGAGCCCCAGTGCAGAGACACAGTCTGCCTCTAAGCCTTTGTTCCCTAGCTCTGCACAAGTATGCACTAGTAGTTTGTGTGCTTCTCTGAACAGCAGTGCAGCATGCAGATCAGACACACTTATTTCTGCTCTTAGTAGATATGCATGTGCATACAGAGGTGTGGTGTTTATGTGGCTGATTAGGCGGGCATTTAGGGGTATGGAAATTTTGTACGTTGGATTTGGTACTTTAATTTGGAATTTTAGCCATTTTTTAAATTCAAACTGAAATCAATGTTGACCCCATTTACTGTATATGTTTTTGTTCATATTGTGAACAAATTATCTTCATAATCTTTCAGCAATGTAAAAAAAAAATATATATATATATATATATATATATATATATATATAACTTGCTATGACTTTGTGGCTGACATTGCCAAGACTTATTTTTCAACCTCTTTCCTCCAGTCATATAGAGACCAAAATCAAGTCCCTGCCTATGTTTTGTGCTTATTGAATATATAGTTTCACTCAGAAATACCTCCCTATAATGAAAGTGAATTATAGTTTCATGTTGACTTTAAAGCTGCTGTAAGTGATTTCTACGTCACTAGTGTCTCACTATTTGGACAAGCAGGTAGTCCCACCCCAAACTCGCACTATTGATGAGAGCCTATTTTTTACTAATTAGATAACATGAGTAGGCTAAAGGCTACTTTTGTTGTTAACTGAGCCTATTAATTGTTACTTAAGTTATGATTACTACAATATTACTTTAATAAAAGCTATTTAAATTTTTGTTAGTTTCCATAAAACTTTTTCTCTAATGACTAAATTAACATTTTAACTTAACTGCATTATTAAGCTACATGCATCACCATAGCGTGCATTTCAAACAACTCAACACATATTCAACATTTGGAGTGGTACATCACTATAGAAGGAATAACCTTGCAATTAAAATTGATATGAGAAGGGATGTTGTAACGTGGCTCAAGTGTGTTAATCATACTTGAAATTTAAAATCTTCATCATCTGGGTAGGGCAACATATCTTTGGCAATGAAAATTCCAAGTGGTTTAGTTATTGTTTTACGTATGTCTGTCTGAATTAGCACTGAGTGCCTGCTTAACAGAGTGTGCAGTTTCAGGCTCACCTGCGTGCCATGTTTAACAGTGATGTTATCAGAAATGTATTATCATTCGTTTACGGGGGCTTTCAACTACACACCAATGCATACAGAACTGTGATGTAATTAACCAATTTAATATACTAAAACTTAATTGGACAGCTGACACGGGCAGAGAGAATCCATTTAGAGGGCCATACAGGTGCATTATTGGAAGTTGTCTGTTTGATGCTGAGAAATTTTCTTTACCAAACCGTATGCTCCAGATGTGTCGTTACACAGAGATGATGAACCTTACCAAACCGTGGGTGGTGAACCGTATGGTTAGTTTTTTTACAGAGAACCATTACACCCCTAATGTTGGGCAGTATAGACATTTAATGCAATAGGAATTACTTGGAGCAGCTTTAATGATTACTTGTAACGGCTTGCTTTTTTTTCTCTTAAATCTTTTTACCTCATTTGTGGAGGGTTTTTTTTGTTGTTTTAAAAAAAAAATATTACTCCTGCAATGGCAAAAATGGACATCATTGTTTTTTGTTTTTTATATTTATATAATATAATTTTTCTGCCAGTGTGCTGTCTCTTGTGATTTGTGGTTGCACAAACCCACTTAGGCAAGACTTGTTTTTGCTGCTAACACGTTCTGAAAATGAACACCAATCTCGCACTCCACTCCAGGTTCAGCAGACGGTATCGGGGCCGTCATCAACCACCTCTGACCCTACTAAAGTGACATTCCCAGCCTACACCCAGCCCTCCTCCACCCCGTCTGCCGCTGCCCCCTCCAGTACCGTGGCCAAGCCCCCTGCCATGGTCACAAGTAAGCCAGCCACCCTCACCACCTTGAGTTCTACCAGTAAGTTGATGCACCCTGATGAGGATATCTCGCTGGTGAGTGCTCAAATTTTGCTCTAATTCCTTTTTTTTGACAGTAAGTAATTGTGATAATGAATTAAAATAATCAAAATTCAATGTACTTGGCTGATAGCTGATGAAAATACATGCAGTCCAAAGTGTTCATGTTACAGCAAGTTTCTGATTACATTGTCTTGACTTGGTCCCTGTTCAGGAAGAGAGAAGGGCTCAGCTGCCTAGGTATCAGAGGCTAATTCCTCCACCTGAGCAGTCCGCAGCAGCTGCTGCCTCAGCTCCCCCCAGTGGAGCGGTGGGAGGAATGATGCCTGCCCAGCAGGTTATGCCTCCTCAGCAGCCTGGTATGAGGCATCCCATATATGGTAAGATATTGTTTTAATCAAATTCTGTTGGGTGATTAAATGGTCATAAAAAAATTGTGTTTTATTGGTTTAATTGTCTTTTTTGTTTTATGTTTTATAATTGTTGTTGTGTAAGATTGATACATATACACCTTAGCAAAATCCTGTTCTCAATTACTTTTATTAAAATGAATACACTCTACAAAACAATGAATCAGAATAAACAATTAACATTTTGCAGCATTAAAACATTTTTTTAGCTCTATTTAAAAGCTGAATTTCTTTCTCTTTACTTGAATTAATTAGCAAAAGGACAGCCTAATGTGGTCCCATTACAGTGTTGAAAAATTTCCATTTGGCTGCAAATGCCTTAAATGCACTTTGCAAAAAAGTGATAAAATGGTATTTGTTCATGGACTATTAATTAGTTCATGATACCTACACACTTGCTAATTTTAACACATAGAACCTTATTGTAAAGTGTTACTGATGGAAAATTTTTTTTTATTGCATTTTTGTTCAAAATTATTTATTAACATTCAAATATGTGTAAAATTATTTGCTCAAATAATTGCTCTCATGTGATTTATTTAATCTTAACTGTGAAAAGGTGAGGTTTGCTAAATAATATTAGTTGTCAGTCTTGTTTTATTGTGTTGTTGATATCATATAAATGTTTTGATGTCTTTACTCAGTTTATAAGTTTGCTTCCAGGGAATTGAAAATGCACCTAATTTTGCATGTGTTTATTTGAACTTTCAGGTCAATATGGTGGCCCTCCTCAGGGCATGCCTGGTTATGTAGCTGGTGGCATGCCTCCTTTCGGACAGAGCGCCCCAATGGTGCCCTCATACCAAGCTGGCCCTCCTGGGCCCCCCATGGGCATAAGGCCACCTGTAATGTCTCCAGGCAGCCTATACTGAAAAGGCACTTTCATCTCACTAGGTTTGGAGGTTAAACCTTTTCTCATCTTGTGCTTTTAATGTAGCCAAACCAATGAGCGCTAAACCCACTGCTGAAGAAAAACTACATACTGGACATTTGATATGTAAAATCACACAAAGTTTTTGGATTCAGCCCTTAAAATAAAAACAAAATACAGAAGATAACAGAACTGTATCAATGTTACAGTTGATACATGAATTGCTTTTCTTCCTATTGTGTTTCATTCAGGTTGTACAAGTTCAGTATTTTAAACAATGGTTCATAATATATTGAAGCTGCTGGCCTAACAGTATCTCCATACTCAAGGCAAGTTCCCAGTAAGATTTCTGCTTTTATCTTTGTAGTGAAGCCCTCACAGCACCATATTGTGCTGTTGGACTTTACGTCCCCAACATCAGCTTGGTGAGGGCTTCAGATCACTGTGTGTCATGGTGATTCTTATTTTATAATTATTCTTTATTTTTTACAATTTACATCCACTATTTCAGGGGTTAATAGCACAAGGGTAAATATGTGTGTCTCTGTATTTTTTTGGAATATGTATTGTAATAAAACATAATTTGATTTTCTTCTTGATTTTGTTTTTGTGTGAGTGTGTTTCCTGAACAGTGGAGTCTTCAGGCAGGTTGGTTTCTTGATAAAACCATGACTTTACAGATATAGTGATAGGTACACTCACTCTGTTAATTTCTAGCTTGTTCTAGAATAGTGGTTCCCAACCTTTTTTCCTTCATGACCCCCTACATAAAAGAAAATGTGTGGTCGCCCCCACCTCCTATATACAGTTGAAAATGAGTTACTTAATAATTTCTGAGGTAATTTACTTTGTGCGAGCACTTCAATCTCTTCGCATTGTGTCGAATGCAAAGCTTGACATATCAGTAACTGAGGGGGAGCAGGGCTTTATGAGGTTTCACCCTCTCTCTGCCTGCACACTATTATCAAAGGTTGTGAAAAATGTGTAATGGTATATAAAAATAAAATGTTTATAGAATAGTGCTTATTTGGAATGCGCTCACCCAAAATCATTTACTAACCCTCATTGCATTCCAGATGTGTTCGACTTGCTTTCTTCTGCAGAACAGAAATGAAGATTAAGAAAAAATGTCTCTGCTCTGTAGGTCTATACCATGCAAGTGAATGGTGACCAAATATTTGAAGCTCCAATAAGCACGTAATGGCATCATAAAAGTAATCCATACATTTAGTTGGTAAGAACAGACCAAAATGTAACTCCTTTTATCATTATATATATTTGATATCTGCTGTCTCCTTGGTGATCATGATTTTGATTGGATTACTTAAAACGACATGGATTAAACCACTGGAGATTTATGGATTACTTTTATGCTGCCTTCATGTGCTTATTGGAGCTTTGAAGATTAGGTCACCATTCAAAAAATATAGACCTACAGAGCTGAGATAATTCTTCTAGAAAATCTTCATTTGTCTTCTGCAGAGAAAGCAAGTTATACATATCTGGCATGAGGGTGTTTAAAAGATTAGATAATTTTCATTTTTGGATGAACTATTCTTTTAATGAAGTTTGCTACAGTTCCAAATGTGTAATGTCTCTGAACAGTTTTTAATTATGCTGAGATTTTGTATCAAATAAAATCTAATGTTTGTATCACATTGAGTTAAGCAAAACTGACATGCTGTCTTACTGCCTCAAAGCATATGAGGTTCCACACCCTCTGAAGTCGGTAGTCTGATCCCTGGTTGGGAACCACTGTTTCATATTCATAAAAAACTTGGTTAAAAAGAGTAAGTCGTAATCACTCCATAGGACTTTTTGATAACTGACTGATACATTTTTGCTTTGACCTTTTGATTTAGTTGAATGGAAGAGCTTTCCAGTAGTTTGATTGGATTTAAAATGTTTATGTGACATGCTTGATTTAATATTTCTTAGTTACCAGTATTAAATTGGTACAATGACTTGAAAGCTTTGTGGAATGCATACCCTGGTCTGCAGGTAAGATCCACTGTGTAAATTACTCTAAACTCAGTCTGCATGTCTTTTTGTGTTCACCGATGTTTCAGTTGCTTGCATTCAATGGATTCATTGAACTTGTCTGATGGTTTGTTTTAGCATCTTGGGAAATCGAGAGAAGCAGGACAAATTCTACAAAGACAGTCACCAGTCAGGTATTTAATCTCAGCCAGTCACACAAAAAGAGTAACCTGTACAAGCCAGAAAGGCATCCACATTTTTTTTTTTCCCCCACCACATCTGCAAATAATACCCTTACATTTACCTGATTGTCACACAGTAGTTTTAATAAGTTGTCCCTCGTAATGAAACGTTTTTATGCCACAAATTATTCTGTTAGTGTACTGATTAAAAGCCGAAAAATTGTGAATAAACATCTGTAAGCTAATTTATGTGCAGTGGGTTTCATTTCTTGACTTGCATAATAATCTTCATTACTATTTCAGAATTTGATTTCAGATTTTCAGCATGAATAAAAGTATAACTGTTAAATCACTTGAATGAACCTATTACCTCAGCTTAAAAAAAACTTTTCAGAAGGCACCTTCTCCCTTCTCACAATGGTTTCTTTTCTCTTGATCTTAAAAAAAAAAAAAAGCCTCACACCACACCTCAAACGTAGAGTTGACCACATTTATCAATGCAAATTAATTAAATTAAATAGTTTGTCAGAATAAATTGGCTTAAATAGAGTAACAGAATATATTCGCATATGCATAAGCTTTTCAATTATTTGAAATAAAACAAAGCACAAACATGTCCTTGTTGAGACAACACCAGCAGGCAGCTACCTGCTTTCATTGAAAAATTATTTATTTACCTCCAACTTTTTCTGCAGAACATGCAGTCCTTGTTGCCTGCGTCTCCCCAACCATTCTCTCTCCATATTCTTTTAATTTTTGGGTTTTTGCTGCAAATCAGTGCTCAAACAACTTGTATTGCAAGCTTCTCGTGCACCACTATTTTTAGAGGGAAAAACTCCAGTCTTGTGCGAGAACTCATGTCTTGTGTGATCTTATGTCGTTTCCTGTATGACTTCTCATGCGTTTTGTTGTGAAATATAGTTTGGAGACCAGACAGAGTTGTCAGAGATTCTTCCTAATGAAACGTTTTGTAATGCGTGACCCCCTGTCACCGATCCCTCATGTAATGTGCAAACAAAACAACTTCAAGATGCTATATTATAGACAGACAGTTGTGTAATGTGAACAGTACAGCAATCTGAGGACTTTGAATGTCGTATAGTGTGTGGGCGGCATAAGTGTTTTCTTAAAGGGGCCATGAAATACACTTATTTTATTTTTATTATTATTTTAACTGAGGTCCATTTTTAATGTTAGTGAAGTTTGTTTTGCACCAAACAGTCATAATTTAGTCATATAGTATAGGCCTTGGTCTGAAACGCTCAGTTTTAAGCTGTCTGGCCCTCTAAGACTTCAATGTAAACGCCCACTGTTTTGATTGGCTAATATCATGCAGCCCTTTCAATACTGCAAAAATAAGTCAGTCCGACAAAAATGAACACTCCATAAAACTACATTTCAGTGTTAAAACCTAACATACACCCAACACATTTCATCTGAATGGATCAAACTGTTCTCTTAAGCACAGCATAAAATATCAAACAGTCATGACATTTAAAAAAAACATTTGTGAATAAAAAATTTTTTCGTTTTATTGTCCAGTAGTCCAATTTTAACTGTCCCATCTTTCAATAACAGTTTCTTTGCAAAGCTTGAATCATATTGTGACCGTTTCACAAGCAATCCATGCTGAAATGTTCTAAAAACACAAATGAAGTACAATCCATGGTAATGTTGTGGTGCTTCAACTGGTTTCAACTGGCCAAAGCAGAGACACTGGTCTTCACATCTCACATATTCCTCGATTATTTACATACAGGACTACATGTGTTTCTCCCAGTCAGTGGCATCAGCAGAATGACACGCATTTTTAAAAGTTGTACCTCTTAAAAAAACTGCGCTCATCTCCGGAACGCATCAAAATGATCAGACTTTCGTTTAATGCATGCTTACAAAAGACCTTTAAAAATGGCACAGATGGGTGCAAAAACAGTCCAGGACACCTTCAAAATTGTACATCAGCAAGACACATGAAACACAACGGGGGATCCTTTTTTGAGTTATAACTTGACATTGTGTCTTAAAAGCAGTGCTAGATGTATGATAATTGTCAAAACAGTGCACATATATGTAGAAAAACATTTCAAACCAGATAGGCACATGAATAAATCCACTAATAATAATAAGTCTTCTGTAAATCCACTTTGGTTGAATCTTCCATGAGAGGCCCATCTCTCCTCTTCATCTCTGTGACTAACTGAACACCAGTGGGCTGGGCCAAGAGTGCAATAATGAAACGTAGGTGTTGTCTTGCTGAAGAGGCAGTCATATGCAGATGTATTTGGTCATTGTGATGTCACAAGTTCCACAAATTCCAAACGAGCCGTTTTTGCAGCTTGGTTTAAATAAATTATCTTTCTATAAAGGAAGAGGTTTTCAGTTCAGTTCTTACAGTATGTTTTTATAGTACAAATACCTCATACAGTGCATTCATAAAGTATTCCGACTACATTTTTTTTTCCTAATTTGTTGTGTTTATTATGTTGCAGCCTTATGCTCAAATTCTTAAAATATTTTTTTTCACATTCTACACTCCATACCCCAAAATGACAAAGCAAAAAACTGATTTTATCTAACTTTGCAAATTTATTTAAAAAAAAACTGAGAGATCATATTGGCAAGTATTCATATCCTGGTCTTAGTACTTATTTGAAGCACCTTTGGCAGCAATTACAATCAAGTCTTTTTGGGTATGATGCGGCAAGCTTTGAACACCTGGAATTGGGGATTTTCTGCCATTCTTCTCTGCAGATCCTCTCAAGCTCTGTCAGGTTGGATGGGGCCATTTACAGGTCTATACAGAGATGTTCGAATGGGTTCATATTTTTAGAAAAATATTTCAGCTCTGTAGGTCCTAACAATGTAAGTGATTAGATTCAAAAACGTTGTAGGTTCAAAAAGCATATAATAGCAAGGTAAAAGTAATCTATATGACTCCAGTGGTTAAATCCTTGTCTTCAAAAGCAAAATGAGATGTGTGGGTGAGAAACCGATTAATATTTAAGTCCTTTTTTATGATCAATCCCCACTTTCCCATTCTTTTGCTTTAAATCCATCCTGATGCCATGGATTTAACCACTGGAGTCTTATGGATTACTGTTATGCTGCATTTTGGAGCTTCAAAATGTTGGTACCCATTCACTTGCATTATATGGACCTATAGAGCTGAGAAATTCTTCTAAAATTCTTTGTGTTCAGCAGAAGGAATCAAGTCATACACATCTGTGATGACAAGATGGTGAGAAAATGATATGAGAATTAAAATTTTGGGGTGAACTATCTAAGGTTTTTGTTGTATCTAGCTGCTAATGGACTTGCATTTGAAAAAAAATAGATTTATGCAATATACATGGAAAAAAATATTCTTCTAGGGTACTTGCAGAATATTTATCTGTTGATACTTTTTGTGAATCAGTTGCCATTACATAGATAATTTGAGTAGCTGTTTTAAGACCCATCATATGAGATCATGACATTTATTTATTTTTTTGTAGCAATATACTCGCACATAATTTAAACATTTGAAAATATCAACTTGAGATTGGGTCAGAAACTTGTTCCTTCTGTCTGCAGTTGCTGGTTAAAGCATACACTCACTGTGAACTTTATTAGGAACACCTTTATACCTACTAATTAATGCGATTTTATCTGATCGGTAACCGTGTGTTAGCAGTACAGTACTTAAAATCATTCAGATATGGGTCAGGAGCTTCAGTTAATGTTCACATCAACTATCAGAATGGGGAAATTTATTTTGACACTTACTTGATTGTTGATGCCAGACAGGCTGGTTTAAGTATTTCTGTAACTGTTGTTCTCCTGGAAAATTTCACCATTTTCAGAATGGTGCCAAAAACATCCAGTGAGCAGCAGTTCTGTGGATGGAAACACCTTGCTGATCAGAGAGGTCATCGGAGAATGGCAAAAGTGGTTCGAGCTGAAAGAAAAGCTATGGTAACTCAGATAACCACTCTGTAAAATTGTAGAGAGCAGAATAGCATCTCAGAATGCACAACATGTGGAACCTTGAGGTGTATGGCTACAACAGCAGAAGACCATGCCAAGCTCTTTATTGGGATCATTGTGTTTCTAATAAAGGGCTCAGTGAGTGTATAAGATTGGAGAGGGAATGCTCCAGTTAGGATGCTTGTTTTAGATTGATTATCCTTAAGCCTATTTTGTATTTTTTTGCCGTAAAACTTGTTTGATCGATCCAGCAGCCCTCCTTTTAACTCGGACATGCTGTGATTTGCTGTTGTTTTTTTTTTTTCACCTATGAAAACGATAACTGTTTTGTTAATTGATTAAAGTCAATATTAGTCTTTTTTTAAAGATCCAGTCCTACAGTCATTTATTACTAAACCATACCAAGGTGACTCCATGTGTCCTAAGGAAAACAAGTCATTTTCATAACAGTTTTGAAATGATTGTAAACTTGTGACATAGCTCAATAGCTTCCTTTTCCTCTTTAAAGGGCCCCACGCCCCTTCAATGTGTAGTCAAAACTTTGTGCTCCTCATTTTCATGCAAGATGAGATCTTGGTTACATAGTTTGAAGTTTCGGTCTTACTGCGTGTGCTCACTTTTTAATTTTCTTCAGTGATGTTAGGCTTGAAGTATACTCTGGTTAATCTGTTGTTTCTTGTCATCAACTCTGTAACAGGTAAGTTTTATATATATATATATATATATATATATATATATATATATATATATATATATATATATATATATATATATATATCTCTGAACAAAGCTTTATTTAAAAAAAAAAAAATTCCTGGCCAATTTTTAAATCGAGGTAAAAATATTTCAGCAGTGGGGAAAAAAATTTGCAGAAATTTTTGTCCATGATATATTGTAGTCAGACATATATATGCAGGAATTTCATTGAGTTTTTATTATTTTAGAAGCTTAAAGCAGTTATTTTCAGAAAATGTGCAAATGTTTTGCAATGCATGCGATTCATCTGCAATAACGTAACTAACTTTGAGCCTTTTCGCCTCAGCACATGGGGATTTAATTTATATCCCCAGAGTAAGAAATTCATCTGTTGACATTTCCTGTGAATCAGCAAAGAAAGAGGAAAACCTGTTTGCCTTTTCGCTTAAACGCAAGTTGCTTCAGTCCAGATCAGTGCTGTATCTTTCTAAAGGCTTAACGGCGATCATCAATGAATCTGTGGACAAAGGTCGCATCACTGTCCATGATGAGTTGGATAACCATACAGTCCATCTAAGAATCTCAAACCTTCAAGGATGGGATACAGATGTGTATTACTGTAAATTCCACTATGGTAATCTTCCATTTGATAAAAATATTCCTGGCAAAATGGAGGTCTTTATCTATGTTGAAGACTTGTGTAAGTACTACATAATGCTTTACTCATGTGATTTTGGTTTATATACTGTCTACCACATATTCAACAGACCATCAAATAATATGTGTAATCTATTTAATTATCAGTATGTTAGCTAGCATCACCAAGCCCTGATAAACGCATTTAAGTACTGGGCCATTCTGTCAACCACGCGACCCTGGCTCAATTTCTTGTTTTTAATCATTTATTTACTGGTAAAATATGAACAGAAATTATAAAAAAAAGGCACCTATATTTATTAAGTAGAACATTATTTGGCATATAATGCAACAAGGGTGAGGTCAACTGATTTTAGTAATACCTGCTAATCTCCATGTAAAATAGAATAAATATGCTGCCACCTTTCGAAGGTTTTGTTTTTACCTAGGTTTGCTATAAAATTGTAGCTACAAAATGATGGATTACTCGGTCAATTTTGATCCATGACATTTATTATTTTGGTATTCATTATTTGTTTATTTTTCCTCAAAGGTATTGACAAAATAAAAAAAATCATCCAGGGGAGTTTCTGAAATTTGGTTGATTAGACATAGAATAACCCTATAGTAATTGCTGCTATTTTCAGCAAGTATAGTTTGTGGGAATGCATGCTTCAGAATTTTTCAAGATTCACACTTGGGTCCTGTTAAACTGGATGGAAACATTCTGTAACCGTTAATTTATTAAATATACAAGCCTTATACACTGGATTCACACTGCAAATCCCTTTGGGTAATACCTCAGTGTGGTATGAGAAAAAAGATGTCTGAGTGAAAGCAGGTAGAGAATCTGAAGCTGTAAAAATGAGAAATTTCTCATAAAAGTTGTGATTTAAACAGACCACTGAAGGATTTATCTATCCTACACCGGTCAACGCATATTATCTAGAAACAAATATTGTTCTTATTTAATGGCTGCAGAACCTTGATCAATTTAACATGAAAATGCAAAGAAGTTCCAATTAAAGATGACTAAGAAGACTGTTTTTGGTCAACCTTTTTTGTGCATAGTTCTATCTGCATTTGCTCTATTTTACTTTATTCATTTGGCAGATGCTTTTATTCAAAGCGATTTACAAAAGAGGAAAACACAAGCAGTGGTATGAAAAGTGCCATATTAAAAAGTTTCACTAGCATTAGCTGTATTTAAAACAGATTAAAGTGCAAATATTTTTTTTGTTTGAAAAGATGTTTTAAGTTGTTTTTGAAGACAGAGAGCCGAGTCAGATTCGTGGATGGAGTTGAGAAGGTCATTCCACCAATGTGGTAAGATGAAGCTGAAAGTCCGGGAAAGTGTTTTGGTGCCTCTTTATGTTGACAAGGCAACATTCCTTAGCTGACCGCAGGCTTCTAGTGGGCATGTAGCTCAACAGAAATTATTTTTGATATGCTGGAGCAGACCCAGTGACGACTTTATGCTAGCATCAGAGCCTTGATTTGATACATGCATCAACTGGCAGCCAGTGGAGAGAGAGAAGAAGTGGTGTAACATCCACTCTCTGGTTCATTAAAGACCAGTTGTGCTGCTGCATTCTGGATCATTTGCAGGGGTCTAATTGCACATGCAGGGAGGTCTGCAATGAGAACGTTACAGCAGTCCAGTCTAGTAATGACAAGAGACAGATATGTTCAGATAGGAAGGGTCTTCCAGATATTGTAGAGTGTAAATCTACATGATCTTGCGGTCTTTGAGATGTGGTCTGCGAAATTTGGTTGTTATCGATGGTTACCCCTAGATTTCTGACCATTTTGGAAGTCATTACTGTAGTTGCACTCAGCTGCACAGTGATGTTGTGTTCAATAGCAGGGTTTGCTAGAAAGACAAGGAGTTCGGTCTTGGCTGGTATGAGTTGCAGGTGGTGTCGCTTCATCCAGGACGAGATGTCTGCCAAACAGGCAGAGATTCGAGCAGTCACTGTGGTATCGTTGGGCTGGAAAGACAAGTAGAGTTGCGTGTCATCACCGTAGCAGTGGTAAGAGAATCCATGTGCCTGAACAATGGGTCCCAGTGATGTTATGTATATTGAGAATGAAAGTGGCCCAAGCACTTATCCCTGAGGTACCCCAGTAAGTAGCTGATACTTCATATCAGTTGTGTTTTATTTACTTTTTTTATATCCATTGTCTGGCTATATCTGTATAAGGCTGGAGAAATGATATTACTTGTCTACATTGCACTGTTATGCTTCAGACTGGCAAGATTTTCTAAGTACATCTGGCATGCACACTTACTAACGGCAAAACATTATGATGGGCAATTACTTAATTTAGCAAATCAACTGTGCACACATCTTTTTAAAAATGTATTCGAGATCACAGTTAGTTGTCACATGAGCGAGTTGTTCCAAGGGCTATATTTCAGTAGGTTTTGAGTCAAAAGACCAATTACACAAATGTACATCTTCCCAAGCAGTGATTTTGTATGTTGATTTCAAACACCTAATTCAAAACCCTCCACAATTAGAATAAATCTTGACCTAATTTTGTGTAGAATAATTCTATCCTTAAGTAATATTCCAAAATATTTTATTTTTGCTATACTTATCGGGTAAACAAGTGAACATAAAGCCACACTGGCATACATTCAGGCAAGTGTTGATAATAATTAAGTAATTTTAATGTTAATAAGTGTTTTTAATGTTATTGTTGGCCAAATATTGGTTTGCAGTTTAAAGGCAGGTTCCACTGTGACAGCTTACCCTATATAATGTTACTCCTGAAGGGAAACATATTCCCCTACTGTATCTATTTTCCTGTGCAATAACAGTGGAAATCTTCAATAGCTTTTTCGGTAGTTAAGACTTTAAGGGATACTCTCTGGCCAAAAGTATGTGGATGCCCTCTTCCAGTTATCAGGTCTGGGCGTTCCAATAATTCCAGTAAAAAAATTAATTGGAACGTGACACCATACAGTGCCATTCTAGAGAATTATTTGCTTCCAAATTTGTTGGAATAGTTTGGCGAGGGCCTTTTCTGTTCCAGCATGACATTGCCCCATTTGCACAAAGTGTGGTTCATAAAGAAATAGTTCTTTTGTGGAAGAGCTTGATTGGCCTGCACAGGGCCCAGTCCTGAACTACTATTAAAAACTTTTGGGATGAATTAGAACAGCCAAGGCTAAAGATATTTGTCCCCACAAAAATGACTGTGAATCATTCTTTAGATGGGGGTGTCCACATACTTTTGGCCATATAGTGCATGTACATATACAGAAATTGACCCTGATATTCACTGGAGTAAAAAGTGTGACAACTAGACTTAGTCTCCACTTCTTACTTGATAATATTATTGACTTTTACAGCTCGTGAGCCTTGTAGTGGTTCAGGGTACCTATTACTGCTGTATGTGATCTCAGGAGCTGCATGTCTGCTGGCTGTTCTGGTGGTCACCCTCGTCACAGCTTATTGTGTAAGTATCTCTTTCTGTTTCACGATTGCTTTAAAATACAGTGCTTTTCATTTCTGTTCAAATCAGGTATAGCTGGTGGCAATAGTTATTTTGTTGAATAACAAACGTGTTCACACACTAGAGCCGCTAAGATAAGAATGCAAGAAGGGATGTTGATGCAGTAAGAAAGTTTCAGATAAACTTAATTTCACAGTGTAATTATTTATTTGTAATATTGTTTGCACAAAATAGATATAAAAAAAATTAAAACAGTTCAGAACATATTTGAAATTATTCATATTTAAGCAATATCACTCACAACGGTGCTGTTGTTCTATATATCGGCACACTGTGATCCGGCTGTAGGAATGAGACCACAGGTAATCACAGCTGTGCTGATATATAGACCAACAGCACAGGTGTGTGTTAATGCTTTTATTCAACAGTGCAACAAACAAGTAAATAATATTAAATAACATTTCAGGCAAAAACTGGATATCCTGTTTTTTAACTAGTGGTGTTTTGTTCCTAAACTAATCAGTGTTATTTAACAAATCAGTTGAGTCAATGACTGAAAGACTCATAACATTAAAGACACTTATTGGTCATTACCTACAGGTGAAAATATGCAATCTCCAGAAAATGAGCCATGAATTTAAATCCCCACCACTATTTTGAAAGCCATGTAATACAAGAAGCAGAGTGATACAAATAGTGAAGGGCTGTTAGACTGTAGATCAGCACTCAATCATTTGACCTCTATGCAAATATGTTTTTTAACTGGCTTTGCTTCAGGACCCAGATTTTGCATTGTGGTGACCCAACAAAACAATACAATTTTTTTTTTTATCTTATTAATATAACTGCAAAAGCCCTACAGTTTGAAAAAATTATTAACATGATATAGGCCGAAAATGTTTGACAATTTTGTGAATCCACAGTAAAAATTAAAATATACTCGAGGCACCATTTGGGATTCCTCAGCAGCCACACAGGCAGAACCCTCTGGAGATTGAAGAGGATCTCCAGAGTTTCACCAGTGTGGCAACTGAGAAACCCTGTACCTTTTTTATTATTTAAAGTGGCATGAAGAACAGCGCAAATGTGATTTACCAGCTTTACACAGAACAAACACTGGGCTAAATATTGTATTATTATTATTATTAGGGGCCAAGCACCGAAGGTGCGGAGGCACCTATTGTGTCTGTTCCGGTTCTTATTCTTCTTCTTCTTCTTCTTCTTCTTCTTCTTCCGACTGGGCGTCTATGGCAGCCCATAGAAGCGTATGCGGGAAAGTTGTAACGGTTTGACATTCTGATAGAGGACAGTCCCAACATCAAATTGACCAATTTTGGTGTCTCTAACTCATTCCCTCTAGCGCCACCACCTGTCCAAAGTTTCAAAAATATTATGCTAATAACTTTTGAACCGTAAGGCCTATCAACAAAATTCTTTTTTCCTCTGATTCCTGAGCTCATGACGATTCGATTGCACCCTATGACGTCATTTTCCGTCATAAAAAATTTTCCGCCATTTTGAATTGTCCAAAAAACCTACTTTTGCGAACTCGTCCTAGACGGTTTGTCCGATTTTCACCAAAATCAAATTTTACGTAGAGCTTGCAAAAACAAACGTAAGTCTGTATCTCCGCAACGCTTAATTGTATTCAGACCAAACTTGGTACATGTCATCACAAGCATGACCTGAGGCTACATGCTGCGTTTCGGCGCAGCGCCACCTACTGGTCCGGAGATACAGAAAATAGCTATTTTTGTTTATAACTTCTGAACGGTTTGTCCAAAAATTATAAAAGTGGTCTTGTTACATTCAGGGCATCATGCCGAGTCGACTGATATCCAATTTTCTCAGATCGGCCATTTTGGCTGTCGGCCAATTTGAATTAAGTGCTAAAATGCTGTGTTTTTTGAACGCATGAATGAATTGTTACAAAACTCGGTATGGGTCATCAGTAGGATGCCCTGAAGGAGCCAGAGAAGTTTCGAAACAGCGCCACCTAGTGGTAAAATTACATTTTTAAATGCTTATAACTCTGGCTGGGGTTGACTTATTTTCACGGGAGTCATATTATTAGATTCCTGAATCCTTGCCGAGTCCAACGATACCAGACTTGCCAGGTTTCGGCATATGGTTTGTGCAGCGTTGTAATTTAGCGCTTAAAAAACATTTGCGAATATCTTCGAAACCGCTTGTCCGATCGAGACGAAACCACCATCAGATGTTTGGAAACAGGTCGCTGGCAACATGCCAATGCCCAAATCTCAAAATATTGATAGTAAGGGGTAGTAAAATCCAATCAAAATCACGTGTCAGTTATTTTTGACCTGTTTTTTCACATAAATGTCTATAACTCCGAAGCAAATTGAGATATTTTCACCAAAATTGACATACACATGTATGAGCTCACTCAGAGGACACATATGGAAATTGTGGTATTGTGCCACTTGGTGGCGCTATAAAAGAACAAAACATGAAATTACCATTGACTTAAATACAGTATTGTGATAAAAATGCTATACTTAACGAATGCATTGGTGTAACATTTTTTGAAACTCAGAATGTGCCATCAGCAGCATGTCCTGAAGGTACTCAAAATATTTTGAGACAGCGCCACCTTTTGGTCAAAAGTTATAACTAAATGTCCCAAAATGCTAATAACATTTGTATAAATTTACCTATTGTAATCACACTGTTCTCAATTGATTCTTTGGGTTTTGCCAAAAACATAGATAACATTTTTCCCATAATCAGCCAAACTTCCTGTCCGCCATCTTGATTTTCATTCAATGCCTACTTTTTCAAACTCCTCCTAGACTGTTAGGGTTATGGTTTTCACCAAAATCAAATCGTATCATCTCCAGAACATGCCAACTACAATTTATGGATTTTGTGACGATAGACAAAACTGTTTTTGTAAACTGCCAGATCAAAGATTACGCATGCTGCCAAAATTACCATTCAGGCTTTATCTCTGCATTGCCTTGATATATTGACACCAAACTTTATATGTCTCATTGTCACCTCACTCTGACCACACCACATACATTTCATAACTGCACCACCTATTTGTCAAAAGTGATAATTAAATCATATTTTTAGTTAATGTATGATTTTTCATCCATTTGCCTAAATTCATCTTTACATGTCTTTAATTGCTACTTGCTGCAGTTGGTCTGACCATTCCAGCCATGTTGGCATGTCTTGTCATCTTCTTTGCGCTTGGCCCCGGTAATGGCTGCTTTGCAGCTATATTTATTATTATTATTATTAGCCATTTTACAAAGTGACATGAATTTGCGCAAACATACCATGGAGTTTGAATGAACACAGTGCATCTGATACAAACAACACTCCCTTCTTAAAGTTGATAAACCTATTTCTTTAGCAAAGATTAAATGTGCAGGAATATATGGTTAGTTGTATTTTATGTCCTTCACCCATTCTGAACTGATCTGCAACCCACCAAACTGAACTACTGTTTTATGTTGTCTTTGAGACCATATATGGTACATATAGCTGCATATTCACTGTTTCAGTTAACCCCTCCCTTCTACCAACTTCCTTTTACATAGTGTAAATTGCCTAAGAGTAGAAAACCACAACCCACCGTTCAAGTTTATGAAGAGATGGCTGGGGTGTGGCCAGCCAAAGGAAAAGCCACCAGCCGTCACGTAGATATCTCAAAACTGGAGGATGGAAAATTGCTCAGTGTCGGCCTTACTCGGCAAGGAAAACCTCTACGTGAAGTCTGATTCTATGAAATGTAGTGAATAAGGTTGTCACACTGAACTCACTCTTCTTTGGCTTTTCTCATGGTGTGACCCCTGCTAACCCACTGGGCATTACTAAATCATTGCTGGCAGTTTTAACAGTTGAATGTTAGAAGAAAATTTAGTTTTTTCATCTCTCGAGTTTTATACCTCCATAATAGTTACTAAGACATAATTGCTGACACATTCTGTTTTTGTTGTGTCTGTAGCACATCACAGTAACTTCTAGGTAGTAAAAAATTTTGACAAGACATGGATACAAAATAAATAATTTATTTAGGTGATTATGAGAAAATTAACTGTCATCTGTACTCACCCTCATGTTTAAGCCAAGCCATATGACTTTATTTCTTCTGTGGATCACTAAAGTAGATGCTAGGCTAAATATTAGCTACAGTAACCATTCACGTTCATAGCATCTTTCAACACATTGAAAAAAATGGTAACTAAGCCTAATATTTTGCAAAACATTTCCGGTGTTCTATGGAATAAAGAAAATCATACAGTAAACTGTACCCTTTAATTTCCCTTGTCTGTCTTCCTCTGTGTGATTTTACAAAATACACTGCTGCAAGATCTGTTTATTGAAAAGTTTGTAATTTATGGAAACTGACAAGGGGAAAAGACTGTTCATATCATTAAAATATTTTCTTCTATTGAGACTTTATGTATCACACTGAAGCATGCAAATTAAGTCCAGAAGATTCAGTGTTTTTACACATTTACACAGCTTTCCTGTCTTGTATTTCACTTGATTATGGATAAAAAAAAGTCTCATTAACTTTATCACAGTGTGTGTATAAAAAGTGTATTTTTTGGGTGTTTGAGTTCACCAGATATGAATGATGTTTTCATTTACATCACATCAAATAAATATTCTTAACAGTTTGTTTGTGTCTTTGTTAAATAGCATTTCATATTTAAAGCACATAACCAGGGTTTATAATCTTGTTTTAAATCTCAGGATTTTGGGATTTCCTTTAGTGAAAAATGTACACAATAATTAAATAGAAGTATAAATATAGCAGCTATGTTTCTTAATTATTTATTTTTATTATTAAATATTCCCCCTCTTTCTTTTGGTTCTCTCAGCAGACAGGAGACAGCTATGACTAGAAACATTAGGTTTTAGCTCATCGAGATCTGAGGAGAGCCCTGTACATTGCAAAGCCAAGTACAGCACAAATTGTGGCTCCAGCGCTCACTCTGAGCCAAAATGTAGAGCTCTTCAGGTCAGCATGGGTAATACGCCTGGAGAGAAATGCAAAATAGATTAAAAAAAATATATATATATATATATATATATATATATATATATATATATATATATATATATATATATATATATATATATATATATATATATATATATAATATTTTACACACACCATAAAAACCACCTGACTAATATCGTGTAGGTCCCCCTCTTGCCACCAAAATGCGCCAACCCGTATCTCAGGTTCCGAGATGCTATTCTTCTCAACACAATTGTACAGAGTGGTTATCTGAGTTACCATAGACTTTGTCTGTTCAAACCAGTCAGTCCATTCTCGTTTGACCTCTCTCGTCAAACAAGGCATTTCCAACCAGAGAACTGCAGCTCACTGGATGTTTTTTGTTTTTGAAACCATTTGGAGTAAATTCTAGAGAATGTTGTGCATGAAAATCCCAGGAGAGCAGCAGTGACAGAAATACCAGCTCATCTGGCACCAACAATCATGCCATGGTCCAAATCACTGTGATCACGTTTTTCCCCATTCTGATGGTTGATGTGAACATTAACTGAAGCGCCTGACTCCTATTTGCAAGATTATATGCACTGCAATGCTGCCACACGATTGACTGATTAGATAATCACTTGGATAATTGTTGGTGCCAGATAGGCTGGTTTGAGTATTTCTGTACTGCTGATTTCCTGGGATTTTAACACACAACAGTCTCTAGAAGTTACTCTGAATGGTGACAAAAACAAAAAACATCCAGTGAGTGGCAGTTCTGTGGACAAATATGCCTTGTTGATGAGAGAGGTCAACAGAGAACAGCCAGACTGTTTAGAACTAGTGATGGGTCGTTCGCGAACGAGTCTGCTCTAAGAGCCTGCTCCTGCAGGTGAACGTTGGGAGCCAGCTCCATATCATAAGGAAGATGATCTATAAATAAAAATATTTTTAAAAAAAAATGTTTAAATGAATAATCAAAAGATTTAAATGAATGGAATTAAATAATTCAAAGAACAAAAAAAAAATACAAATAATATAGGCCTAAATGCTCAAGCGCGTGCACATTCATTGTGACTGTCTTCTCAGAATAACAGCATCACATGTTGTTCCTGTCAATCAGACACGCAGTCAACCAATGAACCAAAGATGTGTGCGGAAGGGCAGAGCCAACTTGCGTTGTTCAGATTGCATTTTGTTTTGAATTGTTACATTTATATGCACTTTGTTTATATACATTAAAAAGTTATACTTTAAATGCACATGTGAAATAGCATCCTTTTTTTTACATTTATTTCAATTTGTAGGATGCTGCAGTTTTGCAAATTGTTCCCCAGGAGAGCACCAGAATGTCCACCAGCTGCTCTTACTGGTTTTAATGTTGTGGCTGATCGGTCTATATAAACATAAGTAGACAAAGAGAATGTTTAAGGTATAGAAACAGTGGTATATACTAACACTAACTGTTTCACCAAAACATTACAAAACTCAAAAATCTATTAACCAGAAAATAGAAAAAGCAGCAAGTGTGAGGATATGTCAATAACAGATGGAGAGCAAAAATAAATTTAAAAGAGGAAAGAAGTTTGGTATCCAGATCACAGTCACAACTTAAAACGTGTGAGAAAGAATAAGAAACTACAAGGTAAAAATCAGAAGACGATAAAAACAGATGTTGAAGATTAACATCAAATTAATTCTAGAGGTATGTAGGATGTCCAAGAAAAGTGCTTAAATCACATAATGGCAGTTCAAATACAGTCTGAATTTAAAGTACCCTACATTTTTAATGAAAGGCCTATAATAATCTACAGTCCAATACTGAATGGAGTTTGCAGTCCGCAGATCATTATAACTGCAGCAGCTCTAAGCATTCCCATTTACATAAAGTATTTATGTATTATATTGTAGTCTTAGCACAAATGTTTTTTTATTATTATTATTATATTAGATACAACAAGTATGGCAATATCTGAAAAGTGTGTGCACGTGTCGGATGTGTCAACATTGTAATTCTTATCATCTTGGCAGTACGTGACAAACATAATGCACATATATATATATATATCCACTGCACAACAGTGTCCATCTACTTTTCAGACACTTTCCTTTTAATTTTCTCTATAGGAACTTCATAAAAGAATTTTAAAATTAAAACAACCAGCACAGTGGTGAATCACAACACTACAAGCTTTGATTTTAAGCAAAATAGTACTTGAAAGACAAGGATACTAGACCATACTTCTCGTCTTTAATGAGGGAATGAACTATAATAGATTGAAGCATTGGGAATAAACTAATCTAATTAAAAGCAATGGAAATCTAGAAAATATTGATTTTGAGTTGTTGATTATAAGTATAGAAAGAATATATTTTAAGTTTATAGCAAAATATCCAGATATACGCAAAAAGTAGTTCAAGAATGAAGGGACACTGGGCGATCGCTGCTGAGCTTTTTTTGCCTGTAGTGCTTTACCAGAATTTGTACTATTAAACATGATTTTTAACAAATACAATTTTAATATATAGACTTATAGCTCAACAGGAGCATATAGCATAGATTAACAACCTCAGAGCTCATGGTAGGTCTGTCTTTAAAGATTTATGTTATCTTTAAAAATACATTTGTGGGACCTCATACATGAAGGGATGCAAGCTACCACTGAGCTACACCCCAGTTGCATTCAGTCACTAATACACACAGTCTGCCAAAAAAAGCTGAAATGAAAGAAAAGGTAATCAGGATAAACAACATGCTGTAAATTAATAAATCAAGAGAATGAAAAAAGATAAACGAACAAGAAAGAGATAACTTCTTATAAAGAGATAAGAAGAGAGGAGCTGTGAGAAAATAAGACAAAGACATCAAAAAGGAGTGATCCTCAGAACCTGCAGAAGATGATGGTATAGACTTTGATCCGAACCGTCTGCACAAGCTCAGAGTTGAGGAAGTTCTGAAAGAGGCAGAAGGTGCACCTGTTACAGGTATACATGCAGCGAAGATGTGCATGGCTGCCAGCACATATATACAAAGAAAATAGGCAGAAATTAGCTATAAATAATAAACAGGTTATAAAATAGCGCACTTCAGAGTTGACAGGAAGCGAAAAAGTCCTAAGTGGAAGAATCAAAATTACTTTAAATTTGAATGTTCTCTCAAAGCCATTTAAACCATTAAAGGTGCAACATGACATCTGGTAATGACACAATGAGAACCAATGAGGTTTGATATTATCGATGTAGCCGCCATATTTAAACACACTATTAATGATAATACAAAGACATTGCTTCAGAAGACTTGGATTATAGTCCATATACTGTATGTGCAGATAGCCGATCACTTTTACTGTGGTTTTATGGAGCTTGACAGACCAGTCATAATTCACTTATCATTAAGGAAAATAAACCCTGTGAAGACTTTAAAAATGAATCTTTTTGGTGTTAGCTAAAGAAATTCATACTGGTTTGAAGAGACATTAAGGTGATTTAATGATAGAATTTAAATTTTTGAGAACACTATTCTTTTAATGAGAGAATGCATGGTTTGTGGTTTCTGTCCAATTACGTGCAAAGTGAAGTGTCTCTCTTGTGTCTCACAGAATGAGGGCGAAACAGTAAAAACATGATTTATATCACATGTTTTAGATTACACAAACTGGACTGCTGTAGATATTGTAATTGCTGTGTGACACTGAGTTTTTTTTTGGAAATGTTGCTCCCATGGCAGTGTTATATTGAGTAAACCACCTGACACCAGGGGTGCAAGTAACGAATTACAAATACTCACATTACTGTAATTAACTACATTTCCCCAAGAATTATACTTTAAGTAGTTTAAATATGGTATTCTTTTATTTGAGTACATTTTAAGTGCTGTAACTGTACTTTTAATGCGCTATTTTCCCACCATCTGTGTTCGCTACTTTCCTGTCCTGATTTCATTTTTATCTATCAACATGATTGGCTAGGGAGAGTCTTGTGACTCCCGTCAAATCAAATCACATGTAAAAAAAAACTTGGATGGCAGCTGCAGATCGGGCTCCAACTGTTATGGATGTGGAGGTTGCTTCAAGCACAGTTCAACACCTGAACATCACAGCTCCACCTGAAAGGGATTTTCAAAATGAAAGGCCAATTGCCTGACTGTAATGGTGACAAAAACAAAAAAGCCAGATAACAGCATTAATCCTGCCTCTAATTTGAAGCAACATATCAAGGTAAATTTCATATTCTGTGTGCCTAGAATGTAGCTATCTATCACCGAGATTATTGGGTTTGATGTCAGAGATTAAGGCAATGTTATCAATAGGGCTGGGTGATAAAACAATATTGATGTTTATCTGAGGAAAAAATAGAGATGTCCGTGATATCGATGATACATTTTGAGTAATTTTCTATACTTAGCTTATATTCAACATCTAGAACAGGGGTGTTCATTACATCAATTGTGATGGCAAGACAAGGATGGTTGATCTAGATAAAATATAAAAGATTGACTTTATTTCCCGACATCTGTCGCTGTGTGCTGATTGATTGACAGGTGCTAATGTTTGAGCGCTATTGTGGGTTCGTGCAAAAACGATCAAATACACTTTTCAAGTCTTGAAGCATTAACGTAAACGTAGTCAGTTAGCTCGAAAGTGAATGTATGTTGTTGGACATATCAAATGTTGGACATGAAGTGTAAATGTAACTGTATTGAACACTGTCTAGAAGACAATGGCATATAAATGCTATTAATCAAACAATTACAAGGAAATGAGAAAACTACTCACAACTTTTGGCTGAATAACTTGAGAAGCTATAAAAGTATTGTGTAATAATTCATTTAATAATAATATTTTTAATTATATTGTTAGATTTTTTTTTCCATTAATACCGACCCCGGATGTAGAGTGTTTTCATTTGTATAGTAAATTACCAGGAAAGTAGAGATGATCAAATATACATACATACATACACACACACACACACACACACTTAGCCTTTATCATGTTTTTTCTAATTCCTGATAGAAAAGTGTCAATCTTTGTAGAGCAATACTTCAGGTAGAACATTCCACCAGTCAAAAACTTGAGAAAATTGTGCATCATGCATTAGAATGAGAACACAAATTTTGCTGGGCTTAAAAGATACAAGAACTAAATCAATGTGGAACATTGTATCTCAAAAGGAGGACAATGTGCCCCCCCATGTGCTACTTAAAGAAATAGTTCAAATAATCAAAAATGAATATTCTCTCATTTACTCACCATCATGCCATCCCAGATGTCTATGACTTTTTCTGAAATGAAGATTTGAGGAATATTTTAGCTCCCTAGGTCCATACAATGCAATTGAAGCATAAAGGCAGCATAAAAGAAGTGATATAATAGGTGTGGGTGAGGAACAGATCAATATTTAAGGCCATTTTTTGCTAGAAATTCTTCACCCTGCCCAGTAGATGGCGATATGCATGAAGAATGTGAATCACCAAAAACAAAATAAGAAGAAAGTCAAAGTGGAGATTGACTGAGCAGGGAGGAGAATTTCTAGTAAAAATGGACTTAAATATTGATCTAAAGAGATGTGATAGGTTGGGTGAGAAACAGAAGACATGGATTTAACCACTGGAGTCACATGGATTAGGCTACTTTTATGCTGATTTATGTGATTTTTGGATCTTCAAAATTTTGGCACCCATTCACTTGCATTGTATGGACTAAAAGGGCTGAAATATTCTTCTAAAAATCTTAATTTTTGTTCTGCTGATGAAAGAAAGTCATACACATCCTGGATGGCATAAGGGTGACTAAATGAGAGAATTAAAATTTTTGTGTGAATTATTCCTTTAAAGCCTCTATTGTGCCAAGTGACCCTGCTTTTTTAGCGGGGTTTGTTTTTGCATTCTTGCATTGATTTGAACATGTTTTTATGTGCTACAATAAATCTCTCAGTCGGCATTAAGGGAAATTTAGACTGCACATAAACTATTTTAGCATTTTCTCAACAACATCATGTTGTTCCAAACACGTGACACTCTTTCTTCTGTAGAACACAATGGAGATGTTAAGCAGAATGTTAGCCTCACTCACCATTAACTTAGATCACATCTTTTTTCATTCTATGAAAGTGAATGGTGACCAAGGCTAATATTCTGCCTAACATCTTTTCTCATGGAGGAAAATCAAATGGATTTGCATCCCAGATGTGTATAAATTACTTTCTTCTGCAGAACACAAACAAATATTTTTAGATGAATATCTCAGCTCTGTAGGTCTATATGATGCAAGTTAATGGTGACCAAAACTTTGATATTTCAAAAAGCACAAAGTCAGCATAAAAGTAATCCATAAAACTGCAGTGATTTAATCCATGTTTTATGAAGCAAACTAATCAATTTTGGGTAAGAACAGACCATAATATAACTCCTTTTTCACTATAAATCTGGCCATTGCAGTCTCTAGGCACAATCACGATTTCAAGATCAATTACACTTCCTAGTGCAGTCTAGCGCTCAGTGCAAAGCACCAGCATGTGTAATCGAGCTTGAAATCATGATCGCCAAGAAGACTGCTGATGTGAACACTTACAGTGAAGGAGGAGTTATTTTTTGGTCTGTTTTCACCCAAAACTGATTAGATTGCTTCAGAAGACATGGATAAATATCACAGGAGACATAAGGATTACATTTATGCTGTCTTTATGTGCTTTTTGGAGCTTCAAAATTCTTGTCACCATTCACTTGCATTGTATAGACCAACAGTGCTGAATTTTGTTTTGTAAAAATCTTTATTCGTGTTCTGCAGAAGAAAGACATTACTACATCTGGGATGGCATGAGGGTAAATGATTAAAGAATTTTCATTTTTTAGGTGAACTATTCCATGAAGTGTAAAATTTCAGCTGTCCTTGTGTGGATATTGCAGATAATGAAAGCACACTTACAGGTATATGGCCATTGTGGTGAGTTTGATGAAAATGTCTTTGCTGGGAGCTGCAGTTGTGTTACAGGTAAAGGACTGAGGTGGAGGAATCTTGTGCTTGTGGCAGAATTCCAATGGTGTCATACGGTTTTGCCGTTTTGTTTCTGGTAGGTCTGATTTAGCAGCAATCAACATACATGGAATCTTACTGTCCATAATGTATTGCTGGTACATAAATTAAAACACAAATGTAAACCAGATATTTCACAATCGTACTAGTATTTTTATTCAATATTATGAACACTTTTTAATCAATACATTTCCATTACCTTTTTTAGGCATTTGTGCTAAGTGGATAAGGATTTTTAAAAATCATTTTGATTCAGAACAATTTGCTAATGATTTGTTCAGAAAGATTTGAAAAAATATATTGTAAAAAAAAAAAAAAAAAAACGTACTCGAGCGATTCACTAACATATGAAACATCACTATGGCTTATGAACAAGATTTACTTTAAAATATTTCTTCCACTAGATATAGCTCTTATGTAGAGCAAAACATAACGACAAAAATTCATATTCATTATAGAACTCTCCATGATTTTCCAGACCTGAAAAACAAAATGTAAAACTCTATGGATATTTGCAGGTTTTCTACGACCATGGGAGTCCTGATTACAATAAATGCATAATACAGTGTGTCAAATTAAACTAGTTATAAGTTTAAGAAAGAATAAACAATGTATTTTACCTGACTACTATTGTTATGTTAAATGGCTTTTACCACGCTACAAAGTTAGAGTAGTCTGGTCTTATTTGTCCATTTATACTAGACTTTTTAAGTATTAGTTTTGCTCCTGTAGAACTGAAAAATGTGTGACATCAAAGTGTGAATTAATAACCTTCGTAAAGTGTTAGTTTAGCATACCTTAAAGATTTGTGCACAGTACTCAAAAGAGCATGGGTTGCTGACATCATAGATCAGACACACAATGTCACATGTAAGATCTGTCTCAGACATAAAGTCAAACTCTGGCAAGACTTCATGGAGCTGATGACTAGAAATAATTTACTATATATGGTATGTGAGGATATAGCACATGGCAACAAATATAATGCTATCTTAAGACAAGCTCTATAGAACATTGTGACGAGGAGGGCAGGGCCGGGCCGTGACTACACAAACTGGGCTAATCAGTCGAGGAGAGGGATAAGTGCAGCAGGATGTGGCGGTTCGTGTGAGAGATAGAGCCACATGTAGCTGCCATGTGTGCGTTTATGTTTTTGTGTCTTTAAGTTCCAATTAAAATATTATTTTGATTATTCAGCCGGTTCCCGCCGCCTCCTTTCCCATGTTTGAACCTTGTTACAAATGTATTGTATATTTTTAAGATGCATGCTTATGTTCAAAGACATGTTGGACTCTTCAAAATGGTCTGAGGAACTGGGATTGGTTTCTCAAATTGAGAATGTGCTCAGAATAAGTTCCACAGTCTAATACAAACTCTTATGTCCAAGATCCTGTTAGACAAACAAATAATTTACCAATAAGTACTTCTCCTGTTCATACACATTTGCAGTGCTGATTGCATAATAAAATTTATGTTCCTCGTATTGCCCTCTGGCACCGTGAAGAACAGACAATAAACAAACATCAAAAATTAAAAAAAGCAATCATGTGTCAGAGCTGAATTCAACATTTGTAAAATTTGATGGTAAATTAAGAATTTTGATTGATAGAACTCAAATGAATCAAAACTGTAAAAGAACTAAATGCCCTGGTTTCAAAATCATGTTGCAGGCTGTTCCTTTCACTGTGATGCAATCTAACACTGCACAAGACAACCACCAGTACACGTTTCTTTTATTTCATTTTCCAAAACTGCATGCTCATTTGAAGTGTTCAGAATAGTATGTATTAAGTGACACATTATAAAAGTTGTTTTCTTACTGTAACCATGAGGTTTCTGCCAAGAAAACCCTGCAGGAAGCTACTTTTGCCACTTCCAATTCCAAACACATTACAGCAAAACACATTCCGCTACGTCTGTTTATTCTGAAGATCAATCTTCTTATCGCGGGTCACTAGTGATATGTGCAAATATATTCAGTCAGTACCACAGTGATGGGGTGTCTTAGTGCACTTTAATTTTAAGACAAAACCCCTTTTTACTGTGTTTGGAGGTTATAAAGTCTCTGTTCATGATATGACACTGAGTATTGAAACAAGAAATGACAATTTATGTGCTCTGTATTGAGTTTTGATCTATGCATCTGAATAAACAATGTTCTTTTCATAGATCACTGAGCCTGAGACATATTAGAAGCTACGGTGGTGACCTTATTCAGAGCAGCGCCATCTTTAATTTTGACAGGAATGTCAACGAGGCTGTGAGGGATAGACGTACAGTCTCTTCGATGGATTTTAATGTTGTGCAATGTTTTTGGATCGTTCCGCTGACTAAACACTGAATAAATATCTTTATAAACAATTTCAGTAGACAAAAACCTTTAGAAAACATGAGTTGTGGAAAATAAGATGTGATCCAGGTGAAGAGACTGTATGTCTATCCCTCACAGCTTTGGTTCAATCACATAAAATATCAAATAAAGTGCTACTGTGAATAAGGTCCATTCTGCCACACATTTTTATTTCAAGAAAATATTTAACATAATTAACTAGTTTTTGTAATATAATATTTCTTTATTGCAAGAAAACATAATTGTTACCCAATATCATCATGATATTAGATCATTACTAGAAAATATATATACATTTTTTTTAATAAAATATGCTATAATATAAATATTATATAACATTATATAATACAATATAGAATATATTCAGGGTTCTCACATTTCCAGGACATTTTATGTGCCATGGGTAATTCTCATGAAAAACTGATTTCAACAAGGGCACACAAGAGTTTTTTGAAAGTTAATGATTTAGTTACTTTTCTTTTGGAACATGGAAAAAAAGAAGTCTGAAATCACTGTAAACAGTAAAATCAAGATATATTTTAAAATGTTTACACAATTTTTAAGAAATTTTCTGGAGCATGTCCTCAAATTCTCATTATCGCAATACACAAATCTGTGGCTGATTAGTTTGAACATAATTTAAAAAAGATTTCAAGTTTACATGTCAACCTTTATTAGATGCTCTAAACAAATAATTAGTACTCACAAAAGTTTATTAAAAAAAATAAAAAAATTCTCAGTAATGAGAAAAAAAAAAAAAAAACGACTAATTTCACACCTCGTATTTGTGTTTTTCAGATGAACCCAAACAGTTTTAAAAAAGGTTTGTGTAATGATTGGTATAAGGATAAATTATCATAATTGCCATTTAATAATTGTTAAAGTTTATTGGCTGTGTTAACCTATAAGGTATTACTGTGTTTCGGTATTGATACAAAAGTTGCAGTAATGAGAATTCCATTTAAACTTTAAATTCCATTAGAAAAATGATTAAGAAACTTCAATACACCCTCCAGCACATAACTCATTATTTATGCACATTAGTGGCTTCTAATATAAATATGAGAGCATTTTGTCCATAGGTGTTGAGTGAACGAACTGGAGGGTAAGGCTACAATCCCTCAAATATAAATATACTTATTGCCATCGGGAGTCAAATATATTCAGTCAAGGCTTTAATTGGGCTGCAACGGTCTGGCACCTTTGCTTGTTTGTCAATCTATTCTATTTCTTTTATGCTCCAATACTGTATTTGTTTGGCACATTTCAAACTTTCTGGCTCCATTTCACAAGTATATATGCTTCGCTCTAGTCAGTTCTGCATGCTGGTAGAGGCAGCTATTCAAGAATGGTGTGAGACTGCACATGCTCGCATACAGACGGCGTTCCGCTTCTCTATTGTTCTGTGGTCTGATCTCTTAATTCATAGAAATCGCGAATACATTATGGAATCAACTGCTTACACATTTATGAGATCACTGTGCAGTAGTAATTTTGCTTAGTTTATTTCAAAGCTGTATATCCCTTAAAAAATTTGCATTTACTTTTAAATTGTAAAATATCTGGATAGTTTAGCATGTTCAAAAGGCAAGATATCTTACCTCGGGCAAGAAGATAAACTTGTCCCAGCTGTCAATCTGATTTTTATAAAATGTATAAAATACATCTGATATCATTATTAATTTTTTTTTGTCATTTAATCTAGAATACAAATTCAAAATATAGCTGCAAGCAGCAATTATCTGGCCCAAGCACAGGGATGGCACATGGGGACAAAGATTTTTAGGAGAAATATTCTCCGGTCTGATAAAACAAAAATGTAACTCATAATGACCATCGTTATGTTTGGATGAAAAAGGTTGAGTCTTACCAGCCAAAGAACACCATCCCAACCGTGAAGCATGGGGGAGGCAGCATAAGGTTGTGGGGTGCTTTGCTGCAGGAGGGTCTGGTGCACTTCACAAAATAGATGGCATCATGAGGAAGGAAAATTATGTGGATATATTGACGCAACATCTCAAGACATCAGCCAGGAAGTTAAAGCTTGGTCACGAATCGGTCTTCCAAATGGACAATAATCCCAAGCATACCTCCAAAGTTGTGGCAAAATTGCTTAAGGTCAACAAAGTCAAGGAATTGGGAGTGGTCATCACAAAACCCTGACCTCAATCCGAATTTGTGGGCAGAACTGAAAAAGCATGTGTGAGTACGGAAGCCTACAAACCTGACTCCGTTACACCAGTTCTGTCTGGAGGAATGGGACAAAATTCCAGTAAATTATTGTGAGAAGCATATGGAAAGTGTAAGCACGTTTATCGGTCCAATGGCGGTCTCCAATAATACGGGTGAAGGTCTCTGCGCGTTACTGTCTTTCTTTTACGCAACACAACCAGATTAAATGAAATACATTTTCTCTCATGTATTACCTCTTTATTTCATCTGACTCCATAAATGAAAAAGGTTTTAATGATATCTGAGCATCATTAAAAGTGAGCGAAGGTTTGATTATTCTTTTTAACTCTTTAATTATATTTTACCTGTTCAGATTAGGAAACTATGTCGCTTTGAGGTCCTCGCGTGTTTTCTCTACACTGCGGGTCTCACAATCACAAGCGGTCAGTATTGAATCATCAAACAGAGGTAATTGCTATATACCTGAGATCGGTCACGTTCATGTATACACAATCAAAGATACGTCAGCATAGCCCCCATGGAATTGCATACACTTGAATTTAACTTAACGTTTTCTTCAGTAGAGGTCACGGCCACTATTATAGAAGTTGACCAACATAACTTCTCTTACAATAGCTTTGGATTGGCCATGTCGTGGTTTCCCGTGTACACTTATCTGGAGAAACATCAAATTAAAACAGAGGTAAGACACACCCGAATTTAGATTGGTCAAGCAGCATTTAGCTGTTCTAAAAGGAAACACACTTTCTGTCTTTGCAAACCAAGTACACTTGAACTGATGCCAAATATTAGTCGTCACTAATCTGACGCAGACTTGCGGTAACATACGAATCGCTCAATCTGTTTGGGAAAAACTATTTCAGAGTCAGTCAGAATAAAATCAAATGTTCACAATTTATTGACAGGTAACATAAGTTCATCGCAGTTGCCTGATATAAACTACACACAGTAAACTGTGCGGGATCGTCTGACTACAGAGAACCACGAACGATGTGCCACATCTCCTTAAATACCCAGATAATTCAATAAGCTAACCAAATGGTGGTGTCTGTCCTTCTAATTAGATTTGGGTCCCCTATTGAGGGGGTTCCTGTACATTTACATATAGTTTGTATGGTGGATCTGGGGGAGGGCACACCTTTAAGGGGGCACAGCACATCTCTCATATCTTATAACTTCTTTTTGCTTTTCATTATGGCTGGGAGGATGAGACCAGTTTACCAGGCACACTGAGACACTTTAAATGATACCAAACATGTTATAGTTACTTTTTTGTACACACTTGACATTGTATAGGTTTTTAGTGAGTTCTAAGTGAGGAGGAGAGGGGGGAGTAGGGGGAGATAATCAGATGGTAGAAGTGAGGTGCGAGCCCCTGCTGGCTGTGTCTCGGATGTTGCTGTTACATGTGCAAGAGTTCAAATGTTGATTCTCATGAGAGCCTTTTGTTCTCCCGAGGGGTAGCCCAGACTCGCTGGCACCTTACAAAAGCTACACAAAATGTTTGACTTTTATGTAAACTTCTGACTTCAACTGTGTTTATTGGACTCTATTACCATCATATCAGACTTTAACCTTGGAAAACCTTATATTGTTCGAAAGCTCTCTAGCTTTGAAATATGCCCACTGTTTTGCAACCTTTATGACATCATTACAAAAATGCATTAAAATACTGAAAGAGTGGATTTTAAAACATGCAACATGTGAGAGGTATTATGAGGAATTAAAATTTTTGGGTGAACTATCCCTTTAAGTGCTTGTAATGGTGGCGGCCCCTGTACTAAATTTAAATAAATTTTAAAATTACAAGATTCGGGTGCCAGACAGGTTTAGGCCTGTCAAAATGAATACATTGCCCCAGATAGCTCTAAAAACAAAATAGTGTATCAAAGCATAAGTGTATTTAAATAACAAACAAAACAGTAAACAAAAGGCAAGGAGTCAAAGACTCACAAACAAAATACCAGAAATAATTAAATACATAAATCCCAACAGAACAAATATAACAATAATTCAAGTGTATGTGTAGGGGAGAGAGTTAAGGCAGTAGTAGTGTTTGTGAAAGGTGCACGCTGTATGGGATGATTTTAGTGTCATTATGATTAATGAATGCACACACAATTATGCATGTACTAGATAAATGTTGAGAATGTATTTTACTAACCACAAACAAATGCCATTTGATTTGAATCTGTGGAATGATTGTGCAGATGAATGATTGTGCAGCGATTTGTACAAATACAGACATATTTGCAAATAAACATGTTCTGTTCTACATTAATAAATCAAAAATTGCTCATGCAAAAATGAATCCGTGCATTTGTGGATCAGAAGACACGCATGCATTTATTGACATGTTGTTCGAATCGATCGTGTTCGGTTCATTTGGATTTTGAGACTTCCTTTTCGCAGTTTACAGCATTCCACCCACACATACACACACACACACACACACAACTAACGAACAAGCCAGTGCTATTCATTAACGTGAACACGATTCGTAAATGTGTGTCACTATACAATGAAACAAATGCTTTTCAACCGGTGTCTGTAGAATTAAGAATTACATAAATGTGCAGCAATTTGTACAAATAAAGTCATGTTTGTGAGTATAAATGTTCGTTTGTATTAAAGTGTGACAATTTCCGCGTGCAAAAAGGAATCCGTGCATTTCTGGATCAGGCTACACACGTGCATTTATTGATTCCTTATTCGAGTCGATCCTGTTGTCAACATGTTTATTTGCAAATATGTCTGTATTTGTACAAATCGCTGCACAATCATTCAATCCCGAATTCCACAGATCAAGTGTCATCCCATTGCACTTTCCCCAGTTGAAAGGTGGAAATTCATACTCTCCAAGTTGAAGTTGAAGTCTCCACAGGAGCGAACACTTGGACACACACACACCAGGCGCGAGTGGTACATTGTGCCCATTGTTTCATTGAGTTCCATCGAACCTTCACGTAATGACAAAATATGATGCATTATATTTTGATTATGCAATCTATTTTACATTTTGTAACAGATTATTTTATAACAGCCTATAAAAATTAATAGACGATACACTGGAACAAGACGCAATTTAGCAGCCAAAGAAGTTTGTCAGACATGTTATTATCTATACAGTTATGTACATGTCAATGCCCCTCGAGTACTTGAGTAGACAAAATAGCAAACAATGTCCATCCATTGCAGCTATAGGCCTAAAGCTAAATGCACAAGCACTGATCAGTGTGAATGAATGGGCTCTTTGGATCATTTATTATTTTATTTAGTGGTGAAAACAAACTATTATATAATATATTGCAGAAAAATATATGTTTGTTAGAAATTTTAATAATTACTGGCTTCCACTGATAACAATACTTACACTGTAACCATACAATATAAATATAATTATAATAATTATAAACTGTAATTAATTTGATATAATGATTTTCAATAAAAGAGTGTCCTCTTGTGGTTTGAATGGTGTTTCTGAAATCTGTTTTTAAAAAATGTCTAAATTTTCACTCTTGCACCAATAGAGTTCTGATTTCATCCTCTGGCCACTTTAATAAAATAAAAGTTAAAGTGCATTGCATTTTCATTTCAATAATCTTAAACTTCAATAACTGATTTCACTTCCAGAATAATCTCTATTAGCATAAACATAAGTGAAATTTTGAGCTGTTGGTGGCCCTAGAGGGTTTGAGATAAAGACTCCAAATTTGCTATGGTAGCACTACAGACTGTTCTCTACTTGTGTGCAAAATTGTATAACTTTCATGTGAATGGTTCTATGGGCTGCCATCGGAACCATATACAGAACAAGAATAATAATACTTAGAGCCAATACGTATAACTGATAAGGAAGAATCGATACTGGGGTCAAGCCAATTATCTGCACAATGAGCAGGAAAAGAAGCTCTTTGACATGTTTTTGGTTGAGTCCGATGAACAGTGTATGAGGAGTTAGAAAAAGTAAACTTTTTAGTCCAGTATGTGGCACTGTTCTGAAACTCCTCCGGTAGTATCTGGGCATCTGGGTAGTATCATCCATCATGCGTTCAAGATTTATAATCTTAATAATCTCCTGACCAGTAGGGGGCAGTGAGAAAAAACACTGCAGGTAACTTCAGGGCTTACTGGTGATGACACGTAAAAAGTTTTGTCCCAATCCATGAAAGCATTGCGGAGATACAACCTCAAGTTCAATTTTGCGTGTTCTTCGTCAAATTCGTTGAAGCGCCATTAAAAAAATTGCATGGTTTATCAAAATTCTGTTACGCCAAGTTGTTCATAAAATACAGCATTTTATGACTAAATTAATGGGCCGACATCCAAAATGACCCACATAGGAAAATGTGATATCGTTCGACTCCGTATGTAGCACTTGTAGCACTTGTCTAAAGAGACCATTTTTTAATTTTTGGCAAATGTGTTCAAGAGTAATAAGCCAAAAAATCAGTTTTTGCTATCTCCTGACGAGTAGGGGCAGTGCACCAAAATGCTGCAGAAAACCTCGGGCCTAATGGTGATGACACGTACCAAGTTTCGTCCCAATCTCTCAAAGCGTAACAGAGATAAAGCCAGAAGTTCAATTTTGCATGTTCTTCATCAAATGAGTTGAAGTGCCATTCGAAAACTATGGTTTATCAAAATTCTGTGAACAAACAGTCTAGGAGGAGTTCGGAAAATGTAGGTTTTCAAATCAATTAAAAATGGCAGACAGGAAGTTTGTTTAATCATGACATAATTGGGATCATTGTTCTCGGCATGAACCACGGAATATATCAAGACCAGTCTCATGACAGTAGGCAAAAGGAGTTAATAGCTATTAGCATTTTTAGAAATAGCATTATAATTATGACCACAAGGTGGCGCAAAACTTTTTGAATCCATTCAGAGCATGGTGCCAAAGACACATACCGAGATTCATAACATATACGCTTAGTCATTCATAAATACAGCATTTTATGACCAAATTCAAAATGGCCGACAGGAATTTTTCATATTGTTGGACTTGCTGAATCTAATGAGACCAATTTGATGATTTTATGACAAACTGTTCAGAAATTATAAGCAAAAATTTGCTTTTTTTATATCTTGTGACCACTAGGTGGCACTGTTCCAAAACTGAGCAGACACTCTCGAGTTATGGCGCCTATGACAAATAATACATTTGGTATGAATACGCTAAAGCATTGCAGAGATATACCCTCACGTCCATTTTTGTGCTCTTCGTCCAATTCGTTCCAGTACGAGTTCGAAAAAGTAGGTTTTCCAAGAAAATGTAAAATGCCAGAAAATGTTTTATTGTGTCAAGGAATCAGATGAAAAAAAGATTTTTGTCACTAGGACTCACAATTCGAAAGTTATTAACATAAACGTGAGTGCAAATGTGGGAAGTTGGTGGCGCTAGAGGGTTTGAGGTAGAGAAGCCTAATTTGCAGTGGTAACAGGTCAGACTGTCCTCTATCTGTGTGCCAAATTTCATAAGTTTTCTGCAAGCGAATCTATATGCTGCCATAGACTCAAGAGCAGAAGAATTGGAAGAATAAATATATTAACAAGGTTCAAGCGGTATAAGGCCTTTAAGCACATGCGTAAAAAGTAATGTTTTATTTAGCAAGCATGTAACCACCTAGATATTAGATGGAATAGACAATTTACAGCCAATACAGGCAATTTACTAAGGAAATACATGGTTTTTAAAGCTCATAGCGCCACCTATGGTCCGGTCTCCATAAAAGTGAAGTTCTGAGTATTTGTTTAGGAATTATGGGCTTATTTGTACACTTAACCACACACATTTTCTAAATTACACTGTTATAGCTACCAAAGGGTAAAGTTCAACATTTCTTTTTTGCAAAATTTTAACCTAGAGTGTCCAGAGAATTGTACTGCATTGGAGGTTGAGCGAAAAACCTAGGACTAGTTCATAAAAGTAGGTTTTTTACATAATCGTTAATATTTAATAAACGATTTGATTGACAGCAGTGGTTCTTGAGGCAAAGTTGTTCAGTATGAGGAGATCTAACAAATTATATGTATTATAGCTGCATCCCAATTCAGAGGCTGCATCCTTCAAAGGTCACATTTGAAGGCCGATTGCATCACTGCTGTGTGACAAAGGCTGTCCCAATTTGAAGTCTCCTTCAAATCCAGTGAAATGAAGGATACAACAGATAGATCCTTTGCGGACTTGTCTACACCAGAATTCATTGCGTGCCAGTGACGACAGAATTTCTTTTGAGAGAAATTAACGAATTACACTTTTAAACGCAAGTATTGTGTTTCAACTTACTCAAATATCTAATGGTACAAATGTCCAAAAAAAACTTTAAAGAGGTTCAAATGATTGTATATTGTATATGCTGTTTATTATATACAGAAATGGACCATGGAGAAAGTAATTAGACAGTTTGTGAACACTGTTTTGTTTTCAGACAGTTTAATATAACTTTAAAAAAGTCCAGTACAGACGTTACAGTCACTCGGCAGCAGTTGTTCAAATTATGAATGCTCAGTCTGACCTTCGCGGCCTTCGAAATTCTAAGTCCTTCGAAGTATGCAGCCTTTGAATTGGGACACAGCCATTGTGTGCGTGTGAAACACCACGTGATTACAGAGGCATAAAACTCATTCGAAAAATTCTCACAGACCTCTAGAGCCAGGAGCCGCACGGGATTTATTTGCCGATGGCAGACATGTTATTCATGGCACCTTGGACAAACTCAACATTTTCAACTCAATCAGACTAACAGTTGTGTAGTTAGAGCTGTTTTCATGTTTTTTTTCCCATTATAGCACCACTATGTGGCCAAACTCCGTGTTTTTTTACTGTGACCCCAGATTGAGCTAATACACACTTGTACAAAGTTTTGGAAGTAAAATATCTCATTTAATTCAGGCGTTATAGCCATTTTAGTAAAAATGGCCCATCCTTCTGAAATGTTAAAATTTTTCAACAGAAAATTAAATTTGTTTGTTTGATAATTATTGATAATCAGACACCAGAGTATATTTCTGCACTGGTTTGGTTCTGATCAGGCAAAAGATCCTAGAACTATTTTGCAAAAGTGCTGTGAGTTAAAAATGGATTGATGTGAACAGAAAGGTGAGAGAGGGTAGTTTTGCTCCATCACACACTGCAACAAAATACATTTTTTATTTGTTTTTGTTTTGCCTTGTTTTCCCACTATAAATACCTAAAACTCCTTTAAAACAACGTACATTTTCTTTAGCAGCTTTAGTGCAGAAGAAAAAATAGTTATCTGAGAATGTTGAATATAATATTAACAAAATTATTAAATATATATTATTATTAAATATAATAAAATATCTATCCATCCATCCATCCATCCATCTAAAAATCCTTTAAAAAAGATGCATTCACCTGAGAAGCAGCATATTAGATGTTTACACTTGATTTTATAGAATAGATATTGAATACAAGTATATTTTGTTTTTACTGCACTTGCAGAAGTATGAAAAGAAAAAATAGACTTGTATACAAAATACACTTATATTTAAGATACATTATCTTAAAGCAATTCAAAATATCTTATCTGTTGCTTCTGAAGTAAATGTATCTTGTTTTAAGGATTTTTAGACAATTTTAAATGGAAAACAACACAAAAACACTTGATAACAATAAAAGTATGATAAATAAAAAAGTATTGTTTACCTCTGGACAAGCAGTTCGCTACAAGTAATAATTATTAAACCCCAAAAAGCTTGTTTAATTATATAAACAAACAGTCTTTATGTGCTTCAGAGATCTCTGTCATCTACTACACAAAGACAGAGCGCATGTGATGATCATGATCCAGTGTTTTCAGTGTTTGAGTGTCCAGCTACACACATTCAATTTGAAGGATGCAGCACATGCAGATTATATATTTATTTAATTAAATCACAGCCTTTTGCAGTATAATAATCGCACCAAGACAGATTGCAATTTTAATTTGATAAATTGTGCATTCAAATATTCATATTATTCCCAAATAATTAGCCATTTTCCCTACCCGGTGTCATGTGACTCGTTCCCAGGTGTGAATGGGGAGCAGGTGTGTAAAATTTGGTGTCATCGCTCTCAAACTCCCTCAAACTGGTCACTGGAAGTTCAACATGGCACCTCATGGCAAAGAACTCTGAGGATCTGAAAAAAGAATTGTTGCTCTACATAAAGATGGCTTAGGCTACAAGAAGATTGCCAAGACCCTGACACTGAACTGCAGTATTGGTGGCCAAGATTATACAGCGGTTTAACAGGACAGGTTCCACTCAGAACAGGCCTCGCCATGGTCGACCAAAGAAGTTGAGTGCACGTGCTCAGCGTCATATCCAGAGGTTGTCTTTGGGAAATAGACGTAGGAGTGCTACCAGCATTGCTACAGAGGTTGAAGGGGTGGGGGGTCAGCCTGTCAGTGCTCAGACC
Source organism: Moxostoma hubbsi (assembly GCA_032164185.1). Classification (NCBI taxonomy): domain Eukaryota; kingdom Metazoa; phylum Chordata; class Actinopteri; order Cypriniformes; family Catostomidae; genus Moxostoma; species Moxostoma hubbsi. The sequence continues at coordinate 32,251,951 of JAVLUX010000010.1, forward strand.
ATACGCCGCACACTACATCAAATTGGTCTGCATGGCTGTTGTCCTAAAAGGAAGCCTCTTATAAAGATGATGCACAAGAAAGCCAGCAAACAGTTTGCTGAAGACAAGCAGACTAAGGACATGGATTACTGGAAACATGTCTTGTGGTCTGATGAGACCAAGATAAACTTATTTGGTTAGATGGTTTCAAGCGTGTGTGGCGGAAACCAGGTGAGGAGTACAAAGGTGTGTCTTGCCTACAGTCAAGCATGGTGGTGGGAGTGTCATGGTCTGGGGCTGCATGAATGCTGTCTGCACTGAGGAGCTACAGTTCATTGAGGGAACCATGAATGCCAACATGTACTGTGAAATACTGAAGCAGAGCATGATACCCTCCCTTAGGAGACTGGGCCACAGGGCAGTATTCCAGCACAATAACGACTCCAAACACACCTCCAAACAACCACTGCCTTGCTAAAGAAGCTGAGGGTGAAGGTGATAGACTGGCCAAGCATGTCTCCAGACCTAAACCCTATTGAGCATCTGAGGGGCATCCTCAAACGGAAGGTGGAGGAGCACAAGGTCTCTAACATCCACCAGCTCTGTGATGTCGTCATGGGAGTGGAAGAGGACTCCAGTGGCAACCTGTGAAGCTCTGGTGAACTCCATGCCCAAGAGGGTTAAAGCAGTGCTGGAAAATAATGGTGGCCACACAAAATATTGACACTTTGGGCCCAATTTGGACATTTTCACTTTTTCACTCACTTTTGTTGCCAGAGGTTTAGACATTAATGGCTGTGTTTTGAGTTATTTTGAGAGGACAGCAAATTTACACTGTTATACAAGCTGTACACTCACTCCTTTACATTGTAGCAAAGTGTCATTTCTTCAGTGTTGTCACATGAAAAGATATAATCAAATATTTACAAAAATGTGAGGGGTGTACTCACTTTTGTGAGATACTGTATGTATATATATATATATATATATATATATATATATATACACATACACACACACACACACACACACACACACACACATCTATTTCCCAAAGACAACCTCTGGATATGACGCTGAGCACGTGCACTCAACTTCTTTGGTCGACCATGGTGAGGCCTGTTCTGAGTGGAATCTGTCCTGTTAAACATCAGTTTGGCCTTTTTTGGAAGCTTTCTGAGCAGAAGCAGATGATGTTGCATTATTTGCATATCAATATTGATTAGTCAGTTTACTAATGAGAGGAGGCTTTATCCCGTCAGTCTCCTTTGGCATTCAAACCGATTCATACAGTAATTTAAATTCACCTTTCTACTGTGCATTAAAGAAAAATAAATAGAAAACCATTTTTCCATTAAAGGTATCGGAGTTGTGTATATTAGTAGGTAAACAAATTTAAACGATGTTCATTTTGAATAAATGAGGAGGCTTAGCTTCCCTTGCTGCCTATGACCAGCCGCTGCTGAAACCGAACTATGATCTAACTGACAACTTTAATAACCATCCCACTAACGCACACAGCACATAGCAGTCTTTGCTGATGACAAGGTGGGAGCCATCCAAAGTCCAATGCAGATGAATGAGAAACAAGTGAGTACAAAATCTAAATTTCAATGTTTTAAATCACAATAAACAAAATATAAACAATAAAGAACACTTACTCCTGCTATACATCCCAAGAAACCTCTGAAAAATGCATTAAAATATAAATAAACAAACTCCAAAGTTCCATTCAGAAGAGTCTCTTGAAAGTGCATTGTAAAATGCCTCAAACACAACTGAAAATTCACCGTTACTCAAGCCAGTGGGCCCGTAACCAATGTTGTTTGGGGTAGGGAACAGTGTTTTGGTGGGAAACAGCTGAAAATACACCTCTTCACCATCTCTGAGTTTGCTGCTTCAATGCCACATTTGTTTACATGACAGGCTGTAGAAAGGGTGGGGTTAAAACTGACTAAAAATGTTGCCCAGGGCCAGTGGTTTAACTGCTTAGCGGTCTTGCATATATCAGTAGAGAAGAATCAGCCATATCAGCAGAAGAGTAAGTTGTTACATTTTGATAAAAAAGTACGGTAAAAAATTTTTTTATATAAAAACAAAAACAAATATGGATAAAAGAATTGTTCACAATAAGACCAGTAACATGTATGCATTAGAAAATAAATGGGGTTAATTTTAATTTCATGCCAACTTTAATGTATTTCTAAACTTATTTCAGATTAGAAAGGACCACCATAATTCTTGAACTAAGACACATGGTTTTATACATACGTCCACTGTGAGAGGTAGCCCTGGTAGGTGATCCAGCCCTGGTCATTTGTGCTGACCGTGTTGTTCACATCCAGTCCCCAGGGGACATAGGGGAAAACATCAAACAGATCCATTAGCTCCTCGGGGGACAAAGCAGTCTCTGTCCTAAAGCAAATACAAAAAAGTATAGGAAAGACACATGAACATTCAGCATATAAAAGGATTGATACCTTTAAACAAATGTAATTAAAAAAAATATTTGACTACATTTAAGACTGAAGTTGACTTAAATGTTATCTAAAGCGTTAACCCATCTTAACACCCACTTTTAATAAAATGTGAATTTTTCATAATAATTGGATATTTTAATAATAATAAATATCTTAAAGGGATGAAATATGATCTTTAAATAATAAATATTTAAATCATATATTTGTAACCCAGTCGAATATAATTATTCTTTTAATGGGTTATTTCAATTTATTAGTTTGTATGTAGCTCTAATCCAGAGATAAAATGTGAATTAACTATTCATCTCCGTCTAGTGTATATATAAGGTGGTTTTCCCTTTAAGCGCGTTCGGGCATAATACAATTTTGATTGAGGTGAGTTAAGTCCCGCCCTCGCTAGTGTTTGTTGTAACTTGAGTGGTGTCGAGAGAAAAAAAAAAGAAGTGCAAAGGAGGAGAGGGAGATGTGAATGTGAGAGACGCGTGTTGCATCAAGAGTTTTTTTTTTTGACTATTTACAGGTTTAATATATCTTTAAATCAAAGGTAGATCTGAGGTGAAGGACTGACACAGAGGTGAATCGCTTTTGTGTGCTTGTTTTTAGTTCGCTGCCAGTATTGTACGGTCAGTTTACCGAGTGGTTAATCGGCCGTCTGGTCGAATACAGACTGTGTTTTAGTGTAACCTTCGCTGCTGATATCAGTGCCTCTGAACGTTAACGCTATCACGTTCAGTATACAGACTGAACACCGTTATCGCTGTTGTTTCCATTCAACGTGGGATCACTGAGGACCAGATAGCGCCCCAGATACCCGAGTTATCTGGGGTTCCTCTGGCGCCGTGGGAGGAGCGTTTCGTTCGGTCAACGAGAGAGCGAGAGGACGAGGAGCGGCACGAGGCCTACTTCAGGATCGGGAGGATCGCTGCATCGTTTCCAGTGGAATTGGAGGTATTTGTTTTGTATTTGTTTTGTATTCGTTTTGTGCTCAGGAGAGTGAAGGGGCCATTTGTCTGTTTCCCGGCCACCACGATCACAAGCCACGTTTCAGGCCTGCTACGGGGTGGATTTGAGTGAATGACTGGTGCGTGTGTGGGCCCACTGCAGTGAATATTGGTTCAGATAGCATTATTCAGTGCACTAAAAGTTAATGTTTATACTCAGTGTGTGTTTGTTATAATTTGTGAGTTATTTCATACGTTTATTTAACTGAGTTTAGCGGTATTATATATATACGGATTTTATTTGTTCTGAATCCTGGTTTTATTAGTACTGGTATCTGAGAGATTGCCTTTCGGGGCTTAAACTGTGTCTTTGTTTTCTGTGAATGTGATTGGGTGAATCATTTACATGTTTAAATTCATTTATTGAACATTTAACATTTGATAATTCTATTTTATTAAATCATTTATTTGTTTTGTACTTTTACCAGTGTGTTGGTTTTTTCAGGAGGGTTTTTCTGACTTTATCAGTTACGGGGCGTAGAGAGTTAATTCTGAGTAACATCATAATAGGAAAGTATAGATTATTATTCTAATTTTCTAAAACAAACTTAATTCATTTAGTGACAACAGAGGGGCCTAACTACAACATCTGTAGGCGTATAGTTAATGAATTTGGGGCGTTCTCTATTTAGTCACAAGAACGACAGGTAGGGGGCGTTACATAACGTGGGGGCTCGTCCGGGATCTCCCTCTGCAGGTCACACGATAGTTTGCTGAAAGAAGAAGAAGAAAAAGAAAGAAAGTAAGCTCAATACACCCCTATAATTATGTCATAATTAACTGAAAAGTGCATAAAGTGTCATCATGGCTCTAACAAAAGACTCCAGTCTCCAAGCAGAGTTGGCCAACTGGTGCAAAGAGGCTAGCATTGATGAGACTCATGCTTTAATGCTGTTAAACGTACCTGTTCACACAGAAGTGGCCGAAATTGAAGAGGTGATGGAAGCAGTAAAAGCTCTAGGAAGAGTTTGTGTAAGGGACACGAGAGAAGGACCCACTTCACATTACCTGCTGGTGTTGTGTGAGTGCAGACAAGCCATTGACCCAAAGCGCATACCTCCTGCAGTGTCAAGGGGAGAAATGAAAGAGCCCTGGACAGTCATAGTAATCCAGACCACGGAATCTGCATCTGACAACGTTTCTGCAGGGTTTACGGAAAAGTTTGCAAAGTTCCTGATGGAAGAAGGAAAGTCTCTTAGCGATGTACATGCGTTGATTTCTCCACACAGGGCCACTGACAGTTCTCCCGAGTCAATCATACGCGCCATGGGTGAAGTCCTGGAAAAGACAGTAAAGCACTCGAGTGACAGCAACACTTACCGACGCCTGCGCACATTTTCAGCCGTAGTTCCAACCCCCATGGGTGAGGAGAATATGGAAAATTGGATTGATCAAGCCAGGCTGCTGATAACTGAGTGTGACTGCTCCGAAAAAGAAAAACGACGCAGAATTGTGGAAAGCCTCAAGGGACCTGCAATGGACATTGTAAGAGCTGTCAGATTCTCTGATCCTGAAGCTAGTGCCTCACAGTATCTGGAAGCGTTGGAGAGCACCTTTGGATCATCTGAGTCTGGTGAGGATTTATACTTCAAGTTTCGTCTTATGCGCCAGGGTACCAGGGAGGCTTTATCGGAATTCCTGAGAAGGATGGAGAAGACCCTGAGCAAAGTCGTGGCACGAGATGATCTGACCCTTAGTATGGTTGATAAAGTACGAGTGGAACAGCTGATTAGAGGGGCTGTGAATTCGGACATGATGTTGCTCCAACTGAGGCTACGAGAAAGAAAAAAATCACCCACCTTTTCTGAGTTTGCTGAAGGAAATACGTGAGGCAGAGGAGAGTGAAGTTGCTCGCCACAGAATGTCCGCAAAAGCGAAGGCCATACTATTCCACGAAGATGACAGGGCCGGTGAGTCGGTTATCCAGGAGCTCAAGGCCGAGCTTCAAGAATTGAGAACACAAATAAGCGGAGTGGAGGGAAAAGATGTTTCTACTTCATCATTAGTGATTAAGACAAAAGAAAAACCACTCAAGCGAACGGAAAAAACTGATGATGCGCAAGTCCAAGAGTTAAAGAAACAGGTCCAACACCTACAGCAGCAGTTGGCTGTTCTGAGTGTCAGTTCTACTCCTTACTTGTCTCATGTGCCAGGGCAGCAGCCAAAACCATGCCAGTCTGTTCCCGGGGGATTAAGCTATCAGTCAGCCCAAACAAGAGATGGCTACTTCTGCTACAGGTGTGGAGAAGATGGTCATATTGCCACAAAGTGCCAAGCTCCACCCAATTCGGATCAAGTGATTCGGAAGCTGATTCGTTCTTTGCGGCAAGCAAAGGCTGGGAGGCCTGAGACGGCTGACAATAGAACTACTCAAAACCAAGCCTGTTTCTCCAAAAAGAGCCAGACCACCATCCATGAATCCAGTCATCTTCCTAAAGGACTAGTAGGACCGGCATCCACTGTAAAAGTGAAGCTTAATGATCGGGTATGTCAAGCACTATTAGACAGCGGATCACAAGTGACAATTGTGTTTGAAAGCTGGTACTCCAAAAACCTGCCTGATGTGCCCATTCACCCTTTGACTGGATTATCCATATGGGGCCTCAGTTCTTCCAGTTAACCTTATAAGGGCTATATCATAGTGGATGTCACCTTTCCCGCCTCTGTCACTGGGGTGGAGGAGCCGCTGTCCATCCTGGCTCTCGTATGTCCTGAACACCAAGGTCCTTCCCAGCTGCCAGTCATTATTGGTACCAACGCCAGTTTCTTCACACGCCTTGTTGCTCTTAGCCAGGATACAGAAGGATCCAGTGTTGCATGTGCTTTGAGAATCCAGACCCGACACCCTGCAATCCATCTGCCACAGCAGCAAAAGACGGACATTCTTCCTGATTCACCTGAAGGAAAAGTCCGATGGATAGGACCTGGTGATTGCATAGTTCCCCCAAGGGGAGAGGTGTGTGCTGTCTGTAAACTGGAGACTGACAAGCCTTTAAGAAAAGAGATCTTTGTGGTAGACACGCCCGAGGACGCTAGTCTTCCAGCTGGAACATTCATAACCCCAGTGGTACTCCCATCATCTGCCGTAGAAGGACAAAACATCCAAGTGCTGGTCCATAATGAAACATCCAAAAATATCTCCATTCCTGCAGGAACAGTAATTGCCAATGTATATCCGACTGACACACTCACCGCAAGTTCTGGAGAACAGAGCTCCCAAGCAATAGACCCGAGCTTGTTTAATTTTGGTGCGTCATCCATTCCTGAGGCCTGGGAACGGAGACTGCGCCAAAAGTTGGCCACCAGAGGTGATGTGTTTTCTGTTGAGGAATGGGATGTTGGATTCGCTCGTGGGATTGAGCATCCCATCAGACTGAAAGACCCAAAACCATTCAGAGAACGCTCCAGACGCATTGCTCCTGCGGACATCGAGGATGTACGACGTCACATCAAAGACCTGTTAGCAGCGGGAATAATTAAAGAGTCAAGGAGTCCGTACGCATCGCCCATTGTAGTAGCACGAAATAAGAATGGGGCAATCAGAATGTGCATCGATTATCGAACTCTAAATGCTCGTACTATCCCTGATCAATACCCTACTCCCAGAATCGATGATGCCTTAGACAGTTTGGCTGGTAGTAAATGGTTTTCAGTGCTGGACCTCCGCAGTGGATACTATCAGATAGCCATGGCGGAGGAGGATAAAGAGAAGACAGCGTTTATATGTCCTCTGGGATTCTTCCAGTTTGAACGGATGCCTCAAGGGATTACTGGAGCTCCTGCCACATTCCAGCGGCTAATGGAGAAAGCTGTTGGCAACATGCATCTCTTACAAGTAATAGTTTACCTCGATGACATCATTGTGTTCGGACGCACCCTTGAAGAACACGAGGAGAGGCTGTTAAAAGTCTTGGACCGATTGAGAGAGTGTGGGTTGAAGGTGTCAATTGATAAGTGTCAGTTTTGCCAGCCTCAAGTTCGGTATGTGGGTCACATTGTGTCAGCTGCTGGAGTATCACCAGACCCAGCTAAGGTTGAAGCAGTAACACGATGGAAAAGGCCCACTGACCTGAAGACCCTGAGGTCGTTTCTAGGGTTTTGTGGATTCTACAGGCCATTCATAAAGGATTACTCCGCCATTGTAAGGCCTGTAACAGAGCTTACTAAAGGGTACCCACCGACCTCTGGGCAAAACGGCAAGTCAAGCGATGGCAAGATATACTTCAGAGTATCTGAACCGTTTGGAGAGCGTTGGGATGACATCTGTACCACAGCGTTCCATAAAATCATTGACTGTCTCACACATGCCCCAGTTCTAGCTTTCGCAGATCCTGCCAAATACTATGTCCTGCATGTAGACGCTAGTCTGAGTGGACTGGGTGCAGTTTTGAACCAAGAGCATTCTGGAGGGCTGAGGCCTGTGGCTTACGCAAGCCGGAAACTAAGTGCCTCAGAGCAACGTTACCCTATACATCAGCTAGAGTTCTTGGCACTCAAGTGGGCGGTTGTGGACAAGTTTCACGATTACCTATATGGAGCACAGTTTGTGGTGAAGACTGACAACAATCCACTTACCTATGTGTTGTCAAGTGCCAAGCTGAGTGCGACGGGTCATCGGTGGTTAGCTGCATTAGCTACATACAACTTCAATTTGCAATAGAAACCAGGAAGTCATAACATCGATGCTGATGTATTGTCTCGCTACCCCTGTGAGTCGACTGCTTGCTCGGAATGGAAAGAACTACCTAGGTCAGGAGTAAGAGCCATCTGTCAGTTAGCAGTGGTTGCTGAAAGTGAAGGTTCATCATCCAGACTGGTGGATCCGTTGAGTGTGTTACCTGAGAGTATTCCTGAGGCTTTCTCCTGTCCCACAGCTTTGGGGCTTAGTCAAATGGAACAGTTGAGTAATACTGAGTTGAGGAAAGCTCAAGAGGAAGACCAGGTAGTTGGTGTAGTAAAGCGAGAAGTGGAGTCAGGAAGGATTCTTACTGGTGCTAGGAGTTCTGATGCTACCATTGCTGTGTTACAACGGCAGGGAGACAAGATAAAGATCAAGAGTCAACTTCTGTACAGGGTTACCAAAAGTTCCTGTGGTAGAGAAAAGACACAACTCATCTTACCCGAGAAGTACTGGGCTACTGTGTTACAATCATTGCACGACGACTCTGGTCACTTGGGAGTAGAGAAAACTACGGAACTTGTGAAAGATCGTTTCTATTGGCCTAGAATGTCTGCATACATAGAGCAGTATGTCAAGGATTGTGGCCGGTGTGTAATGAGAAAGACGTTACCCAAGAGAGTTGCCCCACTGAATCACATACACAGCAGTGGGCCATTTGATTTAGTGTGCATAGATTTCCTGTCCATTGAACCTGACTCAAGAGGGATTGGAAATGTACTCATTGTAACAGACCATTTTACCTGTTACGCTCAAGCGTTCACCACCAAAGACCAGAAAGCTCTGACTGTGGCTAAAATACTGTGTGACAAATTCTTCATTCACTATGGTTTACCCTCTCGCATCCATTCAGATCAGGGTAGAGATTTTGAGAGTGGTCTCATAAAAGAGCTACTAAGTATGTTGGGAATCCGAAAGTCCAGAACGACTCCCTATCATCCTCAAGGAGACCCACAGCCAGAACGGTTCAACAGAACACTCCTGTCCATGCTTGGTACGCTGAATCACGCAGAGAAACACAGATGGAGTCAGCACATTAATCGTTTGGTACACGCTTACAATTGTACTAAGAATGAAGCGACTGGGTTTTCCCCATATTATCTTCTGTTTGGAAGAGAGGCTCGACTGCCAGTGGATGTGTGTTTTGGGACTTCGCCTGATGGAAAGGAAGCAGGTAGTCATCGACAGTATGTGGAAAAGATGAAATCAGAGTTACAGAGAGCATATCAGTTAGCTACCGAAACTGCCCAGAAAAGTCAACAGAGAAACAAGAGGTTGTACGACAAGCGAGTGAAACATCAAAGCTTGGCTGTGGGAGATCGGTTGCTGATAAGGAATCTGGCTGTGACTGGAAAGAACAAACTTGGAGACAAGTGGAATTCTGTTCCTTACCTGGTGGTGGAAAAGTTAGAGAACTTACCAGTGTATCGGCTGAAACCAGACTCCGGCATGGGAGGTGTAAGAACTTTACACCGAGACCATCTCTTGCCAGTTGGGGATCATGTGAGGTTGACAGATGCTGGAGAACCTACAAGAGTTGTTGCTCCTGCGGAGACCAGGACAAGATCTAGGGAGAGAAAACGGAGAAGAGGATTAGGAGAAAGAAATGTAGTGCCGACAGGGTGTGAATTGAGAAACTCCTCTGAAAATGAAGAGGATGACGTGTGTTATTACTACTCGGATAGAGTGGAGAGACGGTACAGGCCAGAGTGTGTTACACTGGAGGACTCTACAGTGGAGGATGAACCGGTTAACTGTGGAGGGGACTTGGATAGACTTTTTGCCGAAATGGCAGAGCCGATGATCATGGAAGAAGGCCCTGGAGAGTTTCCAGATCGAAGTTCAGAGACTAGGGAAGATCCTGGTTTAGAATGGGGAGAGATGGAAAGAGTTAATGGTACTAAAGAGGTAGTAGAGACAGTTCATTCCCGCCCAAAAAGAGAGATAAGACCCGTAGTCAAGTTGAGCTATGATTCTCTGGGACAGCCCACTAACAGACCCTTAACTCTGATTCATAGAGGGATGGTTATAAATGTAGAGGGTGGGGAAGAGCCAGAAAGGAAACCCTGTAACACCATGTGGTGTCACCCTATGGCACAGTGTGCTCATTGTACTCAAGTAAACCATTATACTGAGCCTAAAGTCACCATTAAAATGCTGAGAGGTAATCTCATGGGGTCATGAGATGTTTAGAAGGGGGAGCATGTAACCCAGTCGAATATAATTATTCTTTTAATGGGTTATTTCAATTTATTAGTTTGTATGTAGCTCTAATCCAGAGATAAAATGTGAATTAACTATTCATCTCCGTCTAGTGTATATATAAGGTGGTTTCCCTTTAAGCGCGTTCGGGCATAATACAATTTTGATTGAGGTGAGTTAAGTCCCGCCCTCGCTAGTGTTTGTTGTAACTTGAGTGGTGTCGAGAGAAAAAAAAAAGAAGTGCAAAGGAGGAGAGGGAGATGTGAATGTGAGAGACGCGTGTTGCATCAAGAGTTTTTTTTTTTGACTATTTACAGGTTTAATATATCTTTAAATCAAAGGTAGATCTGAGGTGAAGGACTGACACAGAGGTGAATCGCTTTTGTGTGCTTGTTTTTAGTTCGCTGCCAGTGTTGTACGGTCAGTTTACCGAGTGGTTAATCGGCCGTCTGGTCGAATACAGACTGTGTTTTAGTGTAACCTTCGCTGCTGATATCAGTGCCTCTGAACGTTAACGCTATCACGTTCAGTATACAGACTGAACACCGTTATCGCTGTTGTTTCCATTCAACGTGGGATCACTGAGGACCAGATAGCGCCCCAGATACCCGAGTTATCTGGGGTTCCTCTGGCGCCGTGGGAGGAGCGTTTCGTTCGGTCAACAAGAGAGCGAGAGGACGAGGAGCGGCACGAGGCCTACTTCAGGATCGGGAGGATCGCTGCATCGTTTCCAGTGGAATTGGAGGTATTTGTTTTGTATTCGTTTTGTGCTCAGGAGAGTGAAGGGGCCATTTGTCTGTTTCCCGGCCACCACGATCACAAGCCACGTTTCAGGCCTGCTACAGGGTGGGTTTGAGTGAATGGTGCGTGTGTGGGCCCACTGCAGTGAATATTGGTTCAGATAGCATTATTCAGTGCACTAAAAGGTAATGTTTATACTCAGTGTGTGTTTGTTATAATTTGTGAGTTATTTCATACGTTTATTTAACTGAGTTTAGTGGTATTATATATACGGATTTTATTTGTTCTGAATCCTGGTTTTATTAGTACTGGTATCTGAGAGATTGCCATTCGGGGCTTAAACTGTGTCTTTGTTTTCTGTGAATGGGTGAACCATTTACATGTTTAAATTCATTTATTGAACATTTAACATTTGATAGTTCTATTTTATTAAATCATTTATTTGTTTTGTACTTTTACCAGTGTGTTGGTTTTTTCAGGAGGGTTTTTCTGACTTTATCAGTTACGGGGCATAGAGAGTTAATTCTGAGTAACTTCATAATAGGAAAGTATAGATTATTATTCTAATTTTCTAAAACAAACTTAATTCATTTAGTGACAACAGAGGGGCCTAACTACAACATCTGTAGGCTTATAGTTAATGAATTTGGGGCGTTCTCTATTTAGTCACAAAAACGACAGGTAGGGGGCGTTACATATTGAAATATGGAATAAAATATCAAATCTGAACATTCATGCAGATCTAATCAAACTATAATCAACATTTTGTCAGCAATGCCATCCTGAGAGACTTAGCCAAACATACCTTATCATGTTTGTCAACAAGAAGAACAGGTAGGCATTGTGATTGAGCTCGGTGGTGCAGTCTAGGGGTATTTTTAACCTGTAGGAACATAAACATTGTTTCAGAAGGATGACCATAATATTAGCAGATTAGCATAGCTGAATTAAATTAGGATTCCCGTAAAGTCACAAATGTGGAGTGATCAAAGGATTAAGATTATGTTTAAGAGAGATCCAGTCTTTTATTAAATCATTGTTTCATTGACAAGAGAACGCTCCATAGACACAAAAAAGAGCATGTCTCATATTTATTTTGTCTAATACTGTAAATTAATAATTCCTGTATTAGTGTTTGCTGTACAGAACAGTAAACAACATTAAAGGGATAGCTCACCCATCATTTCCTATCCTTCATGTTGTTCCAAACCTGTATGACATTCTTTATTCCATGGAGGAAAGTATACAGCTATACAGTCACTAATCACTTTCATTGTGTAGAATAAAGACGCACTAAAAGTGAATGGTGACTGAGGCTAACATTCTGCCTAAAATCTCCTTTCGTGTTCCACAGCAGAAAGAAAGTCATATGGGGTCGGAACAAGTGAGTAAATTATTTTTCAGTGAACTACTCCTTTACCATATGCACCAGAGACTACAACTGATGCCCAGCTATTTCAATGAAATTTTAACCTGATGGACCTGAAACAATATTATAATCAACAGAAAATACTTCAACTATGAATATTTCCCTCTTGCATGTCAGGTGCAAAAATGAGAGTTGATGGAGAGAAGGCTTCAGCAGTGTATATTTTTTCATTTGTCTAATGAATATGATTGGCTGAATGAGTGACTGATGGGAGAGGGTTGTTCTCATGGGGGAAACAGGAAGTCCTGATGCAACTCTAGATCATCATCATATTCAAACCTCCGTAAGACAGCCCAAGTGGTCTCATGCCTTCCTCTTTCAATGAACAGAGTATGCAAAAAAGGAAACCTGTGAAAAGATGTATCAAATATTAAATAGAAACCTTGCACATTACTTCGGGGTAAGGCTTCCTTAGCAAACAACATGGTCAGCTAAAAGACATTTATATTTGTCGTTCTATTGATTTTATTTACAAATGATACCCCAAGAACATGAAAAGAGGGACACCATGCCTGAGTCCAGTTATTCAATGTATTTTTTTTTAAATATTTGTCTAATCAATTTTCTAGAGTGTTTGGGTCCTTTGCCAGCTCCAGACAATAAATTAAGCTTAAATGAGAGCTAGCTGAACCCAATTCTGAAATAGGCTTGATTCAAGGAACACTGACATGAAAGTCAGGTCTATAGAACAAATTTACTCTAGACCAGCACATTTAAAGCTTAATACATTAAATGCAGCATCACTTTTCAGCGTGAGTCCAATGTCACGCACTCCATCTGACAGGTTTTTTTCTCACAACATTTTTTACATCCTCCAGGGCCTGAGGAGCTAGTGGGGTGTTGAAAGAGGTTCTCTAGAAAGATAAAAAAAAGAATCACATAAAGACATTTAATACACAGGGCCACTTTACAAAGTTGTAGTAATGGCTGTCATTAAAAACTACAGTATATTACGTCGTTTGCAAAACATATGATTAAAAAAACATAATTGTGTTTTAATTAAAGTAAGGTTAAGAGTGAAAGGATACTTCGTGTCGAGTGGTTCTTTGCCTCCACGTCGTGCATTTAAATTCATTTAAAGCACACCTAGCCGTGGATTATCCCTTAAATAAATTGTTTCAAAGTCACCACATCATTGGTTCACTTGCAGCACTGGAGTCCTGGCAGCTCAACCGACCAGTTTCACAGACTGTCAACACTCTCCACAGGTAAACTTGATATATATTTACTCACCTAAAGGATTATTAGGAACACCATACTAATACTGTGTTTGACCCCCTTTCGCCTTCAGAACTGCCTTAATTCTACGTGGCATTGATTCAACAAGGTGCTGAAAGCATACTTTAGAAATGTTGGCCCATATTGATAGGATAGCATCTTGCAGTTGATGGAGATTTGTGGGATGCACATCCAGGGCACGAAGCTCCAGTTCCACCACATCCCAAAGATGCTCTATTGGGTTGAGATCTGGTGACTGTGGGGGCCATTTTAGTACAGTGAACTCATTGTCATGTTCAAGAAACCAATTTGAAATGATTCGAGCTTTGTGACATGGTGCATTATCCTGCTGGAAGTAGTCATCAGAGGATGGGTACATGGTGGCCATAAAGGGATGGACATGGTCAGAAACAATGCTCAGGTAGGCTGTGGCATTTAAACGATGCCCAATTGGCACTAAGGGGCCTAAAGTGTGCCAAGAAAACATCCCCCACACCATTACACCACCAGCCTGCACAGTGGTAACAAGGCATGATGGATCCATGTTCTCATTCTGTTTACGCCAAATTCTGACTCTACCATCTGAATGTCTCAACAGAAATCGAGACTCATCAGACCAGGCAACATTTTTCCAGTTTTCAACTGTCCAATTTTGGTGAGCTCTTGCAAATTGTAGCCTCTTTTTCCTATTTGTAGTGGAGATGAGTGGTACACGGTGGGGTCTTCTGCTGTTGTAGCCCATCCGCCTCAAGGTTGTGCGTGTTGTGGCTTCACAAATGCTTTGCTGCATACCTCGGTTGTAACGAGTGGTTATTTCAGTCAAAGTTGCTCTTCTATCAGCTTGAATCAGTCGGCCCATTCTCCTCTGACCTCTAGCATCAACAAGGCATTTTTGCCCACAGGACTGCCGCATACTGGATGTTTTTCCCTTTTCACACCATTCTTTGTAAACCCTAGAAATGGTTGTGCGTGAAAATCCCAGTAACTGAGCAGATTGTGAAATACTCATCTGGCACCAACAACCATGCCACGCTCAAAATTGCTTAAATCATATATATATAATTGCTTAAATATATATATATATATCTTCCTTCACATTATGTTTTGGAAAGTGAAACCATGACGAATTTAAAGATTACAGTTTATCGTAAATGTGCTGTTTGGTAGCACTTTTGCAACTATGGCTGTAACTGTTCATGTTGGGGAGATCATATTTTCTCAGCTTATTGAAGACGAATATACAGTAAACTGTATTGCAAAACTTTCCCCAAGCTGTTACTATTTTAAGCATTAACATGACTAATTGCACAAAATTACTTTTTTTGTTGCAACCTCTACACATTCAATAATTATAAATTATTTTACTCAGAGATTCTTGACCTTTAGATTTAGAATAGTATAACCACATAGTCCAAATAATAATTAGCAAATATATTTAATAATCCTGGTAAGTGGCCAACCGATATATCGCAGAGGCTAATAAATACATTTTCCTGTTTGGCCCATTTATTTCTTGACGTCGCCAAAAATCGCCTGCTTGCATGTGAAGGGTCAGAGACATGTAAACGACCAGTCATGGTTTTTGTTGCATGTGCCATCGTGTTACTACAATAATAGTAACATGATGTGTGCAATACAGTAATTTCAACGGTCCGCATATCAGAGCCGTGGCAGATGTGTTTGAGCTCATAATTTTAAAGTGCTCACTGTTACATTTCCTCAACAGTTCCCTGTAAATTTTAGCTGTCTTGTCTAATGATAAAATGTCAAACATCAATAAAACTAATATCATATATCAGCTGCAAATATGCACATATCTCATATCTTAAACAGATGTAATAAACCAACCTCACATAACTTCAGAAGATCCAGCATCATGTGGAGTGCTCATTTATTTACCTCTAAAGTACATATTCTATCATCCTCTCCTCAACAGTTCCCTGTAACTTTTCTAATGATAAAAGGCAAATATCAATAAAACTTGTATTTAGGGTTGCAGCAGTATACCAGTTTCAAGGTATAAAATGGAATGAAAATTGATTGCTATTTTTGTCACTTAGCCCGACTTTTACGGCACATGGACATCGGAGCAACCGGTGTTTGTGTCTACCATTGCCAGACACTGTTAAAATATAAGTTTCATGCATCAACCAAGCTGCATGATGATCTGTGGGAGTTGCTACGCGAACTCGGCTTGCTGCAGAGACCTGGCCTCCAGTCCTCAGCATCGCCTGATGCCGGTGTCCGGGGGAGGGGACGTTGTAAGCGGTGTGTGAGGAAGCGAAAGCATGGCAATAGGGCGGGGGTCCATGCTAGGCTAAAAACAAACCCTAGCCGGCCGGCTCTCCCGTCTATCCTGCTCTCAAATGTTTACTCCCTGGACAATAAACTGGACAACATCCAACTCCAGCAGACTACGCAGCGTAAGCTAAGAGACTGCTGTGTCTTTGTTTTCACTGAGACATGGCTCAGCGACAGAGTTCCGGATGCCGCCATTCAGCTAGGTGGTCTCGCCTCATTTCGTGCCTACAGAAATGCAGCTTTGTAAGGTAAGACTTGCAGTGGTGGCTTGTGTGTTTACATCAACATGGAATGGTGCAATAACTCTATGCTAGTCTCTAGTTACTGCTCATCGCTGGTGGAGCTTGTGACTGTTAGATGCAGACCTTTTTATTTACCACGGGAATTCACGACTGTTATTATAACCGGAGTTTAAGGAAAGGCTCTGTGAACTGTATGGCTATGAGCGAACTGCAGAACGCTCACCCTGATGGACTGTTTATTGTCGCCGGAGATTTCAACCATGTGAATCTCAAGACAGTGCTCCCAAAATTCCATCAGTATGTGGAATTTGCAACGAGAGGGGCGAACACTCTTGATCTTGTTTACACAAACATCCCAGACGCGTACCGGGCGGAGCCCCGCCCCCACCTCGGCTTCTCAGACCACATCTCTATTATGCTAATTCCAGCATACAGACCGCTCGTCAGACACACAAAACCGCTCCAGAAGCAGGTGAAAACCTGGCCAGCAGGAGCCATCTCTGCTTTTCAGGACTGTTTTGAGTGTACTGACTGGCACATGTTCAGGGAGGCTGCAACATATGGCGACTCTACCAACTTGGAGGAATGCACAGGATCAGTGACCAGCTACATCAGCAAGTGCATTGATGATGTCACCTTCTCCAAGATCATCACCACATGCTCCAACCAGAAGTCATGGATGACTGTGGAGGTGCGTGCGCTGCTGAGGACCCAAGACTCCGCCTTCAGAGCAGGCAACAAGGCTGCCCAAAGAACAGCGAGGGCCAAACTGTCCCAGGCCATCAGAGAGGCAAAGCGCGCGCACGCCCAGAGAATCCACAGTCACTTCCAGGACAGCGACGACATGCGGCGCATGTGGCAGGGCATCCAGGCCATCACCAACTACAGGACAACATCAGTTGCCTGTGACAAAGATGCCTCCCTTCCAGATACGCTGAACAACTTCTACGCTAGGTTTGAAGTGCAGAACGACGTGGTGGCGAGGAAGACCACCCCTCCTCCCAACGACCAGGTGCTCTGTCTTACCAAGGCTGATGTGAGGAAAACTCTACATAGAGTTAACCCATGAAAGGCTGCTGGACCAGACTGCATTCCTGGCACAGTGCTCAGAGGATGTGCAGACCAGCTGGCAGATGTTCTTACCAACATCTTAAAAATCTCTCTAAGCAGCGCCATTGTTCCAACATGCTTCAAGGCCACCACCGTCGTCCCCATGCCAAAGAAGTCTTCGGTGTACTGCCTCAACGACTATCGTCCCGCCGCACTCACACCCATCATCATGAAGTCCTTCGAGAGGCTCGTCATGAGGCACATTAAGACCCAGCTGCCCCCCTCACTAGACCAACTGCAGTTCACGTATCGTCCAAACCGTTCAACAAACGACACCATTGCCACCATCCCTCCATCTGGCCCTCACCCACCTAGATAAAAAGGACTCATATGTTCGAATGTGGTTCATGGACTTCAGCTCAGCATTCAACACAATAATTCCTCAGCACCTGATTGGAAAACTGAACCTGCTGGGCCTGTACACCTCCCTCTGCAACTGGATCCTGGACTTCCTGAATGGGAGACCTCAGTCAGTCCGGATCGGGAACAGCATCTCCACCACCACCACGCTGAGCACTGGGGCGCCCCCAGGGCTGTGTGCACTGCTGTTCACTCTGCTGACTCACTACTGTGCAGCAATGCACAGCTCAAACCACATCATTAAGTTCGCCGATGACACAACCGAGTCAGCATACAGAGAAGAGGTGCAGCGGCTAACGGACTGGTGTAGAGCCAAAAATCTGTCTCTGAATGTGGACAAAACAAAAGAGATAGTTGTTGACTTAAGGAGAGCACTCCGCTCTCCGCTGAACATCGACGGCTCCTCTGTGGAGTTATAATAATCAAGGTCAAGGTCATCAAGGTCAATTTCATTATCAATTGATTGATAATGAAATTGACCTTGATGACCTTGACCTTGATTATAGCTATAAAATAAAACAGCTCATTAAGTATTCAGAAACTTCTGGCCAATGGTGCATATTCATGTATTAATTAGAGGCCAACCGATATTGTATTTTGCCGATAATGTTAACTATGGAAGTAGAAAAAGCCAATATCAGAGACATGATAATATATACATAGCACTCTCATTCGACTACCATACAGTACTAAAGTTATCAATAGCATAACATTTATTGATTAGACAGACAAATTACCAGCATGTGATAAAACGAATATTCGACACATCCTTCAAATGATTTCCACTGTCTGCAGTATTTTGAGTTAACAATTGTCGGGGAAAATCTTTGACGAATCTCTCTAAAATGCAAGAAATCTCTCCAAGTCCCGTGTTCCAGATGCCAAAGTTGTAGTTTATTGAACACCAACAAACAACATGAGACCGGCCAGCTGTCCGTTCTGACTTCATTATCCTAAGTTCCCAGTTATATACCTTTTTGTTATCTTTCTACTCATTATCTCTGGCCAATGGGGTCATTGCCCTTATCACTCTCCCTCGCCACCAATATGTTTTATGTTCTTCGTTAATTAAATATTGGTGGAAATCCCTCACTTATCTATTTAAAAAAAAAAAAAACATATTTCTTTCATATTCGGCTAGTTACCTCTCATGTTTTGGACATATTCCATAGTTCATGGAAAGGGCACTCCAATTAAGAAACACCTGTGTATGAGAAAAACAGCCATGTCCCATCACATACCCTTAACCCTTGATCTACAGGTCAGTGTGCCCTCTTGATGAGGGGGCTTCTTTTGCTCACACACACAATATTATTAGATTAAAGAAAGGGAGTACAAGCTCTAAAGATATTCATCATACATTCAGCTTGTTAGGGCAGACACCATGACCGATTGAGAACACCATGACCGATTGAGAGATATCTCTCTTGCCAAAAGTATCTTTGTAAGAAGATACAACTAATTAACAGAAACACCTGTTTTTAGAGAAGCACACAAAGAAATACACCATATATCTGTTTTTAGAGAAGTACACAGAGAAACACAGAGGGGGGGGGGTCAACAATATCCTCATCTACTGTATACAATTTCAATTGTATAAGTAAATAATAAATTGTGTATGATTGTGTATGATTCTGTTTGTGTATGATTCTGGCTCGCTATATTCTAATATGGTATTTTTAATCAAGTAATGATTTGACAACATAAAAGATAGCAAGTATGAAAGAAGCTGTAAACTGATGTCTCTCTCTTGCGGGTCCGTGTATCTTTTGGTCATTTGATTTTCCTTTCAGAGACGGGTATTAAAAAACAAGTGGCTATTTGTTTTTTGTTTTAAAATACAAAAATTAAAATACAAAGCGTTTCTCTTTTTCAGTCTCAAAAAGGGATGAGCGAATTTTTAAAAATGATTTGAGTTTCATTTTCTATTACGGATAACAAAAAATAAAATTACTTTAAAACAGAAACGAAAAAAGGCCCGTTTGTTAATATTGCGAGACCGGATGTGGTTACTTACGTGACAAGAGCGCCAAATTTGACAGAGTTGTGAAGAAAAAAAGGGAGTAGTATGAAGCTGCGGACTCGGAGCCTGCATCTACAGTCCCGCACCCAGAGTCCCGCATTCTCAGACCCCTCGTTTTTCGAGACAGCGCCTCCTATCAAATTGGATCGGATAAACATGTGAAGAACTTAAGCCGAAACGTGAGTATCGTCAATTTTATTTAGCGAATCATTCGATTTCTTTTTTAATCAAACTACTTTATAGCTCATCGATACACCAACACAGTCCATTTAATATTTATAAAGATAGTTTGTAACAAAATTTGAGCCGTTAATGTATGTTTTTTCGCCTTTTTCCTCCGAAAATATTTTGACAGCTAATACGTTAGCCTTTAACCTTGGACTTTTTGTAGACAAGCCATTGTAAAAATTATTATTGATTAAAATTAGTTGACATTAAAGTAGACCAATTAAATACATTAAGTGTGTTAATATCAAAGAATGTCATCATTAATTATTTAATCAGAATTGAGTAAAGTCACTAATACAATTTTTTCTTCCTTTTTTTCTTTGCTTTGTCCTGTTTACAGCAAGATGATGTTTAGGTGATCGTTAAATAAAGTACAGAATTGTTTATTATTGGTGTTTTGTCTATTCTTATTTGAGTTTTGCTTTGCATTCAAATGATCAAAAAACAGGTTTTGTAATGTTAGCATGGTATAATTTTAATTAGACCATTATAGGTTGAACTGAAAGAAAAATTGGAATTTGAATAAATAAAACATTGTAGCAATATAATGTCACATAATATTTTTCAGAAGATAGTTCAATCTGTAATTGTATCCCTTCCATCAGTAATTTTCTGTCAATTAGACCTATGCTCAAAAAATAACTACTGGGTAATTTGTTAGTCAGAGAAAACGATGAGTTTTTTTGGCACATGCATTAAGCAGGGAACGCAAATATTTATTTGGATAACTTTAAATAAAACGCGACCGTAATATTGCATCCTATTGTTTTCAATGGCATTTAGCAGGAGGTGCTGTCTCGAAAAACGAGGAGTCTGAGAATGCGGGACTCTGGGTGCGGGACTGTAGATGCAGGCTCCGAGTCTGCAGCTTCATAATGTTGAAAAAAGGGGGAAAAAGTAACGTACGTGCTGTGTAATTGAGCGTGATACATGGACATGGAGCAATACGTTGTTTTCCGAAACAATAAAAGAGTCTCTCTCAGGGAAGAAGACATGACTGCAGAAAACAACCTGATCTCACAGAAATACGTGAAATGAACACGACCCCTTAACCTCGATTTACGTGGTGGTGCCACGTAAATGTGTACAATTACGTGTCGGTATCACGAAAACAACACCCATACAAAGTCAATGGGGCTCATTTTTCGTGGTGGACACACGGATTCCCTGGTTCAATAACGTCACACAGTTGGCGGCGGTGAATGTTGATTTCTAGTTTACGAAACGTCCTCTTTTTATCATTTATTATAGTGTATTAGTTCCGACTTTTTTCTGTCATAGCAGCGAATATTATTAATAATTATTATTTTGAATCAGAAGACTTTCAGTCGTTACCACGGCAACGATACGCCACGTTACGCGCGCGTCCGTAAATGATGTGTTGTAGTTTACCTAACGTCCTACTTTTATCATTTTTTTTTAGTGAATTTGTTTAAGGCCTTTTTCTGTCATAGCAGCGAATATTATTAATAATTATTATTTTGAATCAGAAGACTTTCAGTCGTTACCACGGCAACGATACGTCACGTTACGCGCGCATCCGTAAATGATGTTTTTTTAGTTTACCAAACGTCCTACTTTTATCATTTTTTTAGTGAATTTGTTTAAGGCCTTTTTCTGTCATAGCAGCGAGTATTATTAATAATTATTATTTTGAATCAGAAGACTTTCAGTCGTTACCACGGCAAGGAAACGTCACGTTACGCGCGCATCCGTAAATGATGTTTTGTAGTTTACCAAACGTCCTACTTTTATCATTTTTTTTTAGTGAATTTGTTTAAGGCCTTTTTCTGTCATAGCAGCGAATATTATTAATAATTATTATTTTGAATCAGAAGACTTTCAGTCGTTACCACGGCAACGATACGCCACGTTACGCACGCGTCTTACCCATATCACTGTATGCGTTGCGTTTACCGCTCATTTCACCCGCCACCTGACTACAGTAAGCATCTCATCCCAAGGGGTGTTTGTTTGTTTGTTAATCAGCACGCAAAACCTTTGCTGTTATTTCTTTAGTTGTAGCCCTATCTTTGTAGCGTTTCATCCCTGTAGATTAGGTTAAATTTATTAGTGTTGCATTATCATTTACACGGTTATGTTACCCGCCGAAGTAGTTAGCTAGACAGCCAAATGACAGCTGTCCCCGGCACAGTTGGATTGTGGCACTGCCCGCTACCAAAATCAGTTTCAACTCATGTATTTGTCCATGTGTTGTGAAGACAACAATTAACAAAGTTTTGTTGCAGTGGTTAAAGTTTTATTCAAAGTGCAAAGTAAATGTCAGACGTAGAATGACCGCAATCAGGGATGGACTAGAATAAAAATAGTGGAGCTGGAGTCTTTCCAGAGGATTTGACCTCAATGTCAATGACCATTCATACCTGATATAATGAATGCAGAATTAAATAGAGAGATGACCCTCCACTAACTTATAGATAGAATATCCTGTAACACTATGGTCCCATACTTTTGTTAGACTTTGACATTTTAGAAGACACTGAAATCATCATGAGATAAGAGTGTAATTGTTACTGAAAATAAATACAAATAGATTTGTGTAGGTACTTGCTCGTGTCAAGTGGATGTGGTACAAATCTGATATTTGTACAGTAAGGATTGATTTGTATTGTACGTAGTTGTTGTGATTGATCAATATTTAATTAATAATTTCAATTACTCTGTCCTAACAATTAAGAAATGCTCATTTACTACAATGGCTATTCTAATAATCTTTTGCTTTTTCCTGTTTTACAGCTTTATTGCAACACTTTGACTCCACCAACACACATACACACATACACACACAAATCAAAACAACGGCACTTTTAAGAGCCTCTCTCTTTCTCACTTGTCTCTTTCGAGCACTCTCCGTCTCTCTCTCTCTCTCTCTCTTGTCTCTCTCTCTCTCTCTCTCTCTCTCTCTCTTTCTTCATTTTGTGTATTGTTTTTATATTGTGTCTGTATTGTTTGTATTTGTTTGTGATGTCCCTCAATTCTGGCGTGAGGGTCTTTGATGATCCCAAGGATGCCAGGTTGCACATGGCAGCATTAATTAGTGATGCTTTAGTCCATGAATCCAGAGTAAGGCTTTTCATGATAAGCAAATACCTAAATCTGAAAATACTAATTGCTATTGTTGTTATAGATGTGATGTAAAGGGTTAGTAAGACCCTTTTATGCAACTACTGAATAATGCTCAATTATAAGTGCTGCTGGTATAAGTGCTCTGCATATATATATAGGCTCTCATGGCCATGGAAAACCCTGCCGTTCCTCAAAGAAAAACAAGGAAAAGCAGGAAGAGATCCCTCACTACTCCACTGGTCACAGGCAGGCGTGAGAAACGTCGGGAAACACACTGCCCTGGATCAGGTTTGTTCTTAACTAAAACATGATTTCTGTATCTAAGAATGAAGATAATTCATTAAATAGTGTTTTGGTGGTTATACATATTATAAAATGAGAATCAGATACCAATTTGACAAAATGGTGTTGCAATGTTTGTGAAAACTGTTCTCACTAATATACAAGATAGTTTAAGAGCATGTGACTGATAATCCTTACTTGTGTTGTGTTTTAATACTTTTTGCTTAGTTTCCCTGCCTACAGTCCTTATGGAATATTTTCAGTTTGAAATGAATTGGTTTCATGCTATATTGATCAAAGGGTTAATCAAAATGACTGTCTCTGCAGTTGCTTCTCAATCAAGAAGAAGGGATCCTGTGCATGAGGAAGGCCTTCAGATAGAAGATCAAGAGTTGGCAAGTCTTGGTAAGAATACTGAGTGTTACAGTAGTAACACTACACTACAGTTTTTCCACCATTTATTTAATCATAATCAAGCATTATGTTTTGTCAGTTCCACTACAGACTCACAGTAAACATAGTGACAATTACAGTTGGAATAGTGGTGTGGCCAGTTTGGATTAATTGTTGGGTTTTATAACACTATTTTGAAAATGAGGTTAGCGTTTTGGGGAATGTATCTAAGGGACTAAGGAGAAACTGTAAATACACCCTTCATAACTTCTTTCTGATTTGCAGTATGTCATCTGCCTGTTCCTGCACCAAGGTCAATTTGTGAATGCACTCATGACCTCACAATAACTCCAGGGAAGCATATTTCTGTGGTCACCATCAATGGTATGTTGATCTGAAAGCCCTCCTTTTTGTGCAAGTATTATTGTACTAGAACTTTACCACTGTGTGCAACACAAAGCTTTTTATCACCATGTCATTTTCAGGCAATGCCATGTCAAATAGCTAAGATATCATATATTTGTATCTCTGTATAGAAGGCAATCTGTTGCAATTTGATTACTGAAATTATTTAAGTCTTTACTACAGTATATTCACTTGTTCACAGGACGATACAATGTCTGCTTGCCGCGGAAATCCTGTCCATCATGCTCTGCAGAATGGACTCCCGAGGTGAAGGACCTGCTTGTTTATCGGTACTGGCCAGCTAGCACCAGCTGCCAGACCCTATACAAGTTTGATGTCTTCACCTCATTTGACCATATGAAGGTAACGGCACCAGCCATGTCCAGGCAGGCCTTCCTGAAAATGTTGGAGCACAGATCTGTTCAAGCTGGAAGGGTAAATCTGCCTGAATATCACTGGAACAAAATAAAATAATTATATTACTGTATACCTAATATTTAATTGTAGGCATTGCTTAAAAAAATCCTAACCAAACATTTCTTAATATGCAGACAGGTAGTATCTGTGCTGATACATTTCAGCGAAGCTTTTTTGAGTTTACCTTCTGTCAATACAAAGAAGAGGATATGTGCCAGGTCCATCATTTTGAATGTCCAGCATGTTCTCCAGACATGTTGGCTGTCTGCTCTGATGGAAACCGAAAACATTACCGCTTCAGCAAGTCAAAAGGGTAGGTATAGGTATTTTTCTGAAGTTTATTTTAGATTTGTTTAACACAAATAGTAGCCCTTCGGGTTGTCTTTGAGTGATTATAACTTACATTTTAACAAATAGTAAATGTAGTACTTGTGATTTTTATTATCTTATCATGGACAGGACTGAGGAGCCACCAATATATGAGGGCTTGTTCCTGGCCAAGGACGAGGAAGTTGCTACCTTTGTTGACCTTGTCAGAGGCCACATGAGAAGTGTACGAACATTTGATTTGTTTTTTTTTTATAATAGTTTTTTAATAGTTGTTTATAAAGACGTTTTAGTTTTGTGTTTTGATGTATCTTAAAATGTGTTATAAACTGACTTAATAGGCAAATGACTGTGCTGTCTGCGGTACTGCCAAGTTCACCGCTGGCAGAGAGATGTCCAAAAAGTCTGGTGCTCAGATAGATGAGGAGGGCATTCAAGTTGCAGTTTGCAGGTATGTGTGTGTGTGTGTGTGTGTGTGTGTGTGTGTGTGTGTGTGTGTGTGTGTGTGTGTGTGTGTGTGTGTGTGTGATTCTTGAGTCTGATATTGAGTTTTAATGGCAATCCAATTTTGAGTAAAATTCAAAGCATTTCACACATTTGCTTGCAGAGTGGTATTTATCTATCCTTTGTAGTAGCCAAGTATTATATTTATCATATATTTTGTTATAGGCACTCAGTTGACAGATGTGTGCTTAAGCCAGGCATTACTGGGTCAATTGATTCTTAACCACTAGATTTTCCTCTGATTTATCAGACATGGGTTTCTCTTACGAGGACTGAACCATTACCGTGGAGAAATATTTGCTTACCCGATGTTTCTTCAAAGAGAGATGTCAAAGAAGGCCAATGTTACCTTCTTCTGTATGGATGTTACATGCAGGTAATCCTCATTGTCATATAGCAAATTCAACTCCATGATTAAAATGTCTTTTTTCTCAGCTTTACAGTGATGTTAGTCATTTTAGATTTCAATTAAAAATGTATCTTTATTACACTCACATGGTGCTGCTCCTGCTCTTTAGGTACTGGCCCTACCTTAACAAAATAGCAGAGGGTTTACCTGAGCTTCTGCCATTGACAGAAATGAGGCCATTCCTGAGCGTCATGCATGCCAAAGCCCATACAGCAAAATGCGAGGTACATGCAATAACTTTAAGATGTTTTATAGATAATTGTATGCATTAATGTAGTTATAACATTCAAGCAATCTTCAATGCAAAGGATTATTTTTTACATTTGTGCATGTTTATGCCTGATTGGATGATGTTATATCAAAACTTGTGAAGTACTGCTACATAACACTTCTCACTTTGTGTTGCAGGTGAGATGGGGTGGCAGAAGCCAGGATGGAGCAGGAAACACAGTGGGAGAGGAAGTGGAGCAGGTAGGGTATTATTGTCAGGATTTTAACTATGGCTACAAAGAGTCTTAATAGAAACCATAACACCAAAAGGTACTTATTTGTCATCTATGTAACATCACTTTAATTGCCTGGTGTGAGGGATAAAGTACATCCTTTATGTATGAGTTAAAATAAAGAGTAGGCAGTTCAGTTGTTTTCAGCAATTCAAAATGCATGCATGCGTAAGGGGTCCCAAATTCCTAGGATAATACAGTACACATGTTTTCTGTTAAACCACAAGTTTAAGATGTTGTGGTCCATCCATCTTCAACCACTTATCCGAAATCGGGTCGCGGGGAGATGTTGTGGTGTGAAGGTAATATTTTTATGTAATGGAGACAAAAATTGAATTGTATTTTCTTTATAGGTGAACAGCTTTCTCTCCAGGGCAGCACTTGTCACAAAATACATGACAAAGGCTGGTTGGTGTTACACTTACACTACACGCTGTGGTAGCCTAAATAAATAATAATAAATACTTAATAGTGTTTTTACAGGGAATTAAAAAAACAAAGTTTATGTGTTCTTACGAAAGTTATCATTGTATTCTAGGTAATTACCAGTTCAACTAACTTTTAGTGATCTGGTTTAGGCATGTCTGTTGGGTTTCTCTTATTGCCTTTTGGATGTGAAATTATACTTTTTGGCTTGTGGGTGCATTATTGTTTTCATTAGGAAGAGTGATCATGCTAACGCGACAGGCCATGGGTTGGAACAGAAGAAAGAGGGACAACCTTCATCAAGTGTTAGCCCACAGATATGTCAAAGTAAGGGTAAATTATCATTGAGATCCTAAGCACTGCCCCTTTCCCTCAATGCACGAACTACAACTAGATCTGAAACTATTTGTTGATTAATTGTTTGTTGGTGGTTTTTGCATTTGTGGTGGTGCGTAGAGCTTTTTTCTGATATTTTGTTATTTTTTTCTCTTTAAAAGATTACAGAGAGGGCAAAGGTGGAAGCTGCCAGCCTTAGCAACATCAAGGAGGAGCACAACCTTGATCAGGAGACAATACAGCAGTGGGTGTGTGATGTCAGACAATGGGCTGTCACAGGTAAAACATGTAAAGTACACTATGTATATACGGTGTGTATATATACACACCCACACACACACATCTGTTAATGACTGTACCTTTATACAAATAATAAAAGGTGTCTATATTTTGAAAATGTCACTAATTGTGTCTCTTGTCCAATTGTTTTGTTTCACCTATTTAGAGAGAGTCTACACTGCAGGTTGTACTGAAGAGCTAAGGGCTGACATTGAGAACATCACTGTAACCCTTTTGCGCAAGAAGCAAGATCTGTATCGTCAGCATGGTTTGTTGTCAAATCAAGTTATTTAAATTAATAACATGTCAAAAAAACAATAATATTATGACAGTATAATATTATGATAATATTTTCGTTTCGATTTGCAGATAGCAACCAGGCAAGACAAAAAAAGAGAAAGAAAATGACTGAGTTGAAGAAGAAGCTTCGCGAAAAGGTCTTGCAATACAACACCATAGTGGAAGGAGATCCGATTGACGAGGAGTTGGCTTGCAGCCTGACAGAGGGATACATCCTACCATGGGAGAGACATGAAGATGGTACGATATGTATTAATTGCTAGTTTAGCTTGATGTTTATATTCTACAGAACTACTGCTGTCGCTAAAAAGATTTCTCAGAAATAACATAATTCTGTTATACTTATACAATATAATAAAACATTTCTTGTCCACTATTCCATTCCTTTCCCCAACCAAAGGCAGCACCTTTAGGTTGAAGAGATCTATCTTCGACCAGGTAATGCTGCTGAAACGCTTGGAGGAGGAGCAGAGCATCCTGGTAAAGGAGATGTCTCAGCACATCAAGTACCTTCTGAAGCAAGTGCAAGAAGTGGAGTCACTCAGAGGACAGACTTTGGAGTGCATCAAAACCAGCAGTATGTACAAGATCTTTAGATTTTAATATCATGTATTTATGTATAATATATATTTAGAGAGAGCGTGAGAGAGATATATCTCCAGGGAACTCTACTTTGTACATTGAGTTGTGATCAGGCACTGAGCTGACCAGCTATTTGGCACCAGTGTGCACAATGTAAACGCATACACAGTATAATGACTACAAGGAAATGTTGAAGTTGCAAATTCAGCATTGTAAAATGCAAAAATAGTTACAAAAGTCATGTTTTGTTTGATGTGTCATCTTTCTATTTTTTTTCCACAATTCCTCTACAGGTTTCGGTGACCTAACAGAAGATGCAACACATGGGCTCAACAGTGTCCTCAGTCGGAGGGGTCACTCACTTAGAAGTCAACACAAACAGGCTGTTAATGCATACAGTAGTATAGCCACTATGGAATGTGATTTTCTTTCCATACAGGAGGACATTGAGGAGTGGGATGACAATGGCTTCACCAGCCCCGAGTCTGAGGAAGAAGACACCTAAAGACCACTGCCAAACAACACAGAGGAACTTGAGATTTGTACAGAAAAATGTTTTAAATAGCTGTAAAATATATATGTTTTAAATAGTTGGTGTTTTTGTAGATTCTGTATGTATTTTAAATTTTAAAAAATAGAAAATATTGATTTATTTATCTCTTCTAACATTAGAGCTTACTGGTTTCAGACTAAAACTGCTTAATGCTGCTTTAAATAATTAATTTTCATCTTTGCATGGAAAAATCGAATGAAGATTCAATGGCAGTCTGTGTAATTTTAACAAGTATAATTCTAATGTACTTTGGCATTTCCATAATATATGTGGATTTATATTTGTATGCAATATGCATATACTATATATTTTGTAGTTATAGCATTGAAACCATAAATGTTTTTCTTTTATGTTTTCTATATGACAACCTCTAAATGTACATACAGACAGACAAATCCAAACATCTTTAACTTACATCCTGTAAAACTGTATAAAGAAATGTCTTTGTTGTGATGCATACATATGCACCACTGTAATAAACCCATTTGATGCAATTGTCTGTTGTGTGAACGTAATATGCCAGTTAAACCCTTCAGTGGTGGACAGTAACTAAGTACAATTACTCGAGTACTGTAATTTATACATTTATATTAATAAGAACAAATTAATGGTATTTGTACTTGTGTATTTTCTTTTCAGAAAAATGTTGAAAATTATGGTTGTATTGTGTAGATTTTTGACATGTAAATCTCAATCACAAACAGATTGCATTTCCTGTGACTACTTAAAAATTAAAGTCAACTTTTGTTTTGCCAGTTAAATGCGTTTAATGTGAAGCTGCTGCTGCAGGAAATGTTCAGTTTGCATTAGCAGTAACTTGATACAGAGTTTTTTTTCACAGCTACACTGCATGATAAAGCTGTTGTTCTCTTCTACTTGAATGGCACTTCTGTACTTCTACTCCACTACATCTCAAAGGAAAATATTGTACTTTTTACTTCACTACATTTATTTGACAGCTTTAGTTACTAGTTACTTTAGAAAGGTGGAGTTTTGCACACAAACGATATGAAGAGTTTTGTTCTCAACAGTTTATACAAGTACAGCATTAGTTGATCGACAGAACTTTAATTGCCAGCTATTTAGATAATTGTTTAAGTCATGTCATGTAAAAACATTTCATGGTTCCAGCTTCACAAATGTGAAGATTTTTCTCTTTTCATTTTGATTATTTTAAAATGTAAACATTTTTAGGTTTAGACTGACGAAACAAGCAGTGAAGGTGTTACTTTAGGGCTAAGGGCCTGCGATTAATAAAAAAAAAATAAAATAATAATCATCTCATGCAGTCAGAGACAAAAAAATGTTTGACCACAACCAACTACAACAGTAAAATCCTGATTTTGCATTACACATGAGGAATAATAATATGATAATAATATTACAATGTTTTTCTTTCTGCTTTGAATACTTTTACTTTCCTTTACATTTTCCTGATTATACTTTATTATTTTTGGATTATTTTGACTTTTACTTGTAACAGAGTATTTGTCCAGCAAATTATTAGTACTTTTACTTTATTAAATTATCTGAAAAAGTCATCCACCACTTACATCATTTGAAAGTACTATTTGAACACCAAATTGCATCTTTTTGACTAATGCTGATGCTCATAAGTTTATGACAGTGGCCAAAACACTCAAATAGTCTTTTGTTGCTTGGCTGCGGTATATATATGTGCAGTATTGTTATAATACTAAATTTCTAAAAAAAATATATATATATAAAAGTTGAGGTCGGGGCCTCAAAGTCCTCACTGAAACTATGTCTGAGCCAAGGCTGTGTCCATGAAAAGTTAAAATTGCGACTTTGTCGAACGACTAAACCAAATATGTTGTTGGAAAGGGCTCGACCTGGACAGTAACATATGTCAGTCTGAAGGTTGTAAATGGCTCCTGCTTTTAAATATTGACCTCTGAACCTTGACCTTGTTGCATGTTGGAAAGCTTGTAATTCAGGAATAGAAGGGCCTACAGACATGAAACCAACTGTTATAAATAGCTCTTGACTTCAGCTATATGACTAATACCCATATGGATAGACTCACCAAGAGGGGGTGCTGTCAAAAATGGTCAAACTTGATTTTCACCTATTGTCCAGTAAGGTATTTAAAATTTTATTACAGAAATGGGATTCCCATCCCCTTTAACCCATCAGTGTACTCTTACATCATTATTTACAAATTCCAATTTCAGTATATTGAGTCATCTATTTTTAAACTACAATTCCCTCTAGCCGCGCCATGCCACTTGATACTAATCAGTATCATATTTGTAGTTCTTCCGGTTTGCAAAATAGGGTTTTCATACACATATCAGGAGAACATCAGGAGAACATCTTAATGTTTAACTGCAGCCGAAGCATATATTACACTGAATTTATGTGGTTTATTTGAAAAAAGCAAACAGGTGGTGATTTCTTAAGGCGATTTTTGCAAGTAGGTGTGTGTGTACACGCGTTTCGGGATTATATTTCACTCTAGGTGGGAGTTACGTAACGTAGCTCCTTAATTGTAATAGGCTAAACTTACTTATATATGGCTACAAATTACTCCTAAATGTGTAAATATGTATATTTAATTTCCTTTCTCTTTTCCTTTTTGTTATACAGGTATACATTACCTTTATCAAAGTCTCAATAGGCTATTAACTTTTGCAAAACTTCACAATAAAAGACAAATCAGAAAATTTCAATAGTATACTTCATTTATTTTGTTAGGTATAGTTCAATTATCATAGCTTAAACTCTATTTTGATATGAATAACATAAATGGCAAATGAACAACAAATGTAGTACCAAAAACAACACTTTATGGATATGAGTGGTGGTGGCGGCGGCGTAGTGGTTAAAGCACCGGCTGTTTATCAGAAGATTTATCAGAAGGTTGCTGGTTAAAATCCCACAGCCACCATCATTGTGTCCTTGAGTAAGACACTTAACTCCAGGTTGTTCCGGGGGGGATTGCCCCTGTAGTAAGTTGCTTTGGATAAAAGCGTCTGCCAATTGCGTAAATGTAAGATTATCTCAATTCCCTTATTTTAAGTATGTATGTGTGGTTGCATGTAGTCCCATTTGTGAAATGCACATTTTCATTCCCATCAAAAATGTAAATAGTTATTTTACATTGTCAACACATAATCAGCTTCAAGGTGATTAACTGCAACATAGTCCAAACAGTATGTTATGCAAATTAGGGTTTGGCATGATTTCCGTAAATTACGGTACTGTAATTTAGCACAAGAGGTTGAAAGATTGCTAATAAAAATTAAGGCATTTCGAAGCCTGTGAATAAAATGTGAAGTTGCTCATTTAGTTTAATTTTATATTTGTGGCGGAGGTTATTTAATATGAAATCTGAAATGAAACTGTGTCCTCTTCAATATTGAGCTATGCATGTCCCCCAATAAAGCACTCCAACTGTGTGTGTCATTGGTGGAATGAACATTTTGTTAGTTGTGAAAGGATCAGTTGTTTCCCATAATTTAGCTTGTCAGAGTCAAAATTATATGATAAACTGTAACTTTTCCATGGTCTGTTGGCCACAAAACAATCCATATAGGGGTCCTTCAAGTTTAAGAAATGTTAAGTCTGTTGACAGTTGCACTTTATTGAATCAATACAGATAAAAGAGCCTGTAACAAGCTTGAAGAAAAACCATGAAGAATATTAAAGACAAACTTTTATTTCAGTTTTTATTACAAACTGTGGACAACAACAAAAAAATATGTAAAGAAATTACACTTAACAAGAACAAGGAAAAAAATGCATGTTTGCAATGTATGTTGCATATTTGCAGGCTAGCTCCATGGGATGGGAATCACGCTGGCTGCCAGGATGGAGGCCAGGTCTTTCCACTGAGAAAAACATAAATAAATAAAGAGAGGGAAGTTGAAGGAGAATTAGTAAGTATAATACACATTGAATTGATTGTCATGATTGTAACATTCAATGTTTTACAATGCTTTGCAGAGTAGTGCAGTGCTTCAAGAATCTGTTTTTCCAGAGTGGGGACGAGGCAATAAAACTATGTAACTGTTAACCTAGTCTTGCATAGCCAGACCTATCTCCACACTAGAACTGTGCCAGAGTTGGAGGAAGGTCTTGCTGAACCCATTATAATTCTGGTGTATCTGCTTTCCATGTGCGTAAGATTACTTTTAAACAAGATATAAAACATCACTGTCATTACGGACATTAGGGTATGTCAGTGTTACGCACAGTAACTGTTGCTCATGGAAAAATAAACAAAACTAGATAATTGTGAAAAAAACGTAGATAGGCACAATACAGCTGGCAGGTGGAACAAAAATGGGCCCAGCGCAGCAGCTTAAAATGTCAAAATGTTGTGGAAAAATAAAATAAATCCTCTCTCACAAATAAATGTATCCATTTGCAGTGTACTAATCGTCAAACCCTGAAACCCTGATATTTCCTCTGACTATACCATCAACATCTCCAATCACTGCATTCCTCTTCAAGAGACTTACAGCAGAAACTTCAAAGTGAATAAAAAATACTCAAGCATGCACATCATAATCTAAGTTAAGTCAATAAAAGCACTTTATAAATCCCCTTGGGAAAATTCAGATGGGTAATTTTGTGTAGCCTGACCTAAGCCAAAAGACAACAGCCCATGTAGGTTGGCCTGAAAAATGCTTGGAATGAAGACTAGCTATATGCTGAATTATTGGAAAAATCTTGTGTAAATAATGCATTACTACGTTGTGGCCTTTCCATAGTTACATTTAAATAGTGAATTTCACTTTTGGTTTCATATGGCTGTGGATGCACAGTACAACATAGCAGTATCCTCACAATTGTAAACAGCATACAAAAACTGTTTGCATTACCATTTTTCTTTAATAATCTCTACCCAAGACAATGGTTTGTCAACAATCCCCATAAATGAAAATAGTACATTACATTACATTTATTAATTTAGGTGACTCTTATCCAAAGCGACTTACAATTGCTGTTTATGTCAAAGGTTGCAGGCTTCTGGAGCAACTAGGATTTAAGTGTCTTACTTAGGGACACATTGGTGTGCCTGCTCTCTGCCAATACAGAGAGATCCAAGAGACCAATAATAAAATGCATGTAATCGTACATAACCAAAAGCTATTTAACATACCACATTGTGCAGGGCTGCCAGTCATAAAGATGTTCTGTCCTCCCCTGTGGCAGGAAGACAAAGACATTGTATTACTGTATGTTATTTAAATGTTGTACTTTAACAAGGAGTGAAAATATATTCATTGTTGACATAATTTGACACTGGTGGTGGTTGAGGAGATTCCTCCCATGTAAAGTGCTTTGAGGACCCAGAAAAGTGCTATATAAATGTAATGAATTATTATTATAGTTTATATACTGCATATTTTGAATCATAGTCATCAAATAAGATCCATGACTGACACTTCAAGCTAAAGGTATTTACAGGATGCCTACATATACAGCTCAATGATGTGACAGACAACAGCATTTTATCAAGGTAACATTAAGTAATTGCAAAACAAGTTATACAACAGTTTTAGAATGTCATCAAGTGTTTTTATTTATTTATTTATTTTTAGGGTGGAGGGGGGGTGGGTGTCTTTAGTGGTAATGCTTGTTTTTTGGATAAATAACAAAAGTGATAAAAGCATTGTTTTTATAATCACATATTTGTTGCTGCATTTTAAGTAAAAATTAACTTGGTTAAGGTTTTGAAATGACAATTCCAATAGCATTATTTAACTAATTGAGAGGAAACACTGTCATCCAGTTAGTTATTGTCCTACCTTTCTGTTCCTTGTCTTTATTATTTCACGGACTGGGAACATTTCAAGCCGATTGTGAGGGCAATCTGTAATTGTAAGGAATATATTATTTGCACCAATGTCCACAATATGTGTAGTACTTTTTGTGCAGGAATCAATTCACAATGAACACATTTATGCATTTTTTCCACTGTTTGTCATCAGCACATTTAGCTCCTCCTAGTGAGATCTGATAACCACAGGAGTATCAATGGCTGCACATGGTTCTATTCAAAATCTTTGTTTCTTTGCCATCCCTTCTTTATGTTGTGTCTCCTAATGGACTGTTTACATTTTACATCGCTTTCCACAGAGCAGATATCTTTTACACTGGTATTCTTTACATGGACTTTAACTTTGCAGCTCTCTAATTCAATGAAGCAGGGATGTGTAGAAAACCATCAATTCAATTATTATTTATAGAAAAAATAATAAAATAATATAGCATCTAGTATTATAGCATACAGTATAATTACAATCCTGAATCAGATCCATAATAAATCAATAATGTTTAGAGGGTTTACAAAAATCACATTAACTTCATGACGATTATGCGGGGGTAAAATGTCTGTACAATACATGCTGTGCATAGACTAAAACACACCTTTAATTTTTTGTGGTCTTTTACGTTGCTGTGGACCCTGCAGTGGTGGCTGCACAGCTGCGACCAGGTGTGCTGGTTCATGGATGGGTGGAGCTGGGTGTGGTGTTGTGTCGCAGGAAAGAGCCACGTGTGCTGGTTCATGGATGGGTGGTGCTGGTGTGTGGCAAGAAAGAGCCACGTGTGCTGGTTCATGGATGGGTGGAGCTGGGTGTGGTGGTTTGTAGATGGATGGAGCAGGTTGTGGTGATGTGTGGTAGGAAGGAGACAGGTGTGGTGACGTGCAGACAGATGTAGTCTGGGTTGCTGGTGTGTCAATGGATGGAGCCTGGTTTTGTGATGGTGTGGCTGGTGCTTCCTGT
This sequence comes from Moxostoma hubbsi, assembly GCA_032164185.1. Lineage (NCBI taxonomy): Eukaryota > Metazoa > Chordata > Actinopteri > Cypriniformes > Catostomidae > Moxostoma > Moxostoma hubbsi. The sequence continues at coordinate 32,287,507 of JAVLUX010000010.1, forward strand.
TGTGGTGACTGGATATGGGTGGTAGGGGTTAAGTCACACGGCACCAAATGTAGCATGAAGTTCTCCTCTTCTTGAGGCAGCTGGTCTGGGTTGTGTCTTGTCCAACCTATAAATGGACATGGAACACACAAATATAATATATAAAATGCTATTAGGCCAAAGTGAAAATAAATGCAACCCCCAAATCAACCTAGACCGTAAAAAAAGATGGACGTAGTGAATGTTGTTTTACCCACAGGATTCTGAAAGGCATGGGGCAGAGTCAAGGAAGAATGGAGAATGGGTTGTGTATGTGTTCTTTCAACAGCTGTTAAGTATCACCATTATTGTGTCACAGTCTAAGATGCAAAGAACATTTTCATCCATTGTAAACTTTGTGCGACCAGCAAAAGGTTTACAACTGCTAACAATTCTAAATCTAATTTATTGAAGCACAGCCATGTAAAACTTTTTAAAAAACGCCAGCGCTGACCGTTATGATGCTACTGCCAGTGATGCATGCACTCGTCGGGAGATTGGCATTAAGCAAAGTTGAATCTTCTGTAAAAACATTGAAAACTGCTCTTATATATACACACATTTGTTCAAAAATCGGGGTTGACTTGCTTTATTTGTTATTTCAGCCAGTGATGTTAGGAAACGTTATATGTTTTGAAAAAAAACATTGTCCATGCTGCTCTTATCAATATGCAATATGCTATTACATGCAGAGAGAGCAGCAATTGAGCGAGCTCCAAAGTGATTGAAGAGAGTGAGCAGTGTTAGTAAGAACAAAGCAGTGAATCAGAGAAATAAAAGGTCTTCTGATTGTTTCACTTCGGTTACATTCTACAGCACAAATAAACATGACCCCACCTCCACAGAACCCTGTTGGAAGGAGCCGTCAGCCTTTTATATATGTCTGCTATAAGTGTGTGTGTAGCTCAGACACACAGACCTGCATGACAGCGACAGAACACAGAGGAGTAATGTAACCTGGTTGCTATGTCACTAGCAGAATCAGAGTCCTTGCTTTTATTTTTCTGAGAAACCACAGGAAGTCCTGTTTACCATTTGCGCTAGCTTCCCAGGTGAGTGTTTAGGTCAGTCAAAAAAATGCAGACTCTATGCAGGAATAACCCTGCTGCATCAATTTACATTATCCAAGTACTGACATTTTTATTGATTGGATTTAGCTGGAGGTCACTAATTTAGCTTTAGCACACTTCCAGTATCCTGCTTTGCTTGTCGCTGAAAATGCAAACTGTGACTACATAAGTCTGCTGGTGGTCTTGTGCTAAAGCTTCCAGCATATTTGATTTGACAGTGAGTGTGACTCATTAAAAAGTTCAGCCTCAACGGCGCTCCCACTTTAGCTGCGGATTTCAAAAGTTCCAATAACTTAAAAATACCAAGGAGATAGAAGAGAGGTATTTTAAAGCACAGGTGACCCCTGCCATCATCCCAAAGCAATTTTTGTTCTTGTTTTCCACAATACCAGCTCTTTAAAATGACTCTAGGTTGCAGCTAGGCTACAGCAAGATCAGAATTTCTAGTCTTTGCTGTTTGGAAATGTACAGGATAACACCAACAATTGTACAACGGAGAGTTAAATAAATGCAATCATACCTTCAACCATCAATTTGAAGATGGTATCCACATTGTCAAGGCATGTCTTAGCAGATGTGCTAAGGTGGGCATGCATTGGCAGCATTTGTTTAGTTTGGCACTTCCCTGTCACCACCTTAGGAGGATGTGCAATCAGCAGCAGGGGCTTCATGCCAAGGGCATACAACTTCTCAAGCTGGAACAGAGAGGTAGAGAGATCAATTAGATATATACACAAAACCGTAGTTTACAGCTGAATTTGTCCTCAAGCTTGATCTGAAGTTACATCAAAGCTAGAAAACATCTACAAACAATCAAACAATGATTTTTACATAATTTTTGGATAGATAAATGTGAGGATTTGTATGAGTTTCAACTCCCTAGACATAATAGTTTGGGGTAAAAAAGTAAACATTTATTATATTATTAATAGTGTAGATGTGAGGCAATATATTATACCAGTTAGCCTAATTTATTTGCTTATGTCAAAATAATAAAACAATTTTGGTGAATGAGATGATCGGAAAACTACATACCAGAATGGCAGCATCATCAAGAACGTGGGACTTTATGTTATTTTTTCCATGGATGACAACCACTGCTTCTGCTGACGTTGAAATTTGTCCAGCTTTTTTTGGAGTCTTAGGTGTTGGGGTTGTGGATGTTTGCAGAATAAACAAATTTTAAGTCCGCAGTATATTTTTTCCCCGCAGTTTGGGCAGGTCTTTTTTTGTGAACCTCCAGGCATTTCTGAACAGAAATAGCTGGGAGTGAGAGAGATAGATTGAAAGAGTGAGTAAAAGAGAGACAATAACAGAAATAGTGATCGAAAGAGACAAGTGAGACAGAGAGAGAGAGAGAGAGACGGAGAGTGCTCGAAAGAGACAAGTGAGAAAGAGAGAGGCTCTTAAAAGTGCCGTTGTTTTGATTTGTGTGTGTATGTGTGTATGTGTGTTGGTGGAGTCAAAGTGTTGCAATAAAGCTGTAAAACAGGAAAAAGCAAAAGATTATTAGAATAGCCAGTGTAGTAAATGAGCATTTCTTAATTGTTAGGACAGAGTAATTGAAATTATTAATTAAATATTGATCAATCACAACAACTACGTACAATACAAATCAATCCTTACTGTACAAATATCAGATTTGTACCACATCCACTTGACACGAGCAAGTACCTACACAAATCTATTTGTATTTATTTTCAGTAACAATTACACTCTTATCTCATGATGATTTCAGTGTCTTCTAAAATGTCAAAGTCTAACAAAAGTATGGGACCATAGTGTTACAGGATATTCTATCTATAAGTTAGTGGAGGGTCATCTCTCTATTTAATTCTGCATTCATTATATCAGGTATGAATGGTCATTGACATTGAGGTCAAATCCTCTGGAAAGACTCCAGCTCCACTATTTTTATTCTAGTCCATCCCTGATTGCGGTCATTCTACGTCTGACATTTACTTTGCACTTTGAATAAAACTTTCACCACTGCAACAAAACTTTGTTAATTGTTGTCTTCACAACACATGGACAAATACATGAGTTTAAACTGATTTTGGTAGCGGGCAGTGCCACAATCCAACTGTGCCGGGGACAGCTGTCATTTGGCTGTCTAGCTAACTACTTCGGCGGGTAACATAACCGTGTAAATGATAATGCAACACTAATAAATTTAACCTAATCTACAGGGATGAAACGCTACAAAGATAGGGCTACAACTAAAGAAATAACAGCAAAGGTTTTGCGTGCTGATTAACAAACAAACAAACAAACACCCCTTGGGATGAGATGCTTACTGTAGTCAGGTGGCGGGTGAAATTAGCGGTAAACGCAACGCATACAGTGATATGGGTAAGACGCGTGCGTAACGTGGCGTATCGTTGCCGTGGTAACGACTGAAAGTCTTCTGATTCAAAATAATAATTATTAATAATATTCGCTGCTATGACAGAAAAAGGCCTTAAACAAATTCACTAAAAAAAAATGATAAAAGTAGGACGTTAGGTAAACTACAACACATCATTTACGGACGCGCGCGTAACGTGGCGTATCGTTGCCGTGGTAACGACTGAAAGTCTTCTGATTCAAAATAATAATTATTAATAATATTCGCTGCTATGACAGAAAAAAGTCGGAACTAATACACTATAATAAATGATAAAAAGAGGACGTTTCGTAAACTAGAAATCAACATTCACCGCCGCCAACTGTGTGACGTTATTGAACCAGGGAATCCGTGTGTCCACCACGAAAAATGAGCCCCATTGACTTTGTATGGGTGTTGTTTTCGTGATACCGACACGTAATTGTACACATTTACGTGGCACCACCACGTAAATCGAGGTTAAGGGGTCGTGTTCATTTCACGTATTTCTGTGAGATCAGGTTGGCAGAAAAACTTAGTCGCATTTTCCAGGTAAAAAATATTTTAAGATAGCTAGCTACGAGCTATAGCTACTAACGTTCGCTAGCTAACTTGTAGATCCCTTTCTTTTCCTGTCTATGTGTAGATCAGGGCTGAGTTCAGCACTGACAAAACGTAGCAAAACGTCTTTTCAACGGAAACAGTGGTGTCTCATTTTAAGAAGTTCACCTCTCAGTAGTCACTGAAAAATATTAATTGAGAAAGGTTTGGAAATAAACACTTGTGGTTATTTGTCTTATGAATTTCTTGACAGGTCTCAACCATAGACTGTAAAAAAAGATGGACGACGCCCCTTCGCTCTTTTCCATCGGAGAGAACTGAAGCCGCCAGTGTCCCGATATGGCGCTGACATCTTGGAACTTGAGTCTGCGCACTTGCGTTTTCGGGACCAGTCATGCGCAGTAGTGAGCAGGAAGTAAAGCCGCGAAAACAAGGCCCCGCCCTCACTCTCGCAGAATCAATCGCAAGCACACGCCCCTGCCAGATCGGTTAGCACATTCTACTGCAGAACAACCCATTATGTCGGTGTGAAATAATTAATTATAGAAATTTAGATATGTAATTTAAAGCTCCAATCTCCTCAATCCTCCGAATATCCCGAAAAAAAGTCCGTTGGTGCTTCAGTGACTACTTCGCTCAGAGAACCTGTCAATCACAGCTGTCAATCATGACGTAACAGCACCGTTTTTATAGCATCAAATAACTAACTAAAAACAAACTTATTTTAAAAACAAACACTTGAAATTACATCAGCGTGATAAAAACTACAGTAAATGACAGAAACTGTCTTTGGAAAAAAGATATGTGAAGTGTAATTTAATTGTTTAGTTGGTCTCACGTCCCGTTGAATAACATGGGGAGGCGGGGTTTATGACCTATACTAGGACCGGCCTCTGGGGGGCGATCGAGACGTTTTGGCTTCACTTTTGAGGGCTTGTGCGGCACGCTTGGTCTCAACACATAGTCTATACATGACTGACGACGCAAATGTGGCCATTTTTCCTGGAGCCTCTGGTTTTTTCAGCACATTGGACCTTACTCCAAGAGCTCACTATGAGGTTCACGGTGAGGAGGAGGACACCTCATCAGCTTCAAATACCACAGCTCAACGTTTTACATTCATGCGAACACCTGCGACTACTCCTAGCCCAGCTGCACAGCGGGCTGCCTCAACCTCCCCCCCCTCTAAAACATTTCAAAGATAACTTCTTAAATTACGGTGATACGATTTATAATTTTCAGGGATGCAAACAGTGCACTTTTCGGCGCCTCTCGCTTTTTTCACGTCAGTTTGGGTGACTTATGTGGGGGGGTGAGGTCTAATTATAATTTCACCAACAGTAATTCTGGATTGCCTCCAACAAACATGTTAATAGGAAATAAGCTAATCAGAACACTGCGCGCCAAAACAGCAGTATGCGCGCAAGCTTGAACACCTCAACTTTTTCAGAATGCCGCAAGCGCACCGTAGGTCATGTGACAAGAATCAACCAATCAGTTTCACCCTTTCCGTAACCACATTGAAAGCTCAGTCAACATGAAGGATGGGGGTGCACCCAAACTCTTTCTCTTCTCCGTAAATAAATCTTGTAGCAGAGCTACAGCAAGCGTTTTTCGGTGGTGGAAATCCATTAGTTACTATAGCGTCTTTGTCGTTGTTGTGGAGAGCGCAGTGCATGGTTGCATAGCAACGACAGACGCCACGGGAAAATCTAAACTATAATCAGATATAATTGCAAAACACCTACTTCACATTTGATGATATTATCAACTCCAGTTGCCATTCTTTGTCTCTTCTTTGTAGTTGTAGTGTAATAGTTAATACTACTTTTTGTACATTTCATTTACATTTTTATGCACATTTTAACATTCCCCCTGACTTTCATAACCTCTGCCAAGAAAGTGGTGGAGGTTATGTTTTTGCAGTGTCTGTCAGCAAGCTTATGCAAAACGTTATGAAAGTATTTACATGGAACTTTGTGTATTGTTTGGTCCTGAGCCAAGGAAGAGATGATTACATTCACACCAGTCAACCCAAAGACACTATAAGAGCAAACTGAGCGCATTTTATAGTTATTGATATACAAAATACATAAGACTATTAACGTTAACTAGGATTCTGAATGCTGTGTGTGTCATAACGATTATTTTAATATGATATTCTTCCAGATCGGTTTTTCTTGCTGAGGTGGTTGGTGGGAGGTTGAGTCCCAGCAGAATAGTGGTGGTCCGGTTTTTGGAATGTGAGGCTACCCTTCAGGGGATCATCGGAAAAGTGCAAGATGCCATTGGAAGTCATGACCCCATGGTATTGACTGATGCACACTGAAGGAACAACAGGTGGGAAACATTAATTTTGTTTTACTTTTAAGTCTTTACTTTTGTGATTTAAAATTAGAGGGGACATGATAACTCATGATGACTTAACCAACACTTAAGTTTTAATGTTTTATTCTGGTTTTCACCCCTAATGTAAAGGGTCACAGTACTGGAAACAAAATGCACGAAAGATTCTTGCTGTACAAGAACAGGCCTTCCAGGATTTACAGGGCACCAAAAGGAGGAGAATGAGGTAATCTTAAGTATTCATATTTCTCTTATTTGTCCAAAGATTGAAATGCATTGTGTTTTTTTACTTATATTTGTCCTTACCTTTTTTGTCCAGACTATTGAAACTTTATTTTAAATCAGCACCTGTTTGCCAACCAACCCTTTGGACATTAATGCTTCTGTATTTTAGTGGCTTCTATAATGTTTGGGACAAAGATTTATTTGGCTACCAAAACCGCTAAAACACAAACAGTATATATCTATTATGTTTTTTCCTTGTAACAGCCGAAAAGATGAAGATGCTGCAGACATTGGAGAGGTCACTGAGAAGATAGAAGAGCTTGTACTGGCATCACAGAGCCTACCAGATGTCACTGCAGCAATCAGAGAGCTCACCAATCTAGCTGCCACTCAAAGAGTGATCCTGACTCCTTCCCAGCTGCAGACCATCAAGCAAGGGTTCTGCTGTGTTGTTTGTATGAGTAAGTACACAATAGATAGTCATTGTCCCACATGTACATTTATTTTGGATCCATTTTGTGTAGTGTGTTCCAGAATTTGAATTTTCCAAATACACATAAATTATTAAATTTTCTAACCAAGGTCGCCTATGTCTCATCCACTACAATTAATTACATGTACAGATCCAAACCTTTGTTAATGTATCATTACACCATGGGTTGTAACACAAAGACATTTTAGGTTGAGTAAAAAGAAAGCATTGTCACCCAGTACATTAATAACACATTAAGGTCGTATGGACACACACACACACAAACACACAGAATGACTAGTTTTTCTCATTTTGTCTTTTAGAGTTCATCGAGGAGCCAGTCTTCACATAGTGTTGCCGGAGCATTATTGGCTGCAAAACATATGTGGAACAGTGGCAGGAGACCTCTGTGCACTGTGCAAAATGTGCAGACAACAACATATTTGAAATTAATGGTCTGTCAGAGGGATTTTCTGTTCTGAGAACCCTTTTTGAAGAGGAGTAACATTTTGCATTTTTACACCCACAAATTTAAAGTTAAATTTTAAGTTAAATAGAGCTAATGGCTTTTCACACATTGCGCTGAGTTGTGGTTATAAGACAGAGCAATGCCTGTTTGTATGGAGCAAAGTCATTGTTCACTGCTCTAGAGTACAAGTCTGAAATGTCTGAATATTGCTTGGCAAACTGGTTCTCAACTGTAATCTTGTTCTGTTCAGTTGAAAATGGATCAACTCCAAAAGTTGAATGTCTGGTCAGTGAGGATCCCAGCTGTTGGCTGTAAAGGTCTGCTGCTTCAGCTGAATGAGGCAACAGCTCCTGTTGGATTTTTTTGGGACACCCATGGCCAGCCAAGTAATTTGGTATTCCTTTACCTGTAAAATAAAGAACATACTGTTGGTATTGAAACTTATGAATGCCTCTTGTAATTATTGTAATCTTCGAAAAACTGTTTTATTTCACCTGGAATTCGATGAGCATTCCATGACTCCACCAGCCTTGTAAGACCAATCTCACACAAGCGTCCAGTCAGGTTGGACACACAATATCTCACAAGGCTGTCATTCATGTCTATTTCCTCTTGATCCACCAACCCCAGAAGAGCTGTCTTCAGTGGATAGTTGACACAATTGTTGACTTCAGGCCAGATTCGTTCAACTATATGATTCTGAATTTGCAACAAAGATGTGTAATCAGTCAATTTGTTCTGGTGGGTAAATTAAACATATAGTCTATTCAGGAAAAATGGTCATGCAGAATTCCCAGTAAATCTGTAAATTTATCAACTCAGCAGTCATTATGCACATTGACCACTGAACAAACTATTGAGCTGTACCCTTGTGGATGAAGTCTGTAAATAAGGCCTTCGCTCCTGATTATGGCGGTGAGATGACAGCAGCTCCTGCATGAAAAGCGTCAAATAAAACTCCTTGCCATGATCTACTCGCACCTGGTCCCACATACCATAGGCAAGTACTGCAGGCCTATTGGATGAAAAAGTCTGTTTTATTTTGTGCAAAACATTTCAAACTTAACTGTTATTAGTTATTCTCAGTATAATATGCTTCATAACAATGTAGATGTTCAACAGTTATTATATAGTTATATATATTCTCTCATGAATGGTAGCCATGTGTATGCATTCCCATTAGTGTCCATAATAATTGGCTATTACCTGAAAACATCTTCATAGATGGCAAGGTTGTTTTTTTATAGGCATTGTAGAATGAGCAACAACCTTTTTGCTGAAGCCATCAATGGCTAAAACATGGGTGACCCCAAACATAGCCAGTTTTTCGTTTTGGTCCATATTAACCTTGTGACCCATGTAATCAGCTTGATATGGTATGGGGTTGAGATTGCGGGCACCCTAAGAGAGATAGGCAAACGATGTAACTATTTCACACAAAAAATCCTATTACTCCTATACGGTTGCATATTTTCCAAATATAACCTAATCTATTCTATTTGTGTCTCTGTCAAAAAAGTAAAATGAAAATTAGGGCAGTTTGTTCAGATTATAGGCTTACTATAAATATCTGTAAGTTTTTAATCTTATACAAGCTAAGTAACTGCAGCTAAACAAACAGAAAAAAAAGAAAAGAAAAAAAAACACACACACATTAGCTCATAGTTACACATAAATTCCACATGTTTGATTATGTAAAATATTAGAGAGGAGACAGTAACAGACCTGACGTCTTGCTTCATGGTAAGGCTGATGCATAGTTCTGAGCGCTGATCCAATTCGTGTCTCTGCAGCATGCACTCCTTTCATGGCGAGATACCCCTTCATCATCCTTCTTCCATATGTAGGTCCAGTCTAGAAAATAACAAATAAACATGATTTCCACGTTCCGAAATCATACCAGCTGATGTATATTTGTATCATGAAATAAGACAGTGCAGTTTGTGTTTTTGTGTTATGGGATTTATCAGTGTTGTGAGGATTATGTTGACTGTGACTATTTATAAATAATAGAAGGCTGAGGCTATTTATTGGGATTTATTTACTATTCGTAATAAACGGGCATAAAAGATGCCAGTCAAATTTGATTAGACATATAAATGCGGGACGTACTGTGCATATTATCACATGTTCGTTCTCGCACTCTCTCTCTTTCTCTCTCTCTCTCTCTCTCTCTCTCTCTCTCACACACACACACACACACCCTGTAGCAAAAGGTAAAAAAAAAAAAAGCAGGATCATACCTCGGTTATAGCTTTTGCCACCTCCAACTCCAAATGTGCGTCAGGGAGTCCCATCAAACATAATTTCAATCATTCAATCCCATCAATCATTTTCATTGCAAAATCTCCTCACGTTTCTTGCGGAACATCCTCTTGCTCCCCCATTTACATGTGGTATCTGCGCTGAGATTTCTGTGGATGACAGGCCTTGTTTTGCCATATCTAAAATCATAAATGAGTAAGGTTCTAAACATTTTATTTTGGCCTAAAGCAACACTGGCACCCTGTCAAATTTGGCGCTCTTGTCACGTAAGTAACCACATCCGGTCTCGCAATATGAACAAACGGGCCTTTTTTCGTTTCTGTTTTAAAGTAATTTTATTTTTTGTTATCCGAAATAGAAAATGAAACTCAAATCATTTTTAAAAATTCGCTCATCCCTTTTTGACACTGAAAAAGAGAAACGCTTTGTACTTTAATTCAAATTTTTGTATTTTAAAACAAAAAAACATATAGCCACTTGTTTTTTGTTTTTTAATACCCGTTTCTGAAAGGAAAATCAAATGACAAAAAGATACACGGACCTTCCACAAAGGCACACAGAGTGCAAAATACTTTTTCAGCCGTCTGGGTTCCAGAAGTATTTTCCCCATTCATTTCTTCCATAGAATTTACAAAAATCCTTCATAAAAGAGTTGTAAGCCATGAACAAAATCAAGCAGCTCCGAGGTGAATCATAACATCACAATATTTGTTATGAGGTAAAAAAAAGTATTTGAAAATAAAAGACAAAAGTACTTAACGTCTTAACTGAGGTCAAGGACTACAATCCCATGAAGCATTGCGAATGATGCCATTGAATAAAAACCGATGGGAATATATAAAACTATTGATTTTAGGTTGTTGAGTGGGCCTTTACGTACAGAAACAATATATTTTACGTTTATTGCTAAATATGATATGTACAAATATATATAAGTAGTTTAAGGATGAAGAGACGCCTACTCGGTTACGTCATTCACCGTGCGTCATGGGAGCGTGCGGTCGCTTAGAGTCACGTTTCGTTGGACGCGGTTCTGTGATTGGTGGATCTTTCTCTTCTGAACTATTGGTAGTGTAGTTATTTACCATGAATTTAGCTATCAAACATGATTTTTAAACAATGAAGTTGAGATAACGCAGACAGATGGCTTCAATAAGCATATACCATCGACGAGCAACCACGTAGCTCACGGTAGATCTGTCTTTAAAGGTCGTAAAAGTTATTGTTGAAAAACATTTGTCTATGCTATGGGATAAATTAATTGTATTTTTACTTCCGGAACCAGACTGTTGCAGTCTATTTATCTTTAGTACCCGTGTCTCATTTGGAAGGATGCGTCCTCCGGAGGTCGCATTTGTCGGCCACATACGTCATCTGTCTCGTATAATAATTACAAGAATAACAGATTTCTTAAAGTATACGAAGATTATTTTAGTCAATTAGCAGATGATCCCACTTTATTTTTACAGGACGCAGGTCAGAGTCCCTTTACTATTTCTTTAATTTAGTTTTTTTTCTAAAGCTTCAGGTCTTCAATTAAATATGTCCAAATGCGAGCTTATATCATCACCTTGACCTTACATCAATCAATGGCATCTCTGTTAAGCACAATTAAATATTTAGGTATTACAATTACGAGAAACACAGAGAGATACATGGAAGTTCATTTTATAAATAAGATAAAAAAAAGGCCAAAATGATTTAAAATAATTGGTTACAAAGAGACCTTTCTATTTTTGGCAGATCTATTATTGTACAAATCAGAGTTTTTGTCAAGGGTCATTTTTCCAGCAACTGCATTAGCCTCATCCTCGTCTGTATCCAAATTAATTAATCGAGCTTTATACAATTTTATTTGGAAGAATAAATCTCATTTTATCAAGAAAACTGATATGGTTAAGTCAAAGGTGGCTTAAATATAATTGATTTTGAACAAATTAATGGATTGTTAAACTTGAAATGGGTAAAATGTTTTTTATTTATTTTTTAATGCAATTCTAATAGATTTTGGTTTACAGTTCCAGCGTATATGTTTAAGAAATTTGGTGGTATTGAATTTTTACTTAAATGTGACTTTCAAATATCTAAACTTCCAGTGAAAATATCTGCATTTCATCAACAAGTCTTGTTACAGTGGAAACTAACGCACACTCATAACTTCACACCGCATAACGCCATCATCTGGAATCTCATTCTTCACAGAAACAAATTCTGGCGAGTTATTGGATTATACTGCTTTTACTCTTAAACATGGTTATACATGCCATCCTAAACAATTCTTTACAGTAATATCTGCCATACCTTCTTGAATAAATTTATGAATCAGATTTAAGGTTTGTTATGTCATGGACAAATCACACAATTTTTACAATCATTATATCTTGGGCAAATTGAGTTTACAAGTGAAAAATGCTCTAATAGTTATATTAGACAAAGCCTTAACAATATTCTCATCCCCTTTCGATCGGTAAGAAATCATTTTGACCTTTTTTTTGACAAGCAAACTCTTAAATATATTAGAACCGCCTATTTAAAACTTCTGATTCATCCTAAAGTCAAAGAAACTATTTTTTATTTAATTTTTATTTTAGCTGATATTTATCCTTCAAGTGAGTTTCTTAATATTACATTTAGTATTGAAAATGCTTTTTGTAGATTTTGTAACTCCTTTACAGAGAATACTGAGCAAATTGTTTTCACTTGTAAATTTTTGCATGCTTTTTTGGGATAGAGTGCAGAGCTGGTTGAGTGAAAAAAAATATTGCTGTATTGAACTTGTCTGTTGTAGATGTTAAATATGCATGTGAATTATGAATTATATGAAGAAGAAAGCAACGTTTCTTGATTAACAATATTTTGTTGTTGGCAAAACATTTTATACACAAATTTAGATTTCTTAAATATCCCCCCTGTTTGTAATTTCTAAGAATGATCTGGTTCAATACCTAAAAACCCTGTCAAAAATAAAAAATAAAAATTTTGATAGATACAATTGAAGAATATAATTTGTTATATTTTTTTAGTACCCTTGTGACTTCAAATGAGGATGTAATTATTATTTATTTAATTATTATTTAAATGTTTTATTATTTTTTTATGTCTCTTTATATTATTCTTCTTTTTGTGTGTCATCCCATGTTAAAATTAAGTTTATTGTAATTTGAATGCCATTTTGTTGTAATATTTTGGATGTTTGCTTAAATAAAAAAATAAAAAAGATTATTTTAATGACTGATGCTCCCTTTTTTTATCTATTTGTATATTTTCTATCTTTACTTTTCCCCTTTGTTATATCCTCTTGTATAGATATATGCAGTGTTGTTATCTTTTTCTGTAATGCAATAAAATAAAATAAAAACAAAAAGCGAGTAGGACACTTCGAATGCAGCCTTCGAATGCGACCATCTTTCACGGAAATTCGCTGGATGCATGAGATGTATCCTTCGATTCCTTCGTGGGTACTCTAAATGTCTAAAAAAAAAAAAAAAAAAAATGACGTCCATTTGCCCCTAAATATTATGTTCAAACGCAAGGGATGTTAATTCCCAAGTCGAAGTACCTCAATAGATGGGTGCAGAGTTTATAATATGTATAATTATATGAATATATAATTACAATAAATTATTACAGACTAAAAGTACACATGTAAACTCTCCTAAAATGTACCTCATACATTCCCTTCTAAAGGGACTTTGTTACCGTCTCATTCCAAGCGCTCGCGCTTGTTAAAGAGTGGCGTGTTGTCATAGCAACCATGTTATGCTCCTTTTCCGTTTGTCCTGCTACCTCGTTTAAACGAGGCTTATTTTAAGGAGAACACTCTGTAAAGTGCAGCCTTCAAAGGACGCGTTCTACCTAGTATGCAGCCTTCCAAACGAGACACAGCGCAGAGCCTATGCTTGCCCAACAAATTGGACAAAGCGTCCTTCCGTTTTTCAAAGTCTCCTTGATGCATTATTTGCTGAAGGAATGACCACAAACCAGTGAAACTGGATTTGTAAAAATATTAAAGCAAGTCGAACATTTTAGGATGTCAACGAAATACAGAATCTCTTTATGTAACCATTTGCTGTCGAAACTGGAACTCATTTGACCGTTTGTTTTGCGAAGGGTCCAGTCATAACAGGGAACTAAGTATACACATGCCATGTTCCCACACGAGCAAATAATGTCAGACTCCTGAAGGCAAGGCGTGGGGCACCTTTTTATGTAACAAACACTGATCTCTTGCTATGAAACATGTGGATCGCTAAATGTCTCCTGTCATCTTTAGTTCTCAAAGGTAATAAAATTAGACGCTGCGATCCCAATTACTGTTAAGTAATTTGCTACATATAACATATCATTACGGATCAGTATTACATTTATGCCGATTGTAGAGTTAAATAATACACAGTGCAGATTATTTAATTTCATTACATATAATGTGGTAGTTGAATATATATAATTGAATTTGGTCATTTATTTCTTGCAGGACATTACAGTCTGTTTTGCCGTTCTCCGAGCTCATTGCCTGAATATGAGCTGAGATTCCTGCACCGCACCTTTTGCAGCAGGAGCAGAATCATGGCTGCTGGGTTTGGGACCCTACATGCATCTGTTTCCTCTGAAGTATGCCAGAAGGATAGCAAACCCCTGGACTTATGTTATACAGCAGAGCAGCGAGCTGTCATTCTCCAACGACTCAATACAGCCTCCGAGTCTGAACTGGCCCAGTTCAAACTTCTTAGAGGGCGGAAAGCTGTCAACATTATCGACTACAGAACCAGACATGGACCATTCAACAATCTGGAGAGTGTAATTAATGTGCCCTTACTCAAACACAAGAGTGCTGTCACAGTCTTTAACTCCATCCTTAACCCAGTTGAGAAGAATGAGAGGAGAAAGGGAAAAGTCCATGTGGCTAAATTTATTAGACCTGAAGTTGACAGAGCTTTGTTGAAGGTGAGTATGTCTATGGCAATTGCCTGAGGTACAGTAAACCACCATATTCAATAGCATTGATTTATTAAAAAAATATCTTATGTTTATGTTCTCTAATGATGTTTTGCAGGATGCAAGCTCCATTGTGTCCATTGTGTGTGGCACTGATAAAATTGCATGGACACATATGGATCAGTCAAGGACAGTGTTAGACTGGCAGCAAGCAGAGTGCAAGAGTTTTATGAAAGGAACATACATGGCATCAGATTATTTGGATGATGTGAGTGGAGAAATGGATGAATGGTTTGTGCTGTTCTTTAAAGCAATAGTTACCCAAAAATTAAAATAATTTACTCACCCCCATGCCATCCCAAACTCATATGACTTTCTTTTTTCTGCAGAACACAGAGATATTTTGAACAATGTTGGAGGTTGTTTGTCCATACAATGTAAATCAATGCAAAAACTTTCCAGTTCTTAAAAGAACATAAGGACAGCATAAAAGTAATTGGTTTAATCCATGTCTTCTAAAGTAATATGATAGCTTTGGGTGAGAAACAGACTAATATTTAAGTCCTTATTCACTATAAATATTAATATCTGCAGTCTTCTTAGCACATTAATGAGATAAGCTTGTTCATGCGCTTCCTCAAGCTTGACATGCGCAGAGTTCTGTACACAAACCAGACACTGTGTTTCCAGGTTCATGGTTTTTACCCCCAGTTTGGCAATTTTGAAAACGCAGACACAAGTCTTGGGCCAGATGTCAAGATTTTAAGTGAAAAAGGACTTGTTCAGTTTCTCACCCAAAGCAATCTTTTTGCTTCAGAAGACATGGATTACACCATTTGGTCATATGGATTACTTTTATGCTGGCTTTTTAGTTTTGTACCCAGTTCAATTTCATTGAATGGACAAAAACACCTTATACATTCTTCAGAATATTTTCATGTGTTCTGCAGAAGAAAGTAAGTCATACAAGTTTGGGACACCATGAGGGTGAATAATTTTGCTTTTGAAATTAAATATTCCTTAAATTGTTTATCAGCAGTACTGTTTTTTTAAATTGAAATTTTCTTATCAATGTATGTTTTTATTAACCCAGATCTCGACTACAGTATCAAGCTTTCCTGCTGCTGACTTCTTTGTGGTGGAGAAGTCAAGCATATCTCCTCAGAACACTTCTCTTTATCCAGTCATGGCCCACCTCAGGACAGTAGAGGCCATGCTATTTGCTTTGCTCACCCCACCGAGGGAACCAGGGAGCCCACCAAAAGTCCTTAACATGATGCGTACAGCAGTAGGTCGCCATTTCGGCTTGATGGTGGGGGAAAGTCGGACAAGTGGAGCTCAGACAGTGAAGAAGATGATGACAGAGTCAGTATTAAAGCAAGAACCATGGGTTCTTTTCCCTCATGACTTGGTCCTAAGGCACAGGAACTCCTTTCAGATAAGCAGTAAGAACAGAGGAGAAGAGCTGTGTGATGCTCTTTTGCAGGCTGTTGCATTTTTTGAACTCCTGAGGGAGTGAATCACTAATGGATGACTTATATATTTCTTGGACCTGATCAGCTGAATGCCAGCAAGTTCCTCATCCCTGGGATGCCTGGGACTGCATGAGCAATGGATTATGCAATATTTGAAAACAGTTGTTTTATACACTGATACCAATTCCTCTTATCCATCTCCTCTTTGAAGCTTAATTAGTGTCAATGTTGCACTGATGTGATAAAGGATTTTATGTAGTACTTTTTCCTAAATATTAAACTAGAACCCAGTCATTCTCAGGACATATATACTTAGTAAATTAGTTTTCTCTCTGGACAGCTATTTAAGGTTGTTTATAAGGAATGTGGTTAATTTTAACATGAAATCTAAGCAATGCAGTGGTTAGGGTTTGTAATCATAAGGTTGCTGGTTTCATCCCCACAAGAGACTTTATGACTACTTTTAATGACTACTCCTGCATTGCTGGGGAAGAAACAAAATTTAGTCAGTCCTGAGCCCCTGTATCGAAACATTTAACGTGACCAATAGAAACAGGAAATAAATGCAGAACAGGTAGAGGCTATATACAAATTAACTAAACAGATGAGAGAGTGTGAAGCATTATTGCACAGAAGTAGATAAAGAAATAGTCATTGTGATTTCCAGGCCTGGAAAAGTAATAATATATATATTATTATTATTATTTATTTTTATTTTTTTAATAAAGTCTTGTCATAGCAATTTTTATATTGAAATGAAATTTTCCTAGCTATGCTCTGCTGAAAAATATCTTACAGGTTTGAAAATGCTCCTTGTGAGTTCAAAACTTAGTTATCCAGTAAGGATAGTAACTAGAAATGAATGGTAATTTATTTGTCAAAAGGTGGGGAACCCTGAAGATACTGTCGTGCAAATATAGTGATGCGGTGTTGCATATTGGCTAGTATTGCAGGGTGAGGTAGACTTAACATTGTGCAAAAGTTTAACAGATTAAAGCAGAAAGTTATTCCCTTTGGTATAAGTAGTGGTATATGTCTCTGGAAAATTTAGATAGATAGACAGACAACTTTAACTCTTCTGGGAAGGCTTTCCACTATACTGTATGTAGTATCATGCTGTCGGAATTGTATTGCATTCAGACACAAGAGCATCACCGAGGTCAGGAAGTGATATTGGGCAATGGGGCCTGGCTCACAATTGGCATTCCAGTTCACCAAAGACATGCTCAATGGGGTTCAGATCTGGGCTTTGTGCTGGCCAGTCAAGTTCTTCCACTTCAGAGTGCAGACACAGTTAACTATTTCTTTATGGACCTTGCTTTGTGTGCAAGGGCATTGTCATGCTGGAATAGAAAAGGCATCTCCCCAAACATTAAGTATTATGATTTGTCTTCACTGGAATTAATGTAGTAACCAAACTTGTGAATTAGAAGGGGGTGTCCAGATACAGTAGTAGAGATAGATTTCAGGTAGTGGAGGAAATTCCCTCATCCAGGTTTATTAAAATATTATAAGTTTTTTAGTATTATTTGCCAAGGATAAATTATCTCATTGTATCACTGAAAATTTCACAATTTGGTAGAGACATAAATACATTTCTGTAACCATCCACAAACAAAAGTTACATTGCTGTCACACAATACAGTAAGCAGTCCTGAATGATTTTTAAAACCAGGATATCAGTCACATATAAAGGGAAATCCAAGACTATTTGTTTCCCAGTGCTGTTGGGCAGGTGAAGGTGTGAGAGGTAGTGTGAACATCTGCCAGAGAGAGGCAAATTAATGAAATCACACATTCCTATATAATTTTAAATGTTTATAATTTTATATAATTCTATACATCAAAATACAACTACACTGAAAAATCCATGAATGATTTTGACTCGATCTTGTCTAGATGTGTCTGAACCCCGCACAGTTTCAAGTACCTGTGTGGGCTCTGTTCTTTAATCCTGTCTGATCTATATAGATTGAATGCAGAGCAGGCAGGTAGTCCATGGAAATAGCACGCTTATTACTATGACAACGGAATTCTTTGCTGGATAACACTGGATATCATTTCTCTATGCCTTTGAACAACACTGCAAAAAAAAAAATCAGAGACTACTATCAATCATGAGCCAAAGGAGACTAGTGTACAAACATCTGCTACTCAGATAACGTTAACTCATTTAATACACAGACCTAGGTTCACAGAGTGTGCATGGACAGATGCTGAGGGTTTTTTGTGAGATGGCAGAGAAGAGGGAAATCAATCTTTCCCATGTCTCGTGGCTTCCGTTCACATCTGGGAGATCCCAATCTGGCACTGATTGAAACCCAAACCTTCCACCATGGCCAGTTCTATAAACCACAATGTCCAATCTGCTCCTCTCTTGGTAGGTCCAATAAACTGTTCTTCAGCATGGCACCCATCCAACTAAGAGGTTCTGGTTTACAAGGACCAGTTCCACTAATGGATGGTCTATGTAAGCGACTAGAAAAGAGGTGTTATCAAAAAACTTTGCTATGCAGAACACGTGAGGAAACGCCACCTTGAGTGATGCATCTTGTACAAGGAAATCTTCTGTCTCGCATGCCAAAAGGTCAGTTTGTTTTGAGGGGAATGAGGCCTCATAAGATTCAGTCAATGAGAAGAGTTTAAGGTCTGGACTTTGGTAAGAAATAGTTTTTTTTCTGTCTACATATAGATAGCATGTCTGGCTTAACCTCATGCAGAGAGCTCTGTAAAGTCAAGCTGTTGGCTGGCTTTTGTCCTTCAGATTGAGATAAAAGAGGTGTAGAAATGATATTGTCGATGGTAGAATAACGTAGCCCTTCTCCTATCCTCTTGGCCAAAATCTCCAGACTCTCAATGTTTTCCATCTCAGTCCAGGATCCACACAGTGTGATTTAGGAGAAAATACAAGCATCAACTACATTAATTTAGGCTAAGAATCTATCCAAAAGAAAATGTATAGATTTAGTAATTAAAACTTCATTTGGTTAAATCATATCTGTTCTGTTCTTGCAGTAACATGTAAAGTCATATTCAAACTATCAGAGGCTTTATGCTATCAAAAACAGTGCATCTCTTATAGATGCTTGGAGTGGGCACGAGGAACTTGAGTTGCATTCAAACATGTTATAGGTTAAATATTCTATAGTAGTAATTATATTTATATCTGAAATGTGTTATTTCTGCACCATTCATGACACCAAACAAAAATAAGCATTGCTTTCAAACAGCTTTCCCAAATACCCACCCCAAACGGATACCTTTGAATCAGTGTTGCAATGTTGCTGTGTTGGGGTGGACAGGCCACTTAAACGGAGTTATCAAAAAGGTTACACTTCATCTTTAAGTGTCCAGCGACAGATGCTGTAACTATGGCAGTGATTCACATCTGTTAAGCACATAATCATCCAAAACTGGAGAGAAAAAAGAGTGTTTAAAGACTGGAGGGCATTGCATCTCTAAAATTGCATGAGCAAAAAACAATGGCAGAAATCATGAGTAATAAAGTATAAATATATATATATAAGGCCACATTCTCTGGATCAGTCCTCATAATCTCCACGTAAGTGTATTTTAATGTCTCCAGAACCTGAAGATTTTGAATTCTTTAACCCTTTAAGGTACTACTCAACCAGTTGGTAGACCACACTTTAAGTCACTATATTTCATTGAAAAATGCATCAAGCTTAACTCAACCTGAATGAGCCATCTCTATCGTTTGGTGTAGTTGTGCAATGCTAAAAAAAATCCACTAGATGGCACTGTGTCTGTGAGCAGCATGCCTTTTCAGTGTCCCTTCAAACAGCACATGACGCAGCGAAAATTTACTCATCCTTTGATGACGCATATCGGCGGGACATTTAAAGGTAAGACTATTTTGTTGACATATTATCGTTTCAGAGGAGTTGTTAAACAGAATTATGTAACTTAATTAAACAAAAATAAGTCTTATAAGGGTCAAATAATTTTTTCAAAACATGCTCTACCAAACGGTTGAGTTGGCATTTTATGGTAGAGAAGCTAGCTAATGTTGGTAAAATTAGTTAATGTTGGTAAAATTAGCTATTTACAATGAACAAAAGGGTTAGTGTTGTTAAAATGATTCATTTAATATTATTCAATTACATATTTGATGAAAAATATTTGATCAATATCATTTTTTCACAATTTCTGTACTGTATATGGTAAATATCAAGAATAAATTTGAAGAATTAATACCAATTCTGGTGTTACTATTAATTTCATAATTTAAAATTGACTATGTTTGTGTATTACTATATGACTAGCATTGTAAGAGTACATGGTTTGTAATACAAATTGTTTTCTTTATGTTTTAGACATTATAGATGGACGTCAAATCATTTTACGGTTCAAGACCACGCACTATTCTGGCCCTTGTGCCAGAAAATCCTGAGGACTCAGATGCTGATCTGAGTGATGATGACCCCGTAGATGATCCAGATTATCTGCCCACACCAGCAGAAGAGAGTGGGGACACTTCTTTTGATTCAATGGATGAGGAGGAGGTTGCCTCAAGTTCATCCTCTAAACCACCGTCCAAAAAGAAGAGGAGAATGGGGAAAAACTCCCTGAAAACTGTTTCTTTGGCAGAGCTACAGGACACACCTGAACCATCACCCCCAGATGGAAAGGAAGGCAGAAGAAGATTGTGGAAGCATGAAGACATTGAGACATTCCAGGTTCCAGACTCAAGTTTTAACCTCCCTGATGCTGTAAAGACACCCTATCAGTATTTTAAAATGCTGTTCACAGATGAGATGATTACACATATCTCTGAGCAAACCAATCTCTACGCTGCCCAGGAGCTGGGAGATCCAATCAGCACCAGTCCTAAAGAGATTGAAAAATTCCTGTCAATGGTTCTCTTCATGGGTGTTTTCAATTTCCCAGCCATCGATGACTACTGGTGCATTGAGTCACGATTCAGTGTGATAGCCGATATTATGCCAAGGAGAAGATTCAAGCTGTTATGCCAGTACCTTCATTTTAATGATAATCAGCAGTGCAATGGCAGTCCAGACAGGTTCTACAAAATCCGCCCCCTTTTTGACATGCTTCGTCAGCAGTGTCTTCTGATCTCATCCACTTACCAGCATAGTGTGGATGAGGTCATGGTGGCGTATAAGGGCACAAGGGCTGGCTCTCTCCGCCAGTATATTTCCAACATGCCAGACAAGTGGGGCTTTAAATTGTTCTGCCGGGCCAGCTCATCTGGCATCATTCATGACTTTCTGCTCTATCAGGGGGCGTCCACATTCTTCAACGTTGCCCTAACTGAGCAGGAGGAGGCACTGCTTCTAGGTTCCAAACTTGTGACAACACTCTGCAAAACCATCACACTGCCAAGCCTTTCAGTCGTCTTCTGTGACAACTTCTTCACCAGTTTCGACTCGTCCAGAACCTGCAAGAGAACCTGGGCATCAGGTGTATTGGCACTGTCCGACCAAACCGCATGGGTGGAGCAACCTTAAAGACGGACAAAGAGCTGATGAAGGAAGGACGTGGAGCTTTTGACTTCATGTCTGCTGAAGGGCTGCTTGCAGTGAAATGGTTCGATAATAAATGTGTGAGCCTTCTTAGCAGTGCCTGTGGGATCACACCTCTTTCCTCTGTCAAACGGTGGAGCAAAGAGGCCAAAGCAAAGGTCGTTGTCCCATGCCCATCACTCATCCCTGCCTACAATCAGCATATGGGAGGCATTGATCTGTCTGACATGCTGGTACACATGTATAAGACCCCGGCGAAATCCAGGCGATGGTACCTTCCCCTGTTTGGATACATCCTAGACCTCTGCATCTCAAATGCCTGGCTTGTCTACAAACGGGACTGCAGCCTCCTGAAAAAAGCACTGCTGCCTCTCAAAAAGTTCCGTCTGGCAGTCGCACACACTTTGGCTCAAGTCAACAAGCCAGCATCCAAAGTTGGCCGACCTTCATCATCCTCTCCACCACAGATGTCGTCAAACAAAAAGTCCAATATCCCAAGACCCTCCCACCCACAACCAGATGTACAATATGACAACTTCGGACATTTGCCACTACACTCTAACAAGTGCGATGCAATCTCTGTCCAAAAGGAGTGTCGAGATGGAAATGCCAGAAATGTAATGTATTCCTGTGTATGAATGCAAAGCAGGAATGCTTTGCAGCATACCATCAGAAATGATTGGCCAAAGGCAAAATAAGTGCTGTTGCACCGCTGCAGTTGCACTCCTGACCAAAATCATTAGTGCAGTTGCACAACAGGTCAAAACCCATTTGTGCTGTTGCACGACCACCAAAACCAATTTGTGCTGTTGCATGATCACCAAAAATATTTGTTGTATTTGTCGTCTTTAAAACTCTACAAAGAAGACCTTACTGCACAGTGGTTTAAGGTAGTCTGACCATATTCATAACAGTGTCTGTAAAGCTTAGTGGAGGTTTTCTTTTTCTCCCACTGACATTAAAAAAAAATTCTAATCAAATCTTGGGTAAAGTTTTGCACCAGCACGCGTGCACACACACACACACACACACACACACACACTTGATGTGTTTGGAGCCATCAATAGCAGCCATCTGATTTTTTATTGGTCAAGAAATTGCACTTAATATGACTTGTTCTGAATGTTGTTCTTTTATTATGAACAGACCTCTCAACCTTTTGGTAGAGGACTGTATCTAAAATACTGTAGGGTCTAATTTAAAAAAAAATATTGATTGTTGTTATTGTTATCATAATTGAATAAAAAATGCAAAGAAATAATTTTTCCTTTGCTTTTTTCATGGTGCGTACCTTAAAGGGTTTTAACATGTTATTTTTCTAGAACAGTTAACAGTTTAACTGTTTAACTGTTAACTGAGTTAAATCTCACTTATTTATATAATTAAAAGTATCAAACCTAGCAAGGTTTGACAATATTTTTACATCTAGCTGGATCAGGGAAGTTGGACGGAAACTCTTACACTCGCTTGGATCTTTGTCCTTTTTAAGAATCAGACTGATCTGGGCTTGTGTCATGGCTGGTAGAAGCTTTACATTCTTTAACGATTCCATATAAACTTGCAAAAGTTGAGCCAGTTCTGTAGCATAAGATCTTAAGAATTCAGCGGCAAAGCCGTCTGGGCCCAGAGCCTTAATTACCTCATCAAGCTACAGCAAAGTTATTTTAAGATCAAGAGAATTTTTTTCAGTCAGTTTAGGGAGTTCTAATGGTTCCACAACGTTTCTAATATCTTCATCAGTAGACGAAGACATGGAACTATAGAGATCAAGATTAGGTCAATATTTATTTATTTATTTATTTATTTATTTATTTATTTATTGTGGTGTAGTGGCTAGAGCACAGGACTGCTAATCAGAAGGTCGCTGGTTCGAACCCCACGGCCACCACCATTGTGCCCTTGAGCAAGGCACTTAACTCCATGTTGCTCCGGGGGGATTGTCCCTGTAATAAGGGCTCTGTAAGTTGCTTTGGATAAAAGCGTCTGCCAAATGCATAAATGTAGCAGATTTCACTGAGGGAATGGTAAAAAAAGACTCTCTCTGCTATATATATCATTGCCCTGAATAGCCAAAACGAAATCTTCCGCGACAAAATAGTATTATATCTATTATAGTATAATAGTATTATAATATGTATTTCAATCGGGTCAATTCTCTGAGGCCATCAGACGACATTCGGCACTTCAGCTCTGCCTCGACATTCCCTTCCAATTCCACGAGTTCTTGTGCTTTGTATTCTTTGGCAAATGAGGCAGACTGGATGATCCAACCCCTAAGAACTGCCTTAAATGCCACCCAAGGTCCAAGGCCACCAGAGGGGCGTCAGCTTGAGCACGTAAGTGTATTTTAATGTCTCCAGAACCTGAAGATTTTGAATTCTTTAACATGTTGTTTTTCTAGAACAGTTAACAGTTTAACTGTTAACTGAGTTAAATCTCACTGATTTATATAATTAAAAGTATCAAACCTAGCAAGGTGCACAGAGCTTGCCGTTCACATGTCTGAACCTTGTATGGCATCATGTGACTCGTGGCATTTCTTCACAATTTGGCATACCCAATTCCCAATGTGCTGTTGGTCCTCATGGTGGCATAGTGACTCGCCTTAATCTGTGTGGCGGAGGACGAATCTCAATTGCCTCCACATCTGAGACCGGCAATCCGCGCATCTTATCACATGGCTTGTTGAGCACGTTACTGCAGAGACCTAGTGTGTGTGTGGAGACTTCATGCTATTCTCCGCGGCATCCACGCCCAACTCACCATGCACCCCACCGTGAGCGAGAACCACATTATAGTGACTAAGAGGAGGTTAACCCAATGTGACTCTACCCACCATAGCAACCGGGCCAATTGGTTGCTTAGGAAGTCTGACTGGAATCACTCCGCATGCCCTGGATTCGAACTTTCAACTCCAGGTGTGGTAGTCGGCATCTTTACTTGCTGAGCTACCCAGGCCCCCCTCGTCCCCAATTTATTAATAATTTGAAAAACGTTTACATT
Organism: Moxostoma hubbsi; assembly: GCA_032164185.1. Classification (NCBI taxonomy): domain Eukaryota; kingdom Metazoa; phylum Chordata; class Actinopteri; order Cypriniformes; family Catostomidae; genus Moxostoma; species Moxostoma hubbsi. The sequence continues at coordinate 32,312,218 of JAVLUX010000010.1, forward strand.
TTTGATTCATGTGTCCCAACACAATGAGTTTTAAAGTTGTTGCCAGAAAAGGCATTATTTTCAGGCCACTAAACTGTTGCCATGGCTAGATCACACAAGTGAGAAGTATGGTTACATAATGAATCAGCTTCTTTTTTTGTGTGAATGACATAGAATTCAAGCACCATGTGTCTGAAATCCATGCTCTTTCAAGAACCATGGGAACCCTGTTATTTTGATAAATTCTGTAGATATTGCACTTTGGCCCTGCTCCGTGGCTGCCTCGTGGCGTTTACTCTTGCTCCAACTTTGGCGTTTCACTTTTGGAAAAAAGTTATTATTACTATTTTTTAACATATATGTGGATATTAATCATGGATTACGCATCATGGAGTTTGATTGGACTGTTGATGGCGTTTCTTAATATCTATTTTTCCTGTGGATTGAACTTTGACTACACTGCTGGTGGCATTGCCACAAACGAAATTCGATATGACTGGGAGATTTTATTATTACTTCGTGACTCTGTCTCAGTGGAGAGCTCTACAGCAGAGGATAAGATTCCGAATTATCTTAAAATAAATGAGAAGGACGCGGATGCGACTCGGAGTGATTCTCCTCTAAACACCAGGAATCAGCAGTGAAGAAGTAGTCTTCCGGAACAACAGTAGCGAAAACATGGCATCTCGCGTGGACATGCTGAATTCTGAAGAAGAGTTGTTGTGTTTGTTAGGGTTAACTAAAAGACGAAGGAAAAGAAGATGTCTACAGTAAAGTTGCAAACTAGCAACAAAGTAATTGAACAGTGTTTTTGTCTTGTGTTTGTTTTGTCCTTTACAGTACTTATTTTCATGTATATGTAAGTACAACATGGAGAGAGTCAGCAAGCTTCAAGTTCCTCGGTGTCCACATTACTGAGGAACTCACATGGTCCGTCCACACTGAGGCCGTTGTGAAGAAGGCTCACCAGCGCCTCTTCTTCCTGAGACGGCTGAGGAAGTTCGGAATGAACCACCACATCCTCACACGGCTCTACACCAGTACTGTAGAGAGCATCCTGACTGGCTGCATCACCGCCTGGTACGGCAATAGCACCGCCCACAACCGCAAAGACCTGCAAAGGGTGGTGCGAACTGCCAGAAACATCATCGGAGGTGAGCTTCCCTCCCTCCAGGATATATATAACAGACGGTGTGTGAAAAAAGCTCGGAGGATCATCAGAGACTCCAGTCACCCGAGTCATGGGCTGCTTTCACTGCTTCCATCAGGCAGGCGGTATCGCAGCATCAGGACCCGCACCAGTCGACTACATGACAGCTTCTTCCCACAAGCAATAAGACTTTTGAACACATGATCTCTCACGATCAACAATCAGCACTGCACTTTATTAATCATCACTCTGTCAATATATTCTCCCAATTCAATTAGTGTTTATATATATTTATACCCCTATCTAGTGTATGTGTATTCTACATTGTGTGTATTGTGTACATTTGTTATGTAAATTGTTGTGTAAGTATGTGTACATTTGTTATGTAAATTGTTTTGTGTAAATATGTTGTTTATTGTAAAGTGGTTTATGTCTCGTCACTGTTATGACTGCTATGTTACTCGGAACTGCACACAAGAATTTCACCTACTGTTGCACTCGTGTACACAGTAGTGTGACAATAAAGTGATTTGATTTGAGTGATTTGATTTTGATTTGAACATTTGTAATAAAGCAATAATATGTAAAGCACATGTTGTGTTGTAATTCTTGTTATATAAACCATACCGTATCAAAATGCTCACTAATCACCATATACCGATCACTGATCGATTTAAAATGAGAACAAAATATATGGTGGTGAAAAGATATACATAAAACTCTATATTTAACATCTCATAAATGTAATGTCATTTAACGTCAATTCACCTTATTAACAGCTCTAACAATTTACAATGCACTTTCATTTGTTGACAATAATGTGCAGTAGTCAACATTTGAAGTGGATCAAAACCTCTCATCAGAGTTCTAAATTAATTTTGAATGATACCCGCTGTTGTCTTAGGACAACTTTGATAAACTTGCTTCAAATGTTGACTACTGTAGTAAGTAGCATGAACCAACAGCAAAACATGCGTTACCTTTTTATTCCTTAGCAATGTCATTGAAAATATACGTTTTTACTTTTGTTAATATAGTTTACAGTAACTGAGTTTGTATTATTATAATTGCTGAAATTCATATTAAAAAAAGATGCAGTAGGTTTATTGTATTTTCACTGCATGTAAACTAGTTAAACAACTGAAGTCTTATTGTAGAGTGTTTAATTTAACTTTAATTTCATCAGCAGGGCTTACTTCTGCTATTGTAGACTTATTTTGTAAATGTAAGCAGTTACTTTAGACAAGTGCAAACTGGGTGCTTAATGCAAATGTGTTCCTGTTCACAAAATGAAAGGCATTAATGGTCGCCCATCAATGCAAATGTCTCTATCTGTATAGAGACAGAAGAATGAGGTTAATCACTGTCTGTCACCATCAGTGTACTGCAGCGATTCTGTTTATTTGTGAAGACACTTATGAATGGTACACAAAATAAAATCTTTAGTTTTTGTTTTTATTTCACAGCAAACTATAAATACAATTCTCTTTTGTAAATGAATTATAATTTTAAATAATACACGATACATAGAAAAACAACAACAAAAAACTTTACACACATTACAAAGTACTTAAGTTGTAAAGAGAAAAGGCAAAAAAGTCTATGCATCGTTGTCCCTCAGTGCCTCGAAAAAGACCTGGATTCAGCTTGACCTTTACATCAAGCTTCTTCCTTGGGTCCACTTTTGCAAGCATGTCAGCCATAACCACAGCAAATCTGTAGTCTTCATTGTCCTGCTGCATGGCACTTTGTCTCTCTTCATCCAGCCTCTCCAATCTCTTTAGCAGGGCGTCTTCAGTGTTTCGTTTTCTTTTATGGGATGAAGTACATGGCAAATGGAAGGGATGCTGTGGATTGGCTCTCGGTGATGGTGTTTGTAGGGAAGGCAAAGATGGACTAGGTGATGGTGGAATATGCAATGTTCATGGAAGTGGAGAGATGGGAGGTGGTGATGGGGTAACTGGTGAGGAGCCGTCCGATGTTGTTGTCTCTGGTGGTGAAGAAGATGATGAAGATGTTCCAGGTGACTGTGTGGCCATGGAGATCTGATCTTCTCTGGTGTTAACTTCCTCCTTAAAAATTCAATAAGTAAAAAATAAATAAACACAGTCTTTGAAAAAACACAATGCTACCAAAATTATAGATTGCATATGTATAAACACATACTCAATTTCCTCAGGCACATTACCAGATACGTACATGTTCAACACAGTAAAGGTATTGCTTTGCTAATAACTTTATATAAATTAAACATACAACTTACCTTTTAATTCCTTAAACCGTGATATACAACGTAGGCCTATCATACAATTACGTCAGAACAATCTGAACTTAAATTACATTAAAAAATACGAGTTACCTTGCTTTACTTTTAAAAGAGAAAAAGTATATAAAAAATATTGCTTACCTCAACTTACATATTGGAATCGGTTTCACGGTGCTTTACAAATTGGGACAGCCAACCAAGTTTGTTTAATATCGGCGGATTGTTCTTGTATCCACCTGGGTCACCGCTTCTTCCATGGACTTTTTTCTTAGCTTTGACAAACCTGTCTCTAAGATTTTTCCATACTTTTCGACAAAATACGTCTTCCTTCACCAACGTCTTCGCAATTTCTCTCCAGGAATTCTGTGTCATCTGACTGTCTCTATGGTCCCGCATGGAAGGATCATAAACATGCTGGTACCATAGACTGTAAAAAAAGATGGACGACGCCCCTTCGCTCTTTTCCATCGGAGAGAACTGAAGCCGCCAGTGTCCCGATATGGCGCTGACATCTTGGAACTTGAGTCTGCGCACTTGCGTTTTCGGGACCAGTCATGCGCAGTAGTGAGCAGGAAGTAAAGCCGCGAAAACAAGGCCCCGCCCTCACTCTCGCAGAATCAACCCATTATGTCGGTGTGAAATAATTAATTATAGAAATTTAGATATGTAATTTAAAGCTCCAATCTCCTCAATCCTCCAAATATCCCGAAAAAAAGTCCGTTGGTGCTTCAGTGACTACTTCGCTCAGAGAACCTGTCAATCACAGCTGTCAATCATGACGTAACAGCACCGTTTTTATAGCATCAAATAACTAACTAAAATCAAACTTATTTTAAAAACAAACACTTGAAATTACATCAGCGTGATAAAAACTACACTAAATGACAGAAACTGTCTTTGGAAAAAAGATATGTGAAGTGTAATTTAATTGTTTAGTTGGTCTCACGTCCCGTTGAATAACATGGGGAGGCGGGGTTTATGACCTATACTAGGACCGGCCTCTGGGGGGCGATCGAGACGTTTTGGCTTCACTTTTGAGGGCTTGTGCGGCACGCTTGGCTGGTACAGACGTACCAGCTCGGACAAAGTCGCCTCGATGTTGTTCATCTTCGGATGCGGCGCCGCGCGCTATGTTACAAAAAGTGCCGTGCACACCGCCAGGCGAAATGGGGTCTTGCGGACCCTACGCGCACGACCGCCCACACAGCAATGACGTCATTTTTGCCGCGCGCACCTTCGCGCTCGTGCGGACGCGTCGAGTATACACAAGGCTTTAAGCGGCTGAAAGAGAAAAACAAACTTTGTTTGCTTACAACCCTCCTTATCAATGCGCAGTCCTTGCGAGCAAAAATGGATGAATTATCAGCAAATATGCGCTACCTACACGAGTACCGGTGTTGTGCCTAATTCCGACTGCCCGGCTAAAATCTACCCCCCCGTAGTGTGCACGCGCACAGTACCGCTGTGCTTCCACTAGATGGCAGTAAAATGTGGGAATTTCGTCTTCCCCAAGCCATCCGAAAGTTAAGTTTGGATGATAAGTTATACATTTTCCAGTAGATGGCAGCACAGATTCTGAAATTGAATTCAAAGGATTTGAAACGTCATTGCCCTACGCCCTTCGGATCCTTATGGAAACAGTGTTTTTACACAAGTCGATTCTAGGTCTCTTTTGTCTACTATTTGAACGTTAAATTACTAGCCTACTGGTAGATTTTACACTAAGGTGTCACATGCTTAAAAAAAGAAAATTAGTTCACACTCAACACTTATGTTATGCCCAAGTGTTATTAATAATATATATATATATATATATATATATATATATATATATATATACAGTGTTGCTTGTGTCAGTACACAGCATATATATATATATATATATATATATATATATATATATATATATATATATATATATATATATATATATATATATATGCTGTGTACTGACACAAGCAACACTGTTTGTCCAATAAAATATTCTATTCACTTAAACAGTTTTTCTTCTTGGTTGTTTTGAAAATGTTTTAGCATACAGTAGGTGCACACACAAATCCCATGTCAACCCAAATAATAATGCAATTTCTTTATATTATTTGAGCAGGCAAGACATAGAAACACAACAAAAGGAAAAGAGAGCATTAAACATGCACAATTAGAAAACAAACATGACAGTAAAAAAACACATAAATAAAAGAATCATAAAAAAATTAAGCCCGTCTAGATCCTGCCTCCCTCATTATTCTGCATGGATGCCAAAATAGTCATAAAAATAAGTGTAGTGCATTGACACAAGAAGCATTGTATGCCCCATAACCCTTTTGAGTCTATTGACTTAAACACCTATATTATTCAGGGGGGTATTATCTAGGCAGGACTATTGTTTACATCTCTGCCTGGATTCTACCTCCCTAGTTATTCTGCATGGATGCTCAAAAAGGCACAAAAATAGGTGTAGTGCATTGACACAAGATGCACTTTATGTCCCATAACCCTTTTGATTCTATTGACTTAAACACCTATATTATTCAGGGGGGTATTATCTAGGCAGGTCTATTGTTCACATCTCTGCCTGGATTCTACCACCCTAGTTATTCTGCATGGATGTTCCAAAAGTCACAAAAATAGGTACAGTGCATTGACACAAGAAGCACTTTATGTCTCATAACCCTTTTGAGTCTATTGACTTAAACACCTATATTATTCAGGGGGGTATTA